>OZ008368.1:237135302-237666042 GCA_963931995.1 Phaonia tiefii | reverse complement strand
CAGAAAATTTCAAATTCTGGATTTCTGAAGGTCCTTGGGAAATTCTAGATTTTATATTTCGAAGACACTCCTTAAGGACTATCGACTGGCATATGTTTGGTTCGTGGAGAATTCTTCGTTTGGGCACAGTGGGCGAAAAACTGTTTTCGTATATGAAATTCAAAATTAAAAATTTTCGGTTCTGAAGGTCTTCTGAAATATGTGGTTGGCATATTCTGAAAGGATGTGTCAAGCACTACCCATCTGCATATATTTGGTTCTTGGAGAATTCTTCGTTTGACCACAGTGGGCCAAAATCTTGCACAGGGACCTCACACAGAAAATTTCAAATTCTGGATTTCTGAAGGTCCTTGGGAAATTCTAGATTTTATATTTCGAAGACACTCCTTAAGGACTATCGACTGGTATATGTTTGGTTCGTGGAGAATTCTTCGTTTGGGCACAGTGGGCGAAAAACTGTTTTCGTATATGAAATTCAAAATTAAAAATTTTCGGTTCTGAAGGTCTTCTGAAATATGTGGTTGGCATATTCTGAAAGGATGTGTCAAGCACTACCCAACTGCATATATTTGGTTCTTGGAGAATTCTTCGTTTGACCACAGTGGGCCAAAATCTTGCACAGGGACCTCACACAGAAAATTTCAAATTCTGGATTTCTGAAGGTCCTTGGGAAATTCTAGATTTTATATTTCGAAGACACTCCTTAAGGACTATCGACTGGCATATGTTTGGTTCGTGGAGAATTCTTCGTTTGGGCACAGTGGGCGAAAAACTGTTTTCGTATATGAAATTCAAAATTAAAAATTTTCGGTTCTGAAGGTCTTCTGAAATATGTGGTTGGCATATTCTGAAAGGATGTGTCAAGCACTACCCAACTGCATATATTTGGTTCTTGGAGAATTCTTCGTTTGACCACAGTGGGCCAAAATCTTGCACAGGGACCTCACACAGAAAATTTCAAATTCTGGATTTCTGAAGGTCCTTGGGAAATTCTAGATTTTATATTTCGAAGACACTCCTTAAGGACTATCGACTGGCATATGTTTGGTTCGTGGAGAATTCTTCGTTTGGGCACAGTGGGCGAAAAACTGTTTTCGTATATGAAATTCAAAATTAAAAATTTTCGGTTCTGAAGGTCTTCTGAAATATGTGGTTGGCATATTCTGAAAGGATGTGTCAAGCACTACCCAACTGCATATATTTGGTTCTTGGAGAATTCTTCGTTTGACCACAGTGGGCCAAAATCTTGCACAGGGACCTCACACAGAAAATTTCAAATTCTGGATTTCTGAAGGTCCTTGGGAAATTCTAGATTTTATATTTCGAAGACACTCCTTAAGGACTATCGACTGGCATATGTTTGGTTCGTGGAGAATTCTTCGTTTGGGCACAGTGGGCGAAAAACTGTTTTCGTATATGAAATTCAAAATTAAAAATTTTCGGTTCTGAAGGTCTTCTGAAATATGTGGTTGGCATATTCTGAAAGGATGTGTCAAGCACTACCCAACTGCATATATTTGGTTCTTGGAGAATTCTTCGTTTGACCACAGTGGGCCAAAATCTTGCACAGGGACCTCACACAGAAAATTTCAAATTCTGGATTTCTGAAGGTCCTTGGGAAATTCTAGATTTTATATTTCGAAGACACTCCTTAAGGACTATCGACTGGCATATGTTTGGTTCGTGGAGAATTCTTCGTTTGGGCACAGTGGGCGAAAAACTGTTTTCGTATATGAAATTCAAAATTAAAAATTTTCGGTTCTGAAGGTCTTCTGAAATATGTGGTTGGCATATTCTGAAAGGATGTGTCAAGCACTACCCAACTGCATATATTTGGTTCTTGGAGAATTCTTCGTTTGACCACAGTGGGCCAAAATCTTGCACAGGGACCTCACACAGAAAATTTCAAATTCTGGATTTCTGAAGGTCCTTGGGAAATTCTAGATTTTATATTTCGAAGACACTCCTTAAGGACTATCGACTGGCATATGTTTGGTTCGTGGAGAATTCTTCGTTTGGGCACAGTGGGCGAAAAACTGTTTTCGTATATGAAATTCAAAATTAAAAATTTTCGGTTCTGAAGGTCTTCTGAAATATGTGGTTGGCATATTCTGAAAGGATGTGTCAAGCACTACCCAACTGCATATATTTGGTTCTTGGAGAATTCTTCGTTTGACCACAGTGGGCCAAAATCTTGCACAGGGACCTCACACAGAAAATTTCAAATTCTGGATTTCTGAAGGTCCTTGGGAAATTCTAGATTTTATATTTCGAAGACACTCCTTAAGGACTATCGACTGGCATATGTTTGGTTCGTGGAGAATTCTTCGTTTGGGCACAGTGGGCGAAAAACTGTTTTCGTATATGAAATTCAAAATTAAAAATTTTCGGTTCTGAAGGTCTTCTGAAATATGTGGTTGGCATATTCTGAAAGGATGTGTCAAGCACTACCCAACTGCATATATTTGGTTCTTGGAGAATTCTTCGTTTGACCACAGTGGGCCAAAATCTTGCACAGGGACCTCACACAGAAAATTTCAAATTCTGGATTTCTGAAGGTCCTTGGGAAATTCTAGATTTTATATTTCGAAGACACTCCTTAAGGACTATCGACTGGCATATGTTTGGTTCGTGGAGAATTCTTCGTTTGGGCACAGTGGGCGAAAAACTGTTTTCGTATATGAAATTCAAAATTTAAAATTTTCGGTTCTGAAGGTCTTCTGAAATATGTGGTTGGCATATTCTGAAAGGATGTGTCAAGCACTACCCAACTGCATATATTTGGTTCTTGGAGAATTCTTCGTTTGACCACAGTGGGCCAAAATCTTGCACAGGGACCTCACACAGAAAATTTCAAATTCTGGATTTCTGAAGGTCCTTGGGAAATTCTAGATTTTATATTTCGAAGACACTCCTTAAGGACTATCGACTGGCATATGTTTGGTTCGTGGAGAATTCTTCGTTTGGGCACAGTGGGCGAAAAACTGTTTTCGTATATGAAATTCAAAATTAAAAATTTTCGGTTCTGAAGGTCTTCTGAAATATGTGGTTGGCATATTCTGAAAGGATGTGTCAAGCACTACCCAACTGCATATATTTGGTTCTTGGAGAATTCTTCGTTTGACCACAGTGGGCCAAAATCTTGCACAGGGACCTCACACAGAAAATTTCAAATTCTGGATTTCTGAAGGTCCTTGGGAAATTCTAGATTTTATATTTCGAAGACACTCCTTAAGGACTATCGACTGGCATATGTTTGGTTCGTGGAGAATTCTTCGTTTGGGCACAGTGGGCGAAAAACTGTTTTCGTATATGAAATTCAAAATTAAAAATTTTCGGTTCTGAAGGTCTTCTGAAATATGTGGTTGGCATATTCTGAAAGGATGTGTCAAGCACTACCCAACTGCATATATTTGGTTCTTGGAGAATTCTTCGTTTGACCACAGTGGGCCAAAATCTTGCACAGGGACCTCACACAGAAAATTTCAAATTCTGGATTTCTGAAGGTCCTTGGGAAATTCTAGATTTTATATTTCGAAGACACTCCTTAAGGACTATCGACTGGCATATGTTTGGTTCGTGGAGAATTCTTCGTTTGGGCACAGTGGGCGAAAAACTGTTTTCGTATATGAAATTCAAAATTAAAAATTTTCGGTTCTGAAGGTCTTCTGAAATATGTGGTTGGCATATTCTGAAAGGATGTGTCAAGCACTACCCAACTGCATATATTTGGTTCTTGGAGAATTCTTCGTTTGACCACAGTGGGCCAAAATCTTGCACAGGGACCTCACACAGAAAATTTCAAATTCTGGATTTCTGAAGGTCCTTGGGAAATTCTAGATTTTATATTTCGAAGACACTCCTTAAGGACTATCGACTGGCATATGTTTGGTTCGTGGAGAATTCTTCGTTTGGGCACAGTGGGCGAAAAACTGTTTTCGTATATGAAATTCAAAATTAAAAATTTTCGGTTCTGAAGGTCTTCTGAAATATGTGGTTGGCATATTCTGAAAGGATGTGTCAAGCACTACCCAACTGCATATATTTGGTTCTTGGAGAATTCTTCGTTTGACCACAGTGGGCCAAAATCTTGCACAGGGACCTCACACAGAAAATTTCAAATTCTGGATTTCTGAAGGTCCTTGGGAAATTCTAGATTTTATATTTCGAAGACACTCCTTAAGGACTATCGACTGGCATATGTTTGGTTCGTGGAGAATTCTTCGTTTGGGCACAGTGGGCGAAAAACTGTTTTCGTATATGAAATTCAAAATTAAAAATTTTCGGTTCTGAAGGTCTTCTGAAATATGTGGTTGGCATATTCTGAAAGGATGTGTCAAGCACTACCCAACTGCATATATTTGGTTCTTGGAGAATTCTTCGTTTGACCACAGTGGGCCAAAATCTTGCACAGGGACCTCACACAGAAAATTTCAAATTCTGGATTTCTGAAGGTCCTTGGGAAATTCTAGATTTTATATTTCGAAGACACTCCTTAAGGACTATCGACTGGCATATGTTTGGTTCGTGGAGAATTCTTCGTTTGGGCACAGTGGGCGAAAAACTGTTTTCGTATATGAAATTCAAAATTAAAAATTTTCGGTTCTGAAGGTCTTCTGAAATATGTGGTTGGCATATTCTGAAAGGATGTGTCAAGCACTACCCAACTGCATATATTTGGTTCTTGGAGAATTCTTCGTTTGACCACAGTGGGCCAAAATCTTGCACAGGGACCTCACACAGAAAATTTCAAATTCTGGATTTCTGAAGGTCCTTGGGAAATTCTAGATTTTATATTTCGAAGACACTCCTTAAGGACTATCGACTGGCATATGTTTGGTTCGTGGAGAATTCTTCGTTTGGGCACAGTGGGCGAAAAACTGTTTTCGTATATGAAATTCAAAATTAAAAATTTTCGGTTCTGAAGGTCTTCTGAAATATGTGGTTGGCATATTCTGAAAGGATGTGTCAAGCACTACCCAACTGCATATATTTGGTTCTTGGAGAATTCTTCGTTTGACCACAGTGGGCCAAAATCTTGCACAGGGACCTCACACAGAAAATTTCAAATTCTGGATTTCTGAAGGTCCTTGGGAAATTCTAGATTTTATATTTCGAAGACACTCCTTAAGGACTATCGACTGGCATATGTTTGGTTCGTGGAGAATTCTTCGTTTGGGCACAGTGGGCGAAAAACTGTTTTCGTATATGAAATTCAAAATTAAAAATTTTCGGTTCTGAAGGTCTTCTGAAATATGTGGTTGGCATATTCTGAAAGGATGTGTCAAGCACTACCCAACTGCATATATTTGGTTCTTGGAGAATTCTTCGTTTGACCACAGTGGGCCAAAATCTTGCACAGGGACCTCACACAGAAAATTTCAAATTCTGGATTTCTGAAGGTCCTTGGGAAATTCTAGATTTTATATTTCGAAGACACTCCTTAAGGACTATCGACTGGCATATGTTTGGTTCGTGGAGAATTCTTCGTTTGGGCACAGTGGGCGAAAAACTGTTTTCGTATATGAAATTCAAAATTAAAAATTTTCGGTTCTGAAGGTCTTCTGAAATATGTGGTTGGCATATTCTGAAAGGATGTGTCAAGCACTACCCAACTGCATATATTTGGTTCTTGGAGAATTCTTCGTTTGACCACAGTGGGCCAAAATCTTGCACAGGGACCTCACACAGAAAATTTCAAATTCTGGATTTCTGAAGGTCCTTGGGAAATTCTAGATTTTATATTTCGAAGACACTCCTTAAGGACTATCGACTGGCATATGTTTGGTTCGTGGAGAATTCTTCGTTTGGGCACAGTGGGCGAAAAACTGTTTTCGTATATGAAATTCAAAATTTAAAATTTTCGGTTCTGAAGGTCTTCTGAAATATGTGGTTGGCATATTCTGAAAGGATGTGTCAAGCACTACCCAACTGCATATATTTGGTTCTTGGAGAATTCTTCGTTTGACCACAGTGGGCCAAAATCTTGCACAGGGACCTCACACAGAAAATTTCAAATTCTGGATTTCTGAAGGTCCTTGGGAAATTCTAGATTTTATATTTCGAAGACACTCCTTAAGGACTATCGACTGGCATATGTTTGGTTCGTGGAGAATTCTTCGTTTGGGCACAGTGGGCGAAAAACTGTTTTCGTATATGAAATTCAAAATTAAAAATTTTCGGTTCTGAAGGTCTTCTGAAATATGTGGTTGGCATATTCTGAAAGGATGTGTCAAGCACTACCCAACTGCATATATTTGGTTCTTGGAGAATTCTTCGTTTGACCACAGTGGGCCAAAATCTTGCACAGGGACCACACACAGAAAATTTCAAATTCTGGATTTCTGAAGGTCCTTGGGAAATTTTAGATTTTATATTTCGAAGACACTCCTTAAGGACTATCGACTGGCATATGTTTGGTTCGTGGAGAATTCTTCGTTTGGGCACAGTGGGCGAAAAACTGTTTTCGTATATGAAATTCAAAATTAAAAATTTTCGGTTCTGAAGGTCTTCTGAAATATGTGGTTGGCATATTCTGAAAGGATGTGTCAAGCACTACCCAACTGCATATATTTGGTTCTTGGAGAATTCTTCGTTTGACCACAGTGGGCCAAAATCTTGCACAGGGACCTCACACAGAAAATTTCAAATTCTGGATTTCTGAAGGTCCTTGGGAAATTCTAGATTTTATATTTCGAAGACACTCCTTAAGGACTATCGACTGGCATATGTTTGGTTCGTGGAGAATTCTTCGTTTGGGCACAGTGGGCGAAAAACTGTTTTCGTATATGAAATTCAAAATTAAAAATTTTCGGTTCTGAAGGTCTTCTGAAATATGTGGTTGGCATATTCTGAAAGGATGTGTCAAGCACTACCCAACTGCATATATTTGGTTCTTGGAGAATTCTTCGTTTGACCACAGTGGGCCAAAATCTTGCACAGGGACCTCACACAGAAAATTTCAAATTCTGGATTTCTGAAGGTCCTTGGGAAATTCTAGATTTTATATTTCGAAGACACTCCTTAAGGACTATCGACTGGCATATGTTTGGTTCGTGGAGAATTCTTCGTTTGGGCACAGTGGGCGAAAAACTGTTTTCGTATATGAAATTCAAAATTAAAAATTTTCGGTTCTGAAGGTCTTCTGAAATATGTGGTTGGCATATTCTGAAAGGATGTGTCAAGCACTACCCAACTGCATATATTTGGTTCTTGGAGAATTCTTCGTTTGACCACAGTGGGCCAAAATCTTGCACAGGGACCTCACACAGAAAATTTCAAATTCTGGATTTCTGAAGGTCCTTGGGAAATTCTAGATTTTATATTTCGAAGACACTCCTTAAGGACTATCGACTGGCATATGTTTGGTTCGTGGAGAATTCTTCGTTTGGGCACAGTGGGCGAAAAACTGTTTTCGTATATGAAATTCAAAATTAAAAATTTTCGGTTCTGAAGGTCTTCTGAAATATGTGGTTGGCATATTCTGAAAGGATGTGTCAAGCACTACCCAACTGCATATATTTGGTTCTTGGAGAATTCTTCGTTTGACCACAGTGGGCCAAAATCTTGCACAGGGACCTCACACAGAAAATTTCAAATTCTGGATTTCTGAAGGTCCTTGGGAAATTCTAGATTTTATATTTCGAAGACACTCCTTAAGGACTATCGACTGGCATATGTTTGGTTCGTGGAGAATTCTTCGTTTGGGCACAGTGGGCGAAAAACTGTTTTCGTATATGAAATTCAAAATTAAAAATTTTCGGTTCTGAAGGTCTTCTGAAATATGTGGTTGGCATATTCTGAAAGGATGTGTCAAGCACTACCCAACTGCATATATTTGGTTCTTGGAGAATTCTTCGTTTGACCACAGTGGGCCAAAATCTTGCACAGGGACCTCACACAGAAAATTTCAAATTCTGGATTTCTGAAGGTCCTTGGGAAATTCTAGATTTTATATTTCGAAGACACTCCTTAAGGACTATCGACTGGCATATGTTTGGTTCGTGGAGAATTCTTCGTTTGGGCACAGTGGGCGAAAAACTGTTTTCGTATATGAAATTCAAAATTTAAAATTTTCGGTTCTGAAGGTCTTCTGAAATATGTGGTTGGCATATTCTGAAAGGATGTGTCAAGCACTACCCAACTGCATATATTTGGTTCTTGGAGAATTCTTCGTTTGACCACAGTGGGCCAAAATCTTGCACAGGGACCTCACACAGAAAATTTCAAATTCTGGATTTCTGAAGGTCCTTGGGAAATTCTAGATTTTATATTTCGAAGACACTCCTTAAGGACTATCGACTGGCATATGTTTGGTTCGTGGAGAATTCTTCGTTTGGGCACAGTGGGCGAAAAACTGTTTTCGTATATGAAATTCAAAATTAAAAATTTTCGGTTCTGAAGGTCTTCTGAAATATGTGGTTGGCATATTCTGAAAGGATGTGTCAAGCACTACCCAACTGCATATATTTGGTTCTTGGAGAATTCTTCGTTTGACCACAGTGGGCCAAAATCTTGCACAGGGACCTCACACAGAAAATTTCAAATTCTGGATTTCTGAAGGTCCTTGGGAAATTCTAGATTTTATATTTCGAAGACACTCCTTAAGGACTATCGACTGGCATATGTTTGGTTCGTGGAGAATTCTTCGTTTGGGCACAGTGGGCGAAAAACTGTTTTCGTATATGAAATTCAAAATTAAAAATTTTCGGTTCTGAAGGTCTTCTGAAATATGTGGTTGGCATATTCTGAAAGGATGTGTCAAGCACTACCCAACTGCATATATTTGGTTCTTGGAGAATTCTTCGTTTGACCACAGTGGGCCAAAATCTTGCACAGGGACCTCACACAGAAAATTTCAAATTCTGGATTTCTGAAGGTCCTTGGGAAATTCTAGATTTTATATTTCGAAGACACTCCTTAAGGACTATCGACTGGCATATGTTTGGTTCGTGGAGAATTCTTCGTTTGGGCACAGTGGGCGAAAAACTGTTTTCGTATATGAAATTCAAAATTAAAAATTTTCGGTTCTGAAGGTCTTCTGAAATATGTGGTTGGCATATTCTGAAAGGATGTGTCAAGCACTACCCAACTGCATATATTTGGTTCTTGGAGAATTCTTCGTTTGACCACAGTGGGCCAAAATCTTGCACAGGGACCTCACACAGAAAATTTCAAATTCTGGATTTCTGAAGGTCCTTGGGAAATTCTAGATTTTATATTTCGAAGACACTCCTTAAGGACTATCGACTGGTATATGTTTGGTTCGTGGAGAATTCTTCGTTTGGGCACAGTGGGCGAAAAACTGTTTTCGTATATGAAATTCAAAATTAAAAATTTTCGGTTCTGAAGGTCTTCTGAAATATGTGGTTGGCATATTCTGAAAGGATGTGTCAAGCACTACCCAACTGCATATATTTGGTTCTTGGAGAATTCTTCGTTTGACCACAGTGGGCCAAAATCTTGCACAGGGACCTCACACAGAAAATTTCAAATTCTGGATTTCTGAAGGTCCTTGGGAAATTCTAGATTTTATATTTCGAAGACACTCCTTAAGGACTATCGACTGGCATATGTTTGGTTCGTGGAGAATTCTTCGTTTGGGCACAGTGGGCGAAAAACTGTTTTCGTATATGAAATTCAAAATTAAAAATTTTCGGTTCTGAAGGTCTTCTGAAATATGTGGTTGGCATATTCTGAAAGGATGTGTCAAGCACTACCCAACTGCATATATTTGGTTCTTGGAGAATTCTTCGTTTGACCACAGTGGGCCAAAATCTTGCACAGGGACCTCACACAGAAAATTTCAAATTCTGGATTTCTGAAGGTCCTTGGGAAATTCTAGATTTTATATTTCGAAGACACTCCTTAAGGACTATCGACTGGCATATGTTTGGTTCGTGGAGAATTCTTCGTTTGGGCACAGTGGGAGAAAAACTGTTTTCGTATATGAAATTCAAAATTAAAAATTTTCGGTTCTGAAGGTCTTCTGAAATATGTGGTTGGCATATTCTGAAAGGATGTGTCAAGCACTACCCAACTGCATATATTTGGTTCTTGGAGAATTCTTCGTTTGACCACAGTGGGCCAAAATCTTGCACAGGGACCTCACACAGAAAATTTCAAATTCTGGATTTCTGAAGGTCCTTGGGAAATTCTAGATTTTATATTTCGAAGACACTCCTTAAGGACTATCGACTGGCATATGTTTGGTTCGTGGAGAATTCTTCGTTTGGGCACAGTGGGCGAAAAACTGTTTTCGTATATGAAATTCAAAATTAAAAATTTTCGGTTCTGAAGGTCTTCTGAAATATGTGGTTGGCATATTCTGAAAGGATGTGTCAAGCACTACCCAACTGCATATATTTGGTTCTTGGAGAATTCTTCGTTTGACCACAGTGGGCCAAAATCTTGCACAGGGACCTCACACAGAAAATTTCAAATTCTGGATTTCTGAAGGTCCTTGGGAAATTCTAGATTTTATATTTCGAAGACACTCCTTAAGGACTATCGACTGGCATATGTTTGGTTCGTGGAGAATTCTTCGTTTGGGCACAGTGGGCGAAAAACTGTTTTCGTATATGAAATTCAAAATTAAAAATTTTCGGTTCTGAAGGTCTTCTGAAATATGTGGTTGGCATATTCTGAAAGGATGTGTCAAGCACTACCCAACTGCATATATTTGGTTCTTGGAGAATTCTTCGTTTGACCACAGTGGGCCAAAATCTTGCACAGGGACCTCACACAGAAAATTTCAAATTCTGGATTTCTGAAGGTCCTTGGGAAATTCTAGATTTTATATTTCGAAGACACTCCTTAAGGACTATCGACTGGCATATGTTTGGTTCGTGGAGAATTCTTCGTTTGGGCACAGTGGGCGAAAAACTGTTTTCGTATATGAAATTCAAAATTAAAAATTTTCGGTTCTGAAGGTCTTCTGAAATATGTGGTTGGCATATTCTGAAAGGATGTGTCAAGCACTACCCAACTGCATATATTTGGTTCTTGGAGAATTCTTCGTTTGACCACAGTGGGCCAAAATCTTGCACAGGGACCTCACACAGAAAATTTCAAATTCTGGATTTCTGAAGGTCCTTGGGAAATTCTAGATTTTATATTTCGAAGACACTCCTTAAGGACTATCGACTGGCATATGTTTGGTTCGTGGAGAATTCTTCGTTTGGGCACAGTGGGCGAAAAACTGTTTTCGTATATGAAATTCAAAATTTAAAATTTTCGGTTCTGAAGGTCTTCTGAAATATGTGGTTGGCATATTCTGAAAGGATGTGTCAAGCACTACCCAACTGCATATATTTGGTTCTTGGAGAATTCTTCGTTTGACCACAGTGGGCCAAAATCTTGCACAGGGACCTCACACAGAAAATTTCAAATTCTGGATTTCTGAAGGTCCTTGGGAAATTCTAGATTTTATATTTCGAAGACACTCCTTAAGGACTATCGACTGGCATATGTTTGGTTCGTGGAGAATTCTTCGTTTGGGCACAGTGGGCGAAAAACTGTTTTCGTATATGAAATTCAAAATTAAAAATTTTCGGTTCTGAAGGTCTTCTGAAATATGTGGTTGGCATATTCTGAAAGGATGTGTCAAGCACTACCCAACTGCATATATTTGGTTCTTGGAGAATTCTTCGTTTGACCACAGTGGGCCAAAATCTTGCACAGGGACCTCACACAGAAAATTTCAAATTCTGGATTTCTGAAGGTCCTTGGGAAATTCTAGATTTTATATTTCGAAGACACTCCTTAAGGACTATCGACTGGCATATGTTTGGTTCGTGGAGAATTCTTCGTTTGGGCACAGTGGGCGAAAAACTGTTTTCGTATATGAAATTCAAAATTAAAAATTTTCGGTTCTGAAGGTCTTCTGAAATATGTGGTTGGCATATTCTGAAAGGATGTGTCAAGCACTACCCAACTGCATATATTTGGTTCTTGGAGAATTCTTCGTTTGACCACAGTGGGCCAAAATCTTGCACAGGGACCTCACACAGAAAATTTCAAATTCTGGATTTCTGAAGGTCCTTGGGAAATTCTAGATTTTATATTTCGAAGACACTCCTTAAGGACTATCGACTGGCATATGTTTGGTTCGTGGAGAATTCTTCGTTTGGGCACAGTGGGCGAAAAACTGTTTTCGTATATGAAATTCAAAATTAAAAATTTTCGGTTCTGAAGGTCTTCTGAAATATGTGGTTGGCATATTCTGAAAGGATGTGTCAAGCACTACCCAACTGCATATATTTGGTTCTTGGAGAATTCTTCGTTTGACCACAGTGGGCCAAAATCTTGCACAGGGACCTCACACAGAAAATTTCAAATTCTGGATTTCTGAAGGTCCTTGGGAAATTCTAGATTTTATATTTCGAAGACACTCCTTAAGGACTATCGACTGGCATATGTTTGGTTCGTGGAGAATTCTTCGTTTGGGCACAGTGGGCGAAAAACTGTTTTCGTATATGAAATTCAAAATTTAAAATTTTCGGTTCTGAAGGTCTTCTGAAATATGTGGTTGGCATATTCTGAAAGGATGTGTCAAGCACTACCCAACTGCATATATTTGGTTCTTGGAGAATTCTTCGTTTGACCACAGTGGGCCAAAATCTTGCACAGGGACCTCACACAGAAAATTTCAAATTCTGGATTTCTGAAGGTCCTTGGGAAATTCTAGATTTTATATTTCGAAGACACTCCTTAAGGACTATCGACTGGCATATGTTTGGTTCGTGGAGAATTCTTCGTTTGGGCACAGTGGGCGAAAAACTGTTTTCGTATATGAAATTCAAAATTAAAAATTTTCGGTTCTGAAGGTCTTCTGAAATATGTGGTTGGCATATTCTGAAAGGATGTGTCAAGCACTACCCAACTGCATATATTTGGTTCTTGGAGAATTCTTCGTTTGACCACAGTGGGCCAAAATCTTGCACAGGGACCTCACACAGAAAATTTCAAATTCTGGATTTCTGAAGGTCCTTGGGAAATTCTAGATTTTATATTTCGAAGACACTCCTTAAGGACTATCGACTGGCATATGTTTGGTTCGTGGAGAATTCTTCGTTTGGGCACAGTGGGCGAAAAACTGTTTTCGTATATGAAATTCAAAATTAAAAATTTTCGGTTCTGAAGGTCTTCTGAAATATGTGGTTGGCATATTCTGAAAGGATGTGTCAAGCACTACCCAACTGCATATATTTGGTTCTTGGAGAATTCTTCGTTTGACCACAGTGGGCCAAAATCTTGCACAGGGACCTCACACAGAAAATTTCAAATTCTGGATTTCTGAAGGTCCTTGGGAAATTCTAGATTTTATATTTCGAAGACTCTCCTTAAGGACTATCGATTGGCATATGGTTGGTTCGTGGAGAATTCTTCATATCACCATATTTTGCCCTAATAGTCCCACTATATGTGACATATTTAAATACCAATATTAGGGATTTGGTTGCATATATATTAGTTTGTGCAGCAAATATATTTAGCTTGGAGTGTATTTTTATTAATTACTGTATTTTCAATTTCTGAATCGATTATTTAATTGAAAAGATCAATAAATTGCCGTTTTAACTTTAAAATACAGTGCGTAACAGAGCTCTGTTAGTTGCTTAACAGAGCTCTGCTAAGTAAATTGGTTTGTGTCTTTGCTATTTTAAATACGAATTTATCTTCACGCACATCACTAAGGTTGGATGAAAAGGCTGCAAGACAGCACGCTGTCTAGCACACTTCGGCTAAAGAAGCCCATTGTGATACCTGCAGTTTCCACCATAGCAACTATTGACTAGTCGTCCTGCCAATTTGCCCTTTCAATAAATTTGTCTATAAGACCTACAGGAATATCCTGTAGGGCCACGGTGCTAACTAGATGTGTTCCGAATATCCTACTTCTCAGTCCTGCCAGAGCAGGGCAATCCAAGAGAAGGTGTTTCGTCGTTTCCTCGTCCTCTTCCATGCAGCATCTACAGAGAGTGGAGTTTCTATGATCCAATCTTAGGGCGTATTTTCTTACAAGGCAATGTCCCGTAAGTGTTCCTATCATTGTGGATAACCTGCCTCTTGGCAAGTTAAGTAGTTGCCTAGTCCTCTTCCTGTCCACCTGGGGCCAGAGGACCCTGGCGTGTTTGCAAGTTGAAGTAAGTCTCCACTTGTCCTTGAACATATTATCGGCCCACTGCCTGATCTGCAAACGGCAGGCAGAGATTGGCATACTAACACCTTCTGTTGCCGGAAGAACCTGTGCCGTAGTGCCCTGTCTAGCTAACGCATCCGGTACGCAATTGCCTGGAATGTCGCTGTGTCCCGGTACCCAGATGAGCCTGATGTCAAAATACTCTGCTATCACCCTAAGTGATGAGTGGCATTCTTTCACCGTCAGGGACGTAGCAAACATGGCTTCCATGGATTTTATGGCAGCCTGGCTGTCTGTGTAGATACATATTCTCCGGAGGGTTGTGAGACTACTTTTCAGTAGGTCAGCCACCTCCAGTATGGCGGTAATTTCCGCCTGAAATACACTTGAGTGATCAGGCCGTTTGAAGGAGATATTTATATTTAGGTCCGGTGAATGGACCCCATAGCCTACTTGCTCGTCCAACTTTGATCCATCCGTGAAAAATCTGATACTACTGGTATCCCCTTCCAGTGACTTTTCCCAGGTATTCCTGTTCGGTGTAGTAATTCAGCGTGTCCGGAATGCCCCGATATCAAAACGCCACAATCTCTGATTCTCACCAGGGATGTATCGGCTGCCGATTCGGCCATGATATAAGAAGTACAGATGTTCAGGATAGCACTAAATTTAGTACCTGACGTCGTGCCCATTGCCCCACTAACGCCAATATATTTCTTTTGGAGGGACCTCCACCAAACTACGATGCCATAGAGAAGTATTGATTGGTCTGACTATTGCCGTATAAATCCACATGGTGATCTTAGGAGACAGTTCTAAAAGTCCCGAAAGTGAACGCAAACGCAAAAGCCAACGCGAACGCCAAAGTCAACAAATTTTAGTTTATATATCACTTCGCGCTTGCGTTTGTTTACGAAAGCTGTCACTGACATATGCGGTTTATAGAGTTGCCCAACTAAAATAAACAATTATAGATTAGAAAAAGTTATCTTGAGTGAAATGCTGAGAATGAAAAAGATTAAAAAATTTAGCTCTATTTCAATAGATCAACAGATTTTAATATTTCTATTATTTATAATACTGCAAGTACCAAAAATATTCACATAAAATGTGTAAAAACCTATGTTATTTTGGGGTTCAATGTCCAATTAATTTCCCCATATATATTAAATTAGATGTCTTTTCAAAAACACGTGCCATTTGGCGGGATGTATTGATTCTTTTGTTTATTATTGCCAACATCAACTGATGTCTATAATTTTTTTTATAAATATAAATATAATAGTTTTGCAACGCATTGTTTATTTGAACGTTCCATTTCTAATTTTATTATTGTAAATAATAAATTCAGTGCGTAAACCATATAATTTTGAATTATTTAAAAAAAAAAGTTTGAGCTCTATCCGTCGAATGCATTTCAGCCAAAGTTGGCAACTACTTGTAAGCAATGAAATGCAAAATACTTCCATCTGCCTATCCTCGATCGACATTTTTCTTTAAATTTGTAATTTCTTCAACTAAAGCGAAGAACTGTGGCGTGTTCAATTTGACAGCTGGAGTGATCAAAAGCGTTGGGCTGCGATTTATAAACTACCCATTAAATAACTCAACGTAGGTAGTCACCGAACACCTGTAACTACCAAAACGATAAAAGTAACGCGAAGTGACTGATTCACGACTTATAGAATACCACCCTAAATGTCATCAAAATACTGAGAGAGATGGCGTCTCTATACATCAACGTAGGTAGTCACCGAACACCTGTAACTACCAAAACGATAAAAGTAACGCGAAGTGACTGATTCACGACTTATAGAATACCACCCTAAATGTCATCAAAATACTGAGAGAGATGGCGTCTCTATACATCATTACTCGATGTTGAAAAGAATTGCTTTACTAATACCAGATAGAGGCAATGGTTCAAAACAACAAACAAAATAACAACAACGGCATTTCGTTTTGTATGTTCAAATTATTGTGTTAAATACAACACGAATGTATGACAACAACAACAGTCAATAAAAAGGTGTAAAACACATTTAAATTTCACAGTTTTTCACCAAAACGACATGAAAAATTAAAGCAAGCAGTTATTGTAATTCCACCTGGTGTATGTCACTTTTCGTCAAACATCTCTCTATCACACCGACCGCATCAAGAAGAGTGTGAAAGGAAACGTCAGATGAGCCAAATATTCTCTCTAGTATGAGATTACTCTATGGTTCAACCCCTGCTGGACTATTAACCCTCAGCCAACCGGTCACTGCACTAATTGATAAAATTGCAGTTTTATAAATGCTACTATGAGTCTACAATCAGTCTACGAAAAAGTAGCAACCCTTGTTACCTAGAATAGACCCCATAATCTACATGAGGGATCGGCAAACTATAGACAGCGATCAAACTCTGGCCCTACGGCTGTTGCAATTTGGCCGGCACTCACATTCTAAAGCATTTTCATTGGGTAGTAAATGTATCAAAATGGGCAACTATATCCAAATCGAACAAAATCACAAATAATTTAATTATATAAAATAAAATTATAATTTTTCAAATGATCTCGATGTTGGAATTCCCTGAACAGAAGAGTTTGATGTTTGCGTTTGAAAAAAAAATGGTTTCCCATTATATGCCGTGAAGGAATTGGGGAGAGCTTCTCACAGCCCGTGATCTGATCGCTTTCTAATTTTATACTCACTCACTTATTGGGACCTACAGTTTTTACATCGATTACGAACGGTATTTTGAGAAGCTTTATTCATGGCTAAATACTCGATAGTGTCGTCGTCACTATGCGAGTTGAACGCCGCCCGAAGAAATTTAAGGTGGTAAGAGCAGGGAGCAAACCCACGATCTCATATACAATAGGCGCGCACACTAATCATTCTACCACTGAGTTTGAGTTTGAAATTGTTTAAAAATTATAATGTAGTTTCATATTCACAGGGTATTAACATTGAGGTTAGTGGACAATATGTTCACGGTGAAAAATGTGTATTTTATTGTTGTTTGAATCCAAATATAACGTGTTTGTAACTTGTCGCAAATGTAGTATACTTGTGTCCAAACACATTGTGTTTGCTACTGAATACTCGTATTACATGCTGCGTACTCAATGACTAGTAAGTTTTAATATATGTTTTTTGACCAAAATATGGCTTTTATTTGTTAAAACCAGTACAGGCTTTTATTTGTTAAAACCAGGTGAACCGACTTAATCATACCCTCACCCTAAGTCATTGCGTGGTAGTTCTGTTAAAAAACGCCCATACTCAATAGTGACCATATTCAATGGCAGATTGACGACATTGCGCTAAATATTATAGAATGCCCAAGTTAGTTAGTTTCCCTTCCAATATTTATATGCGAGGTACAAAAACGGGGATGACAAGTTGTTGCCAAAATTTTGATCAGTAACAAATTTAATTAAGATCGGTTATGATTTATTGGAGACATCGAAACCCGAAAAACGCCCAACTTTTGTATGGGAGGTACGAAACAGGGCGTGGCACAATAGGCAATTATTACTTACATAATAGCTTTTAGCAAAATATTGCGTAGTACCGAATTTTATTAAGATCGGTTGTAGTTTACGAGAGTCATCGTGTCGATAAATAGGTCATCCGCCCAACTTTTATATGGGAGGTACCAGAATGGCCGTGGCAAAACAGCTCATTTTCTATACGAGAGGGTTATTTGACTAAATATTGACTAGTACAAACTTTCATAAAGATTGGTTCGGTTTTGCGGGACTTCTCGTGTCGAACATCCAGACGGCCAAACAACTTTTGTATGGGAGGTACCACAATGGGCGTGGCAAAATCACCCTTGTTTTAATCGGTGATTATCGTTTGATAACGTCAAGCCTTATACCTAATTTCATTAAGGTCGGAAGTGTTTCACGCGATTTATCGGATTGACAACCCGGACGAACACCCTGTTTTGTATGGGAGGTACCAGAATGGGCGTGACAATCTCGCCCATTTCCTTCAGTTAAGTAGACAGCTACAGATTATTAGCCTGTGTGAGAGTTGAAGCTAATCACATCTACCAGAAAAAAGGTGTGAAAGAAATATGATACCAGAAGGGGCGTGGTCACAACGCCCATTTTCAATCCCAAACTCAATATTGGCAAATAATAGTGACTAACAAAATTTCATTTTGATCTGCAAAGATTTACGGAATTTATCGTGCTGACCAGCCAGCCAGACAGACAGACGGACATGGCTCAAGCGTCTTAAAAAGTCCTAAAACGAATTTCGTCAAAAGATACTAAGGGTCTAATATGTCTCCTTCGATGTGTTAAATTTTTTTACCTATTAAATAATATATACCCCCATCTCTCTATTCTGAAAACAAAACTGTGACAGACAACAAAGAAACGAAAAAGCAGCAGATCTTCAATTCATGAAAACAATGCTTGCAAACATGTATATGGTTCCTGCAATATATTACTGGGGCCGTTTTATTTAGCGGGTATAGGTGCGTGAGTAAATTATTATCAAACTTCTGTACCGTTCTTCTGTGCGTTTCATTTTTGAGGCACAAAAACTAGGGAGCCTTTTCCACTCTGTTCTTCATTTGAATTTCATTGGAGTTTTGAAATTTGATGTTGACTTAGTTGGGAAGTTTTAGGATATAGACTAAAGAGCAGCTTCATAAAATCTAATATCATACATTTATTTTATTCCATTTTAGGGAAGAAAGTTTAAAGCTAATAAATCGCCTGGAAACACTTCTAAAGGATAAAATCGATTTGGCCGATATAATCACTGAATTCACACTGAACAATGTTTGCGGTATAATTACTCTCATTCACACTGAGAGAAACTCCCTCTTAAATGTCTGTGTTTACATTTTTAGAAACCGCTTTGGGTGTAAAATTGGATGATATCCATGGCAGTACGTTATATCGTAAAACAATACACGATATTGAATTGATAATAATTGAGCGAGTTCATAGTCCCATATTGGTTTATGATACGATATTCAAATGGTTTGGAAAATATGATCAACATATGAGTGATTTGAAAATTGCTCATGATTTTTGCAGTCGCATCATTGAGAAAAAGCGACAAGAATTTCAGGAGAAACGAAAGCAGCAACTGAAGGAAGGGGAGGAAAAGGATATGTGAGATTATTTTAGTGTGAGTATGATAAACAAAAGTATCCGTGTTACATATGTTTCTTTCTAGCGATGTTTTGGGTAAAAAGAAACGATATGCTATGTTGGACACTCTACTGGATGTAGAGTCTAGAGGCAATATTGACCATCAGGGTATCTGTGATGAGGTCAATACATTTATGTTCGAAGGTTATGATACCACATCGACTTGTCTGATATTTTCATTCCTTAATCTGGCTCTACACCCAGATATTCAGGACAAGTGTAGAAATGAAATCCAAAATTTGGGTAAGTTACGGTCATTGGCCCTTGGAGTTTAACAATTTGTAATTACTGTTCTTTTTTTCCCTAGTTGATTTCTCTTCATTGTCGGTATTCGATTTTAACAATTTGGAATATTTGGAATGCGTTTTGAAGGAAACATTACGTCTGTATCCCTCGGTTCCATTTGTGGCCAGAACATGTGTTACCGAAACTCATTTGAACGGTCTTATCATGCCAGCCAATTCCCAAATAAATGTTCACATTTTTGACATAATGCGTGATCCAAAACATTTCCCCGATCCGTTGACGTTTAAACCTGAGAGATTTCTGCCCGAAAATTCCGCGAACAGACATCCCTTTGCTTTTGTGCCCTTTAGTGCTGGGTCAAGGAATTGTATTGGTAAGTGGGTCTTAGAAATAGGGTTGACATTGTTCTGGAAAATTATTATCCGGAAATTAAACTTGAAACGGAATAATGAGAAACGGATGAAGAAGGGACTGAATGTTCTCTATACCTGTCGAAATTCTATTGGTAAAGATGGAGACCATGTCCGAAAACTGCACATTGGTTGTATACGACTATTGTTCATCCAATTATTTCCTAGGATGCCTGATTTGGCGAAATGCAGAGAAGACCAATTGCTCTGTGAGACAAAATTAGATTTTTTCAAAATGATGGGGTTCTGTCAACGGATTCTGGTAGAATGGTCTGAAAAAAAATATACGTGTATCGGCGTTTTGCCAGATCTGATCAGAATTTTTTTTTTTGGGCGGATCAAAATTTCCGCCCCTCGGAACTTTCCTGCAACATATCGGCATGGAAAATTGTGTGTTCCTTACTGCTGAGGTACAAAATATGTTCAGAAGTTTTATAGAAAAGGTTCAGATAGACATTTTTGTGGAACAAATTAACCCTCTAACTGTCACGTGAGTTAAGTAAAACGATTTTGAACGAACTTTACTTTTCACATGTCTTCTTTAGACTGAACTCAAGTTTTTTATTTCTTGTAAAAAAACTTATTTTCTAATAACATTTTGTTCTATGATAACTTATTTCATAATTAAAACTACAAAACTTAAACAAACAAGACAGTATGTTATTTCTATATAATATATTATATATATATGTATATATATATATATATATGTATTTTTATATGTAGGTAGTAATGTGAAAGAATATTAATATCGTAACTCGTGTAACCACAAATTTTACTTTTTTTTGAAAACTCGCAAACAACTGCCCCAAAATGACGGGGGGCGTGGTTAAAATGTTCTACAAAAATTACCGCCATAAAATTTCACTATATGTACCCGAACACTCCCAAACACAAATCTTAGCCCAAGTGATAGATAACAAGCAAAAACTGACTGCCTTCGAAGGGTTAATAATGAATTTTGTCATTTTGCTGTTTCCAATAAAAATAGTCCACATAATACAGGGTGATTCAGGAAGTTCCGGACAAATTTCTCCAGCGTATTCCTTCGCTCATTTCATGAAGAAAATTCCACTAGGACAATGTCCGAAAATGCAAGGGTGCGAAATGGTAGCGGGTTCAAAATTTTCGGATTACCGGTCGGAGGGTAGTAGGGTAAAGTTGTGTCAGGGGTATTATATGATATGTACATTAGGGTGGAGTGAAAAAATTATTATTTTTTAAATGTCTTGCAATAGTGCTAAATAGGTGCCAATTCCCTACAAAGAAAAGTGGCAACTATTGCGTATGGGGTATTTCATGATATAGGAATGATATACGAATCGGACAGCCGTAAGGAAATAGATAGAAGTAAAATTAAAAGGGAGCGAATGAAAAATCGAGAGAAACTTCGCGAAAATCGTATTATGAGTTACAAAGTTCAGATATTAACGCTTTGTATTTTGATGGGAGAAAATATTTGACTATAATCCAAGAAAAGCGAGGCAGTAAATATCATCGGCGTACCATCTCAGAGGAGCACATTTCTTTATTAGCAGAACCGGAATCAATATACTTAGGCCATGTTACTCCCAATACTGGTTCTGCTCAAAATATTTCGGAAACAATTGTCGGTTTTTTCGTGAGAAAAATATAAATATTATCAATCTTACAACTGTAGTATGTGATGGAATAGCAGTCAATACGGGAAATAAAAACGGAATAATTACTTTGTTGGAGAAGGAAGCCAGAAAGCCACTGCAATGGTTGATTTGCTTGTTTCATGCAAATGACTACCCTTGAGACATCTCTTTAAATATTTAGATGAAAAAACTATAGGTCCAAATGACTATATGGGTGACATAGGAAAACAGTTGTGAAAAACGGTCTGTTATGAATTTTCAGTTGATTAAAGGAAATCTGCCAGATATGTTATGTGTACTTCCAGATCTCAGTACAGATCAGATGTACCTACATGAAAACTTTTTGGTAATTTCAAGCGGAACGTGCTCTCAAGAGTTAGCTAATAGAAATCCTGGTAAGATCTCACACTCAAGATGGCTCACAACGGCAAACAGGATCCTTCGGCTTTATGTTAGGAAGGAAAATCCTTCTTAAAAGCAAACTATGTTGCTAAAGTGTATGCTCGCATATGGTTCCGTATCAAATTAAACCACTCTTGCGTTCAAGGCCAGGCATTTGTTTAAGTTGATTTAACATTCCCGATTTCTTCCAGAGGAACCCCAACAAGTATCGGGTTTTTCAATAAGAGCGCTACAAAAGTTTTTTTAAATAAAACAAAACCGGTTTCAGATACCAGTGAAATTCTGTATTCCTGTGAAAGTACGGTCGATGCCATTATGTATGGAAATCGATTTCTTTTGCATGGCCACCACGGGCACGCTTGCAGAAGTCCAGACGCTGAACCCAATTTTCGACGGTTTTCAAGCATAAAACGGCCGATACTGCTGCAATTTCACGTTCGATATTCGTACGAAGTTCATCAATCGTCAACGGCTTGTTTGCATAGCCAAAGACTTGACGTAGCCCCACAGGAAATAATCTAACGGCGTAAAATCGCACGACCGAGGCGGCCAATAGACTGGGCCATTTCGTGAGATAACACGTTCACCAAACTTGGTTTCCAATAAATTGATTGTGGCATTCGCTGTGTGGCTTGTGGCGTCGTTCTGTTGGAACCACATGTCCTCCAAGTCCATATTATCCAATTGGGGCCAAAAATATTCGGTTATCATTGAACGGATGCGATTCGCATTCACAGTAATGTGCCGGTCTTGATCATCACGGAAGAAGTACGGCCCAATGACGCCGCCGGCCCATAAACCGCACCAAACCTTAGTTTTTTGGGATGCAATGATGACTCATGGATTACGTGTTGATTGCTGTCTGACCAATAACGCATATTTTGCTTATTGACGAAGCTATTCAGCCAGAAATTATGACGACCAAAAATTGGACGTAGCGCTCTTAAAGTTGTGGCCACTGACTCCAAATTTCGGTAGTAAATTTTAATAATTTCGACTCGTTGTTGGCTCGTATATCTTTCCATGATGAAATGGCAAACCTTACTGAAGAGAAATGTCAAAAGAGCGGGAAAAAATATGGCGTCGTTTGCTGTCCCTATCGATTTACTTTTGTAGCGTCTCTGTTGAAAAACCCTTTAGTTGATGCCGTAATACAAAGAAATGCATATTTTGCTTCCCCAGAAAATATTCTTTTGGCAATGCTTACCGACGACAAGAAATCCATACGAGAATTAGGTCTAAGAAGAATTCAAAAAGTCAGAAATAGCAAAATATCAGACCTAAACAAAATGAGAAAGTTTGTTATACGTCATATAAACTTTCAGGCTACAGACTATGTGAACATGATTTCATGGCAAAATTTAAATCTAACAGAACCACCAGTTACTATGGAGATTCCTGATAAGGAACTGAAACAACTTATTGAAGTTGCAGGTGAAACTACTGAACAGTGGTCAGTTGATTTTCAAAAATTTCCCTGCCACACCCAGGCGGTTGATATAGTAATAAGTAATAAGTGTTATAAAACGTGCAAAACACCAATCAAAATAATGTAGAGAATAATGATTAAGAAAAAATTCATACTTGAAAAAAAATCTAGGAAATTTCTTAAAATTAGATAAAATCAAAAATTTTATAGCGCCGGCGGCACCTGAAGACAATTTTTTATCGAGGCAAAATTTTGGTCCTACTGACTTGGATCAAAAAGGCACCTTTTCTGCACTATTGCATTCAAAAAGAAATAAAAGGTTTTTTTCGCCGGATTCACAACACCCTAATGTACATACATATGTACAAAGTCAATTGTTCCAACACAAGAACAGAATGTTTTTCTTCCATGTTCTTTTTCTTTTCACCTCACATAATTATGCTACGTTCTATTTAATCAATCAAAATGTTAATCTCAGTAAAAATTTAATTGCTCCAATTAATTTATTAATTGTTTTTCCAATTTAATTTACTTATATTTTAAAATCCCATTTCAGGTCAAAAATTTGCCATTTTGGAAATGAAAGCTATGCTGGTCGCAGTTTTGAAAAGCTTTAAACTGTTACCGGTTACTCAAATGGAGGATCTGGCATATGAAACAGGTCTGGTCTTGAGAACAAAGCAAAAAGTCTACGTCAAGTTAAGCAAAATATAATAATGATACAAATACCAAAGTAGATAGTCGAGTAAAGTTTTCAATATACGATACTATTGGACAAGGAAATAATATTTATATTTAATGTTTTATGTATACAAGTTTATAATATTAATATTTTTCGCTGTAATTATGAAATCGGACAAGGGATTTAAAAAATTTTAAATTGGAAAACTACTGAGATTTTAAGCAAATTTGCTGAAGGTGTCATGTTAAAAATCAATTTCGAGTCGACAGTTTCAAAAGAATGTCCGTCCACAGTCTAAGTTTTTATTAATTATTGGGAATTTTAGCATGATCTGGAAAATTAAATTTCAAACGTTAATACTGAATAAAATCTCATAAAAATTAGGTCTTAGAGGGTTCTGTATGTATTTATTTATAAATCAGATATAATAACGCACATTCAGATATATTTTTTTGAATTATACATATTAATAACAATGTCTAATTTTTTCTGCAATTTTGTTTAAAAGTTGAACTATATTTTAGAAATTTATCAGCCAAGTATTGTGATATTTCATTCAGTATTGGCGGAGTGGGTGCGTGTTAAAAATCGTAATTTTATGGTGATACCATTTAATTTGTTTACTATGTATAACACAGTACAACACATGATTTCGGGACTCAATTCTGATAATTGTTTGTGAAAGTAGCCCCAAATGGAAGAACTTCTGCGTCATTCGTTTGGTCAAGTTACGTCAAATAATAATTTAATAATTAATTTGAAGTTAGTAAGTATCGTATAGGGGAATTTGTCGCGTTTTAGGCTCTTTTGTTTGTCATAACTCCAGAACCACTAGTCCGATTTAGCTGAAACAAATTTAGAAAAATTAAGAATTACAATTCCTCTAATATTTTCTTATACCGTTTTCCTATGTGTGCAACACTTTCGAAGTTAAAAATGAATGTATTGTTACGAACAAGTAAAAGCTTTTGCTTGCTGTTAATGACTCTACTAACAGTATGTAAATAACAGGCGATTAGTGCTGAAAGTATGCATTGTAACAACGTATTTATTATAACTTTTTTATAACTTTATAACTACATATATTTATAACTTCGAAACTGTTGCTTATGCAGCGAAACGTTGTATGAACAGATTAAAGGAATTGTAATTCTTAATTTTCTTAAATTTGTTTCAGCTTATTCGGACTAGTGGTTCTCGAGTTATAACAAACAAAAGAACCTAAATCCCCTATACGATACTTACTAACTTCAAATTAATTATTAAATTATTATTTGAGGTAACTTGACCAAACGAATGATGCAGAAGTTCTTCTTTTTGGGGCTACTTTCACAAACAATTATCAAAATTCAGTCCCGAATCAATCACCTGAAAAATGTTGTACTGTGTAATTAAACAGATATTTAAAACAGAATATGTTAGATGATTCTTAGAGATATTTTGTGATTAAGGTTGCATAAACAAAATATTAAAACCAAAATAAATATTAATACCAAATTTAAACAAAAAGTTACTCGTAATACGAAAAAAGTTTACTTTCCAATATCCGTACTGTAAACATTTTTAAATATTTTTAAACAAGTTTTGTCTAAAAACCTTATATATTTTGTTTTTGGAAAAGTGTTAAAAATTGCACCGTCATGCTGTGCAAGACGTTCTCAGCTACTGAAAATGCCTCGGTGTTAGCAACATTTTCAACAAACGTTCACAATGCAAGCAGCAATTTACTTCGAATGTTACATACAGTGTTGTATTTTTAATATTAATAATACTTAAGTATATGAAATATTTAAAATTAACACATTCTATAGATAAAATTATGTTTTAAAACCAGAGACGAAAAATTCGGCTTCTCCTCTCTCTCTCTCTCTTTAAAATAATTAAAATCTCGAGCGAATTTAATTTTTCAAATATTTGTTTGTAAAAAATAAAAATTCGATTCGGAGTTTAATTTTTATTTTACTGGGAGTAAGAGCTTAATAGGGAAGAGGAGCCGAATTTTTCGGGATAGTGTCAAAATCCCGAATTACCAAAATCCCGAATTTTTGAAAAGGCCGAAATGTCAAAATCCCGAATTTTAAAATCCTAAATTACAAAATCCCGAATAAACATCCCGAATTTTGAAAAATACCGAATTATTGAAAATCATAACAATACAATTTTTTTTTATTAATAATTTATTAATATTCAAGGCAAGATTAATTGCTATGGCTTTTAAATATTCTGTTTTATCCATACATTCTATGTTTTGGCGTAGAATACGTCTTACCTTACGGTATAGGGAGTCATGTCAGATTGTTATTGTTGTAATCTTTATTTCATTGATTATGAGGAAACGGCGAGATAACTTTTTTTAAAAATTTTTTTGTAGGTAAATGAAGATGTTAGCTTTCGTTTGATATACATTTCATATTGGTTGATATCTTCCTAATATTTAAATTTCTCAAATGAAAATTGTTTAAGCACATACACTCAAACATATGTGTGGTGTTTGGTTGAGTGTTTGAGTTTGTAGCGTGAACACAAACTATGCTGCTGTTTCAGTGTGGACACAAACCTTCGGCTGTTGTTTTGATTGATGAAATATTGAAATTTCGTATATTTACTTATGTATTTAAGTGAAACAAAATGTTAAATGTGAATTTGAATTTAACATGGATATATAATTATAAAAAATATAAATCAAATTGATTTGCGTCTGTTATTTATCATTTATCCTTACTCTTTTAATTTAAAAACATATTTATCCTATTTTTCCTACCATAAGCTTATGTATATTATCAAAAGTATCAAATAAATAAATTCATTTGTTTATGTTATTTATCATTTTTTGTTATATATGTTTTCTGTCTTATCGGATGGCGTATTCTACGTTAAACTTAATGGCCGTGTCTCTGACACAGTCTGCAGGGACAGTCCGTGGCCGAAGGCCTCTGACATTTTTACAGCCTTTAAATTTTGGTTTTTTGAACAATTTTTTTTGTTGCGGGATTTAACGTTCGCCGATTTAAGTTTTTCGATTGCCGATTTAGGAACAATCAGCTCTTTAGCCAGATTTTCGATCAGACTGTAAAAACCGGCATGCATTTTGCCGACAACAACTTTAAGGCGTCTATGTCAAGCTTCGACAGAGTTTTGGGTGCGTGCGAAGTTTTCTTCTAGCATGTCACAGACCGACCAAAACTCGGTATAATAACGTCCTTCAATGTAATTGGAATTTAACCAACGAGCTATTTTTTGGCATCTTTATCTGCAAAGTTGCGGTATAAGACTTCATAATATTCAGGTATTTTAGCACCCGGCACAAAAGCAAGGGCCCTTATCATCCGAACTTGCAACATAAATTCTTCTGAGTTGCCATACTTAGTTCTTAAGCCCTCCTTCTGAATCTTGCGCCAAATTATTTGGCCAAAGTGAAACTGACATCCTTTGCACTCAGCATACGGGAAAAATTCTTTTGCAGCTTTTTCAAAATCAATCTTTAGTGGCTTCAAGTGGCTTTAAGTGTATGTTCCATTCGCAAGTTAGTTTGGTAAGACTGAAGAAAAGTTCCGAATAGGCCTCTGCGGTCTTACGACTCATTAAGCAGAAGACTAAGGACACTATCTGGAATACTAAATAGTTGAGTCATAATCAAAGTCACAACACGGAACGTGTTTTTGTTTGCCTTTATTTGATATGAAAATTTGAAGACTCATTTTGTATTTTTTTTTTGTGAAAAATTAGAGACGTTTTTTGTTTTGAAGTAAATATTTCCATATGTGAACTAAGACTGAATAATTTATTTATAGATTTTAAAATATCTCGAATAATTGTACAGTTTTGGTTTTAAAAATTACGCGATTTTTAAAACCAAAACTGTACAATTATTCGGGATTTTGAAATTCGGGATTTTGTAATTCGGCATTTTGTAATTCGGGATTTTGTTTTCGGGACTTTGTAATCCGAATGTTTCGACTCGCAAGTGGAATTCTTTTGAATTTGGATACACATAAGAGACAACTGCGACAAAAATCGATTGGAATGTTGTGGAAGGTGCAGTAAATAATAAACGTCTATCAGAAAGTGCAGAATTATAAAAAGACTAAAATATCGGATGGAAGAATGGGGAATGTAATGTAAGTAAATAATATATAGTATAGAAAAACTACAAAAAACGAGGTCATTAGTATGGAATGATTGGGTCTAGAGGTCGACCACTCAAACTGTAAGTAAAATTTGAAGTTTTGAAATGACACACAAAAACACCGAGACACCCCAACAAATTTTTTGGTCATAGAATCCAGTGGTATACTCCGTTTTAAAAAGTTAGCTCAAAATAACGAGATATTTCGGTTTTAAATTTGTAGTAGATTTAAGGTGATTTTTGATTTTATTTGAGGGAAAAACCTGCAAAAGCTCTTGTTAAATCAATTTATGTATATTTTTTTCGACAAAATGTAACCGTTGAAATAATAGACATCTATTTGGAAGCAGAATTAGTTTACCTCTTACAATTTGGGGCCATAATAATTATAATATTTTTGGGATTCGGGGTTTTTGTATTCGGGATTTTGGGATTTGGGATTCCCTATTATAAACAGATGCTACAGCATATGTATATATCAAAGTGTTCACTTTGACAGATTAGTCCCTACCCGCCGCTATAGATGTTAACACATCAAAAATATAAGCATTTCATTGACCATTTTGAAAAATTAGAAAAATGAGTGACGAAAAATCCAGATCACGGTGCGAAAAATTAAATATGTTTTGTTTTGTGTGTGGAAAATTTACGCCGAAAAATCATCGACGACATTTGGTTGAATATGCCCTCAAAGCTTACAATAAGTATTTTTTTGTTTACCCCCGCTGAAGAAATGCGAATTGTTGATCATGCACCTGAATTTACGTGCATCACATGTTTTAGTGCATTAAACAAATTGTGGAAATTACGGCGATATTCGATGCCATTTGGACTTCCAATGATATGGACCGATCCAGGGGAACATGATACAGAAAATTGCTACGTATGCAAGAACGATGTAAATGGTCTCAATCGAAACAGTAAGTTCACTTAAATAGACTCTATACGGAATACACAATAATGTATTCTTATAGCACGATCCGGTTTTATATACAAAGGTGTGCCGAGTGCAAACGTACCAGTGATGAATTGCCTGTCCCAGTACATCCGTCGACATACCAATATGATTCTGCGTCCTATGAAGTACAATCACAAACTTCAGCAACATCATTACATCATGCTGATTCTGATTACCTTCAGCCAGTTATAACGGGTTTTTCAATAAGAACGCTACAAAAGTTTTTTTTAAATAAAACAAAACCGGTTTTAGATACCAATGAAATTCCTTATTCCTGTGAAAATACGTTCGATGCCATTATGTATGGAACTCGATTTCTTTTGCATGGCCACCACGGGCACGCTTGCAGAAGTCCAGACGCTGAACCCAATTTTCGACGGTTTTCAAGCATAAATTGGCCGATACTGCTGCAATTTCACGTTCGATATTCGTACGAAGTTCATCAATCGTCGCTGGCTTGTTGGCATAAACCATAGACTTGACGTAGCCCCACAGGAAATAATCTAACGGCGTCAAATCGCACGACCGAGGCGTCCAATCGACTGGGCCATTTCGTGAGATAACACGTTCACCAAACTTGGTTTCCAATAAATTGATTGTGGCATTCGCTGTGTGGCTTGTGGCGCCGTCCTGTTGGAACCACATGTCCTCCAAGTCCATATTATCCAATTGGGGCCAAAAATATTCGGTTATCATTGAACGGTAGCGATTCGCACTCACAGTAATGTGCCGGTCTTGATCATCACGGAAGAAGTACGGCCCAATGACGCCGCCGGCCTATAAACCGCACCAAACCGTAATTTTTTCGGGATGCAATGATGACTCATATATTACGTGTGGATTGCTGTCTGACCAATAACGCATATTTTGCTTATTGACGAACCCATTCAGCCAGAAATGAGCCTCATCGCTGATTGTTGAGGCCTCTTAAAGTTGACTGCAAATTTCGGTAGTAAATTTTAATAATTTCGACTCGTTGTTGGCTCGTACATCTTTCGATGATGAAATGGCAAACCTTACTGAAGAGAAATGTCAAAAGAGCGAGAAAAAATATGGCATCGCTTGCTGTCCCTATCGATTTACTTTTGTAGCGTCTCTGTTGAAAAACCCTTTACAATATCCATCATTCATTTCGCATGAACATTTAGATAGAATCGTTCGAAATCTGAAGCTATCTCAAAATAATGCAATGACTTTTGCTTCGGAACTAAGAAGCGTCAACGTGCTGGCACCAGGTGTAAAAGTTACATCTTACAAATACCGGCAAGAACCATATATGCCATATTTCATGCTGTCCGACGACGCAGCTTATGCATATTGTCAAGATATTCCCGGTTTAATGAATTAAATGGGAATCTGCAACTATAATCCATCTTTATGGCGTCTTTTCGTAGACTCTTCAACCAGAGGCTTAAAAGTAGTCTTGCTATTTGAAAACAGCAGCGTTAAACCAATGCCATTGATGTATGCTCTTGGAATGCATGAGTCGTATGATACCATGAAATTAATTCTGGAACGCATCAGCTATGACGAACACAATTGGCCCGTAAATTGTGATTTTAAGGTGCTTTCACTATTAGCTGGAATGCAAACTGGCTATACAAAGTAACAGGTGTATTTTTTTTTGTAAATTGTAAATGCAACCAGTACGAAAAGCGAGATTGGCCAAAACGCGATTCGCAAGTTGTTGGCGAATTTAATGTAATTCGTCCACCTTGATCGCCCTTCAGAAAATAATGCTTCCGTATCTTCATATCAAGCTGGGAGTTGTAAAGAATTTGTTAAAGCGTTTGGTTCGCGTTAACGAAAATGCATTACCATACTTGAAAAACAATGCTTTTCCAAAATTATCAATTGAAAAATTAAAAGAGGGTAATTTTGTGTAACTAAAAGTGTGTGACTGCAATATATTTTATATCAATTTTTTTTAACAGGTGTAGTTAACGGTCCAGATATACGGAAACTTTTAAGGGATACGAGTTTTTCTGAAATGTTAGATGAAACTGAACTAAACGCATGGAACTGAATTTGTGCAGTAATTGATAAGTCGTTGAAAATCCACATGTTACATGCACATTTCGATTTTTACGAACGACAATTGTCCACAGAAACAGACGAAACTGGCGAAAGATTTTATCAAACTATAATGGCATTCGAAGACCGTTTCGCTGGTAAAAGAATAGAGTCAATGCTTGCTGATTTGTGCTGGTCGATTGCAAACAAAGAGTAAAAATTTAATAAATCCAAAAAAATTTATAAAATCATCAAAATAAGAGCAAATATAGTTCCATATCCGCTAGAAATTGGACGTCCATTATTTCTAGCTATACATTTTGACAAATAAATAATAAACAAATTGATTTTAAACAAGTTTTTAAAGTTTTTTCATTCAAATAAAATCAAAATTCGCCTTAAATCTACTACAAACTTAAAATCGAAATATCTCGGGGGGTTCAAAACGGGGTACACCCCTGGATTCTACGATCAAAAATTAGGTTGACGTGTCTCGACGTTTTGGTGTGTCATTTTCACCTACTTACTGTAGGAGATATATTAATTATAGTGTAGGTGGTTAAAAAGGCGTAAAAATTGGCGAAAAAGAGTTAAGACTTCAGAATGCAATAAAAATCGTTTGGAATGTTTAAAAATACTGTCTGTGGGTAAAAAGCTGTAAAATGGGGGCGGGGGGCGAAAAGGATAAAACTTCAAAATGCGAGGAAAATCGTTTGGAATGGTTTATAATATCTTCAATGTAGTGTACGTGGGCAAAAAATCAATTTTCGGGCATGTTGCAATTTTGCCTCATCCTACACTTTTTTCATTCACAATTTTCCAAACAATTTCGTCGCATTTTCAAGTTTTACCCCTTTTGTTCCCTTTTTGCCCGTTTTTAACCACATTCACAATTTTTCCTTACCTTTCAAAACGATTTAGCTCGCTATTTCTAGTTTTCCCCTTTTGTCCCCTTTTAAACCACATACACAACTTTTGCCACATTCCTACCTATCCAAACTTTTTTTCTCGCATTTCCAAATTTTGCCCTTCTCGCCCCCCATTTCACCCCTTTTACCCTCATTCAATATTGTTGCACATTCCTAACCTTTCCAAACGATTCTTCTCGCATTTTGAAGTTTTACCCGCCTTGCCACCTGTTTACCCTTCTTATACACGTTCACAATTTTTCCACATTCCTATCCTTTCCAAAAGATTTTTAACGCATTTTCAAGTTTTACCCTTCATCCACCACTTATAGTCCCGTATTCAGCTCTTATGAATCGTGAACCGAAAATTTCGCTCACTTTATATTTGCTTGGCATTGAAATCTATTCCAAAATTTCGTGACCAAAATCGATTACAGGGATGTTATGCCAAAGTTACGAGTATTTCGTACGAAAACGATATTTTGGGACGGAAATTGTGACATATCGATTATTCTAACAACCAAAATAAGAAACAAAAGTAACTCCTAATGCGTAAAAACAAAAATGGAGATCTTGCGAAGGTTTCTTAAAAAATTTTGTCATTTATCTCTATACGGAAATTTTTGTTGCTGAGAGTTACCAACTAGAGATGGGCGCGAGTGCCGTCATTACCGTGAATCACGCTTGAGTGTGAGGAGGATTAAAATTTGATCACGTGAACGTGCGTGAATATGAGCATTATTATTTCATATAAAGCCATCATATAAAACTTCGCTAATCATCTTTTGTATTCCAAGGAGTGCAGCTACAAGCAATGGAGAGTTTTCTACGACTGGAAGGAAATAATGGAAATAAGAAGCAGACTTATTTGAGATTGTAAATCTCCTTAGTTGGGCAATCGTTAGGCAGAAAGAAGCGGAAAATCCTCGTGCATGAGTTACCGTCTTCCTTTCGTGAGCGTGAGCCAATACTTACTCACATGCCCACCTCTATTACCAACTACTATCTCTGATTTATCTTGCAAATAATCCATGAATAATTTCTCTTCGTACAACATTTTTGTTTTTACGTATGTGGGTTTACTTCTGTTTGTTAAAATAACCGAAATATCAAAATTACCTTCCTAGCTATACAATTATTAAACAACCCCGTAATTGACTTTTCTCACGAAATTGTCGCAGAGCTGAATACCAAGCAAATGAAAAGTGGATTTCTGTTATTTTTGAAGCACGTACTTGTTACAGAAACGAAAATTCCACAAGAGGGCTTTAAAAACCCATATATATCGCACCGTAACAACAAAAGAGTTATAACTCAAAATTTGCAAACCTTCAATAGGGTCAAAAAATTGATTTTCCTACGATAACAAATTACAAGAGGTGTCAGGGGACACCCGGTTGGAACGAAGTTCCTTTCGCTATATATTAAGGTTGTTTTCTTGTTCCATTAAGTTATTGCCACTAACGACTTTCCAAATAAAACGATCCACGCTTAATACTACGAAATGTGGCAACATTTCCAGCAATGGGTGAAAAAAATGCGATACGGCAACACGTTTGTAGCAAGTGCTAACAAATACATGCATGCATGGTATTTTACCATGAATACATGGTAGCAGCAGATGTTGTTGTAATTATAAGCAGCAACAACAGACATTTTATTTTCGTTCATTCGTTTCAGTTGTCAAACTACACAAAAATACAAAAATGTGTAAATCAAAATACATATGATTTTGACAAGTGAAGCGTAAAATGGCATTGAAAGCATTACATCACCTGTTTAAAGGACTATACCTGATAGATAATTCCACCATCTTCAATATGTATAACTTTTACCGCGCGTTGCTGTGAACAATTTATTTCCAATTTTGTTTTCAATCGCAAATAAAAATCTATCCTTCAAATTTAGAGATATAAAATTACACGTAGTCTTCCATTAAATAAAATAATTTTAATGAACTTAAAATGTGTAAGCCATTTTGCAAATTTCTGCTTTTGAGTCTCTCCTTGATAACATTTTCATTCACAAGAAATAATAATAAAATTTATCTAAGACAACTTTTTGTAGCCATTTCTTGAAATTGAACATGTGGCAACATTGTCATTCCTCAAGTCGGAATTTAAGTGGGAAATTGAAATGCCACTTAATAACGCTTAGCTGTCCCGTACAAATTAAGCTATAATTAACTTTAGCAGGGTAAAAAAAACACACTTATTATTTACCTAATCTTTTCCTTATTTTCCCGGCCAAATATCCGCCAGTCTATAAATAGAAGCTGTCATGGTTGCCATACTGCAAAACTGCCAAATATTGCCAGTTACCAAATTGAAAGATATGGGGTTTGAAAATGAAATAATTTTATGAACACAACATCGGACATATTTATCAATATGTAACAATCAACACACTACATGACTAAGCCAAATAAACACTTTTCAATTGATCATTCTGAAATTGACGGCCAATTATAAATTGGCCAATAACATATGTGAACCGTTACACACAGATCAATTGCACACATTTCAATGAATGTACTGATTTGCCCAAATAAATAAGTATCTATCTATAGATGTGTGGGAACATAATTGTAGCCATGTGTATTTTTTTTTATTCCAAATATAGCAGCTAATCATTTTGTATTTTCCACATTCGAATCCAAGATACTTAAAACACAAAGATTAGTGGTGGGTTGCTCTTCCAGTGCTGCAGGCATTATCGTCTGTTATTCTAAGCTTACTGTCTTGCGGTTAGTTAGCCTAAGTGGAGTAGTGCCACAATATTTTGGTGTGATTTATAACAAGAAATCAATTGGCGGACTTCGAGCAACCAACTCTAACGAAATGTTGCAATTTTTCTTTGAAAGTCCATTTGAGTTGATTTGTTACGTTCAATTCCTGTCACGTCCATCTCTTCTCCTTGGGAAGAAAGACTACTAGTACAAAAGCGGAGAAAATATCAACATCATTTAAAAAGCGTTAAAAATGCCTGTGAGTGTTGTAAGTTTTGTAAAAACGTGAGACGTGATTGAAATATGTAATATTTTGCAATGCGGTTTGATATTCACACGATTACGAGAGTGAGACGCATAATTTCATGAAATTATAACTGTTTTCTTTTTAGATACTGTCATCTACTGAAATTGTAGATGTAGATAATTTACTGTAATTTAAGTGTCGAGTGGAGATGATTTTGTAAACATGAGCCTGTAAACATCTTCATAGTAAAATAGAGGTCATCAAAAGATGTAAAAATTGTCCAATTGTGACTCGTAAGTGGTGAAAAATTGCATCATTACCATTGAACTTCACATAGACATGTCGCAGAAGAGGTGTCAACAATAGATGTGATAGGTTGTTTAGATATTGTTGTCAAAGCATGTGAAGTACAAAACTGCCAAAATTATTAGAGGTAATTTTATACCAGAAGTGTGTAGTCGGAGATGGAGTTTACGAGTCGGATTCCGGAAACTACGAGTCGGATTCCGGAAACTGGGCCGGAGTAGGAGTGGGAGAAGACTTTTTCAAGAACGTCTCCGAATCCGATTTAAATCAAATTATTAATTGGGCAAATAGCAAAATGAAAGCAGATTTAAAAATACAATACTACATCGTAGATGTCAACTTTTTTTAAATTTGTAATGACAGCACTGTAATGAGATATGTCTAATGTCGCATTTAGACCGCAGGTTATCGTGGCCTGGTTAGCGATAACCCTGTTCTCTAATCTTCTCCGTTTAAACCACCGAATTTGAGATTTATTTGGCATTTCAGTTGGCAACTTTTCGCTTAGACCGGCTCTAAATTATGCCAGTTTGATGATTTCGATGTTATGGGGATGTTTTTGAAATAACAGAACTGTTTAAAATTGGATCAGTTGGTCAAATCGGCTCACATTTTAAACCAATAAGAGCCACGTTTATCGGCGGCGGCGTGAGCTTTATAAAAGTTTTGCTGGCGGCGACGCGTCTTAAAATTTTCGATCGGCTTCGGTCTGTCAAACAGTTGGTTCTTTGTGTATGTTTTTATTACGGTTGAATTTTTGAGTAATTAACAGTGTTGCATGAAAAAGTACACCAGTTTAAAATCAGGTTAAACAGTAAACTTCAGTTTTTACTGATTAAAATTATGTATATGAGAAATATCCTGGGTTAGCGTGGGGTAACGGAGGTAACCTCGGTCGGTGTAAATACCGTATAATAACGCCACATTTCAACAATTTTTTGATTTTAATGCCATTACAACTAAAACACGCTAACCTTGTCATATTTAAAACCTCCTCATTTATTATCATCACAATGAAGGGGTAATCATGGAAATTCCGTGCCGAGACCAAATTATTGAAGACGGCGGCACAACAGAAAAATAAATTTGGGAGCTCTTGGTTTCACCAGTTTTGTACATACATATTTGGGATGCTTTTGAAATAACTAAGCTTTTAAAATTGGATCATTCGTTCAAATCGGGTCAGTAGGTCAAATCGGCTCATATTTTAAGCCGATGAGAATTAAAAATACGGTGCGTCGGAAAATTTGCGATCGGCTTCCGTCTGCCAAACAGTTTGTGTATTTTTTTTTTTATTGTATTTTGGCAAAAAGGATGTAGAGATGAAAACACCTGCGCAATTTGGCAACCCTAGTAGAAGAGAACCAAAAAAGTGGACGCGATTGACTCAAACGCATTTCGTTCCCGCGTTATAACTTGATTATTTCATACTTCTTACGTATTTTATGTAATTTTATTTAAATATGGTGAGAATTTATATAGTTAGATACAATAACATCATCAGGAAACTGCTTGTGTATTGAAATATTCAACGAAGAGAGTAAGCGAGAGAGCAGAGAAACGACGCGATTCACTCGTTTTCTTTGTAGGCATTCCACTCTATTAGTAAATTTCCTTCTCTATGCCATAGTTGCTTTATGATTTTGTTTAGCAGAGTTGCATCAAATTGTACACCAGTTTAAAACGAGGTTAAAAATTAAACTTCAGTTTTTACAGATTAAAATTGTATGAGTAATCTTCTGGGTTAGTGTGGATTAACGGAGTTAGCCTACGAAATGCGTTAATCTTGGCCGGTGTAAATTCCGTATTACATCCCAAAACAACAACCGAACTGGGCCGTATGAAAACATTTTCTTGGTTCGCTGATATTGATTTCTAAGTTATATTAGCGCCATCATGATCTACTTTTAAAATGGCGGCGAAAAATTCTAAAAGTGATACGATCCGTCAATAAATTTGTGCGCATATTATTACGATAGATCGCTGAATCCATTTCGTTGCTATCAAATCTAAAACTTAAAATGGCGGCAACAATATGGACAAGAATATTTTCTAAAGTGGCTCCGTTGGGGAAAATAGACACCATCTTTGGGACGTAGAGTAGAATATTACCAGAAATTCGAAATTCTTATAGTTTAGTTACTTCAAATTTAAAGTCCAGTTTTGATCACCGATTTTTTTTTTGCGAAAAGGGCCGTCCTTTTTGGAAAAATATTAAGACGATTATTTGTGAAAAATTATTTAGACATTTTTTAGAATAATTTGAATATTCTTGTGCTTCTTGGTACCATTAAATAAAAAAACTCTTAGATATGTTTACTTTATTTTTGCACTTGGAGTAGGAGTCAGAGACGGAGTTCCGTATTTTATCATTGCGGAGCAGCAGTCGTAGATTTCAGCATTCTAAGTAAAGAGTCTAAGTAAACTTCCACTCCTAGTGATATATTGCTTCTAAATAAAAATCATTAGATCTGTCAGCGTTTCTCTGTTTAGTATTTTTAAAATTATGCTCAGAAACAAAATCGCAAAAAAATCTAAAACGTCGAAAATTCGTGGATAAATTTTGACATAAATTTAAACATTTGGGAAGACAAAATATAACAGGGAATCACATGAAAGCAGAGTGGTTTAACAGTAGAGTATTCCACAAACCGCTCAATTCAAGAAACCGGGATTTCAGATTTCAGAAAAATTACGTTCTTTAAACCCCGATTCCATGGTTTTTTTTATGGTAAAACCTGATGTCCACCGGTTACGGTTTTTATATCTCAGGTCTAAGAGTACGTTTCCACTGAAATTGTTTAACATATTTGAGGCCAAAATCAGCTGATGTTTTACACAAGATTCAAATCATCTGATTTCACTACAAATTCAGCAAATTTCTAAATTTTATAAGAACACAATTGATAAATCTCAACAAATACAATTCAGCAGATAACAAAAATGCGCGCGCTTATTTTTAGTTTTGGACAAAAATACGTCTAAGTAACCATTCACAATAGGTCTTAGAACAGTGCAGGTCCATAATTCAAATTACATCATTGTTTGCTTTAGTATATGTTTATAGAATTCATACAAATCATTCATCGTCTTTATAAGTATGTTTAAGAATACAATTATAATGTAAGTATAAACGCTGCAAGTTTATACAACTAGTTTGCCTCAAAAACACGAAATTCGGTTGTTGATCGTTGTATACTATTGCCACTATCTGATATTATAGAACCCATGTTTTCCAAAATCTAATGTTTACTTTCCATCGTACCTATGACGTTTAATTTATTGAGCGAATAAAAGTTTCTATGGTATGTATTATTCTATGAGTTATACACTATAACATCATAAAAAAAAACTGTTCGTGTATTGAAATACTCAATGAAGAGAGTAAGAGAGAGAGCAGAGAAAGGAGGCGCTTCACTCGTTTTCTTTGCTGGCATTCCAATCCATGAGTAAATTTTCGTCTCTATTTAAAATGCAATACTCTTTGTTATCTTAGCCCACAGATGTTTCACTGAAAAAATAAATGAACATTTAAATTGTGAAAAGAATACCTTTTATACCCACACTTGCATGCTGCTAGATGTCGCAGGGTGGACCCGTTTTTTGTTCATGTGACCCCATGGATCATTTTTGGTGCTCTTATTTTTACTCTAGTTTTGTTTTTGATGTGTTAAAATCTATAGCGGCGTATAGGGACTAAATCTATCAAAGTCAAAATCTGCTAAAACCAGATTTTATGCTGCTGCTAAAACCATCGCAGTCGACGTTATGGTGACATACTAATACGTCAGCTACTTCGTACAAAGTATGTGTGATGTTGTGTGTTTGGCTGTTGTTGTTGTTGTTGTTGGTGTTGTTGTTTTTTTATTATAGTGAAAGGTAAGTCCAATAAAATGTGGGTGCGGAGCACTCTCAGAGCAAAGGGAGTAATGACGTATTATACGTATATAAAAATGAGATAGCAAGAGAGCAACGACAATTTTGTGAACTTGTATAGCGTATGTACGAATATAACAATAGGGGCGTTTTTTTCGTAACTTATACACGTTAACTCATACAAAATGAAAACCTGCACGTTAACATGTATAAGTTTAGAAGTTGAGAATAACCCCGATAAAAGTGTTACCAAGTTCGACTTTGTTGTATGGAAAATACAAAATGTATGTCATTTCATTTCTTATATTTCCACGACGTTTCGTAAATTATGATGTAAATATAAGGGGTAGTTATTTTTTTTATCAAAATATTTAAAAAGTTGTATAAAATATTATTGGGATTTTTCTTCTTCAAGAATAAGGATTCCAAGGCAAACTGGAGACCAAACAACTAAAGCAAAACTAAAAGGAAGTAAAGTGAAGAAGGAAGCCTATACCTTACCATAACTCGACAACATTCACAAGAACACCTTCGGCTCTGTCTACTTGCAATATCATTTTTTGATACACTTTTTGTACTTTTTGGTACACATTTGAGGACCTTTATGTAGTCTTTTGGTGTTGTTTACGCACAAATCACTACACTTAGAGTAATTTTTTGTGCATTTATGGTACAATAGATGAAATTTTTTGGTACTTGTTACGTACTTTTGGTACATTTTGTGTAGTTTTTGTAAATTTCATGCACTTTATGTTACTTGATATGTACTTTGTGGTATATTGTATGTACTTTTATGTACATATAAATGATGTATGTAGTTTGTGGTATATTTTATGTACTTTGTGAATAAATAGCACACCGATACACATTCATTACTCCACTACATTTTCTCTAACCTCTCAATAGAACAGCGTTTTACGTCTCGCTTCCGGTACGCTAGCTGCTCCCAAGCACGTTTGAGACGTAAAAGAGCACGCGGCTTGCTCGGGGACGCCTTTGTTGTTTTATTATTTGCCTGTGTTCTTGAGTCGTATATGTTGTTTTTGGTTTTACATCTGACAACTTATGTCTAAATAGTGTTTTACACCAATATGGCATTAAAGGCCTGAACAATTGCAATCGAAATCTCATATCTGAATATTTCTTATAGCCAAACATATGCTTTTCAACACTGTTTTCAGAAGTTAATTTAGTCGAAATTTCCAACTAAAATTTTTTTGCTGCAATGTCAATGCAGAATAACCATCTTATTTAGTATTTTGTTTTGGTTTTGACTTTTAAATAAACAAATTGACAAATTAAAATTTAAAATTATAGGATGAAGCCAAGTTGAATATACTCAACGTCTATGCGTTTTTTCCGTAACAGCTAATGTTAACTTATATAGGTTACGAAAAAAACGGGCCTAATGTATGTATGTATATACAAGTGTCTCTTGCTTTGCATTCTTTGACTTTTGTGGGAATAAAACAAAAAGTATTGAGCAAGAAAATAATGACACATGTGCTTGCACTAGGTCTTTAAATAATTTTAAGTATTAATATTATTTAACTGTAACGTCATCATATGATTGAACGCTGTTTTTTATTTTCCAATGTAACATTTACGAATGTGTTCATAGAAATCGAACAGGTACCGTGTAGCAAAAAGGTGTTAACACATCGCCCGTGAGTTCGAACACTCATTGGATTTTTTTTTTAAGACCTGCTTGGTATTCGGCAATTAAGCCAAAAACACACTTAGCCGCATTCGCAATGCAAGAGACAATTTCGTTTTTCATGCTATCTCGTTCTCACACACAGCATTTCACATAATGCACTTTCGTTTTTTTTTTTACAAAAATGTAACTCCAATTTGTTGCTGAAGTTGGTCTATTTCTACTCCAGCAACATATTTGTTCGAATAAATAATGTTCTATTAACTTCGTACTTTGAATTTCATTTTCAAACTTGAAAACATCAATGACAATTAAACCCATTTGTGTTAAAAGACGCATTATAAAAAAGGTTATTTTATCTGTAGAATCTTTTAATACCAAATATGTTTAAATACATTAAGTTTTTAATATTCGAAATACAACCCTGGATGTGACATTTGTGAAATACAACCCTTGATGTGACATTTTGATGCAACTAATAGAGGTTGTGTTATAAGAACAACTTACTTGATTTGCTTTTCCTTCTGTTCATTATATGTATGAAGAATCAAATTCAAATGTATTTGGTTTTTGTTATTTCTGGCTAACTTTTATTATTGACATACATTTGTGTTAACTTTGACACGAAAACAAAATATATTGTATTGTTGCCTTGATATATTGGCCGTAATATTGGCCGTAAAACTGTTGCTTTCATTGTGAACGCCTTTTAAAAATGTTGCTTGCATTGTGATTCCGGCTGAATTCTCATCTTTGAATTTTTTCGGCAATTACGCCAAAAACACGCTTATTCTCATCTTTTGAATTCTAACAGATCTGGCAGCACCATATAAAGAACTTCCATACTAGCGCCATCTGACGCTGACTAGAGTAATTATCATGTGTGATTTGGAACGCCGCGAAAACTACACATGCACCAGCAACTCACAACAAAAATTATGTTAGCGTACATAAATCTCAATAGGAGGACGACGCAAAACCTAACAAATAACATTCACATATCGTTGAATTTGTTAAATCCCTTTATACAATTCCAATATTTTCACAGAATCTATGCAATTTTCACAAAAACAAAACAACGCCAAAATACACACACGCACTCATACATCGGTATTTGTTTTGTTTTATATGTCGGACTAAGAAACAATGCGACCATTGAAGCACACAACACCTGTTTAAATTCTTATTGGAGTGAAAGAGAACACACCATATTCACCCACATTGCCATGCAACGGCGGCCAATTAAAGAGATTTGCAATTTTGGAGAACAAGAAAAAACAAACCAATACCTCTAGAGAAGCCACTTAATTACTTCATGTTTTCAGTTATTTGCTAAGGATTTATATGGAAACTCTTTTGGTTTATGACACTACAAAAACTGGAGATTGCACTAACCTGTTTGCAATAAGAAAAATGTTATTAGAATTGGCATAAATCGCGTAAAATAATTACGACCGTCGCGAGAACAAAACATTTCTTCGGCCATTTTTTCACAAACTAGTGATGTGAGCACAGAGATTTACTTGTATTATCGTTGCAATTGGTATTATTCTGTGCCTTCTCTAGGAAATACAGGCGGCAGAGTTGTAGTTTATGAGGAGTTTGTACGTTGGATGTTTCTAATTGGAAAACGAATTTAAAAAATTTCCCAACTACAATTTCAAATTTGTGTGAAAACTGTTTGGTATGTCGTAAATATCAAAGCTGTATAATTCAATTAAATTTGTAAAATATGGAAAAAATAAAATATTTTATTTTTATTCGAAACGAAAAAATATTTTTGTAACTATTTTAGGTTAAAATACATGACATGGGCCACCTGAGAAAAAACTGAAAATCGACCTAAATGTGGAGATTTCAGAAACCAAAAATTGTTTTTCGGTCGGACCTATGGGACCCCTGGGTTCCAAAATAGGGGCTCGAAAATGACTTGGAATAAGTGCCTATTTGATGAGTTATTTTTGTAAGTTTTCTCAAAATAAGACGAAAAAAATAGTTTTTCTCGATAACTGTCTTAGTTATGGAGTTATCGACTTTTTTTAATTTTTTTTTGTAAATTTCCACATTTCATTTCACATTGATGTTTTATAGGCAGAAATCACACCACTGTGGATTGGGCCAGCTTTTTTTGGTGCTCAGTAAAAAAGATATTGGAGGTGTTGGTCGAACGGTCGAGCCTGATGAGAGCAAGTTCGGTAAATGGAAGTTCCACCGAGAGAAGCGAAGCGAAGGCCAATGGGTGTTTGGCGGATACGGGAGGGAGAATGGATTCAGTTTCATGGTCCCTGGTGAGAAGAGAGATGTGTGTACTTTAATTTAGATCGTTTCGCCGTTTGTTTTCGTACGAAATATCATGTCGTCAGGGCACCAGAATTTTCTGAATGGTACCACATATTATTGCTTTCCATTTTCTTTCCAAATTTCAGTGATATTTTAAATAAAATTGTAAAATAATCATTTGTACTTTTTCGGCCTTGATAGTTTATTTTGGATTTAACTTTGTTTACATAAAACAGCTGATTTCAAACAGCTGTTTTATCAAGATTTATTTATTATTAAATCTTGTGTTTTATCTTTCAAATTGTTGTTGGCTAATGCCTTGTTTACACTACAGAAATATTCGTAATTCGTCCTCATTCGTAATTCAATCGCCAATTACAAACCGAATTACATAATTCACCATGCAAATTTTTGAAAGCGAATTACCTTGTTTTGTAGCTGCAGCCACACTTTCAAGATTTTGCTTCAAGTTTTGTACACATACTACTTATCAAAATGCATGTGAATTGATAGGTGTGACGTAGGCTGCACACAACTTGAAAGCAATATTCATGTTCCATAAAACTTCATGGCTTCTGTATAGCTCTATGAACTGCAACACATCATTATATTTATTACCTCTACTCACAAATATTTTAAATTATTTATAATATTTTTAAAAGTAGAGATCAAAAAATTATGGCGGCAGAATAGTTGTAAGAAAGAAAACGAGAAACTTTTCATAACAAAATGTAATCAGCTGTTTTCTTGAAAGAAAATTGAAACACCACGATCATAGAGTAATCTCATAATAGATTAATACTTATAGTAGATCCAATAGACCGAACTGATTGGCGAAATATGTTATCTTCGTCCCTGACCCCCCGGGGTTGTCAGAGACCGGATAAGTATGTAAGTAATAGTTCTCCCACCAAATTTATGACATTTGTCAGGACAACTACGGATTTGCTGGAAAATACTCAATTCATTTGCATTAAACTGCGCTTGATTTTATTAGTTGCATATGTTTTGGCCACTGAAATATAAGAAAGAATATGTATTTTTATGTTTTTTCAAACATTTGTCTAAATATATATGGAGTAGATCCCTTTACTTATTTTTAAAGCAATAAAATATAATATTTAAAACAAAACATTACTAATTTTATTTTCAGAAAATTTTTACGTAATATTTCGTTGCATTTGGTTGGGTCACCACAGTAAATTTAGCGATTGTCAGAAAGCAACGTAGGTCCCGAGCAACGTAGGTCCCATTTGCTCACATTCTTTACTCTTTCTTTAATATTGGTTTTATAAAAAAAAAATTTGCCAAAATTCTTTTTTCCTCAAAAAAATAAAAATAATTTTAAAAAATCGCGCGATTTGGGAAGAGTATTATATCCGTGGCCCCTCGATCCGACAATGTTTTTCGATATAATAGTTATCGAGATATCGTTGGTTAAAGTTTTAAAAAATTAATAACTTTTTTACCAATTTACCCAACCAAAGTGGTACCATTCCTCAAAATAAGCCCAAATATTAAATAAAAGTTATCGATAACTTCATTAGTTATCGAGATATTTGTGGCTGTAACGTTTTATATGTACTACTTTCAACACTTTTACTTGTAATTTTTTACCAATCCAATGAACAAAAGGACAAAAAATTCGCGCGATTTTTTTTTAAATCATTTTTCGCCTGCGGCGCTTTCTTTTACAATGAACCAAAGAGGAAAAAGACAAAAAAAAATTTTAGAATTTTTCCGCAGCATTCTGGAGGTTTAGAATTCCTACTTGGGATAACTTCAATATCTTCTAACAATTTGAAAGCGTCTTCATTTAAATTCGTGAGTAGAGGCAGTAATTGAAAAACTGTTCAAAAGTGGATGAATTCGTGTATGCTCTGCACATATATCCATGTAAATGCGAATAGTTTTTATTTGGAGTGTTGTTTTTTTAAATGAACTTTATTTTAATTTCTCCAAATTTCACCCACTTATTTTATTTTCACATAAATCTGCAACTGCATAAGCTTGAAATATAATGCAAAGATCCCCTACGTTTAATTTCATAATTTTTCAATTTCAGTACACTATAACCTCCCTAATCCGGACAGATATGGGGCCTTTTCGGAAATGCATCACTGCTCTGCAACTGATGCGCAGCACGTTCGTAAATGCAACATCTGACAACTTTGCAGGTGTTTTGAGACCGTAATTGCAAACAAAATGCGCAACAAACAAGAATCTGCAACAGTAGTTGCATTTCCAAATAGGCCCATAGTTTCGACCTTTGTCCGGATTATTGAATTGTCCGGACTACAGTACCAAATTTCTTAAAACCGAAAGTTGGTAATGTTTATTTATTTTATTATGAAATAAGTTATTTCAAAAGCGAAATATGAAAATAAATAATATAAAAATTGATTTACATTTACAGAAAAGGTTCGACAGAAGAGAAATTAAAAAAAAAATGTTATTGCTTGAAATATAAATTAATTTTGTATTGAATGTAAGTACATTTTTCTTTGTGTAAGATTCACATGTTCTATCGTTTGTGTTGTTGTTGTTGGGCTAACGTACAAAAGCTGCGAAACAATCAAAAAAATCTTATGTCCGGACTACAGACGTACAATTTATAAACTGTCCGAAACATTGTGCTGTCCGGACTAATGGATAGTCGGGACTAGCAAGGTTAGACTGTATTTCTCTCCGATATTAAATATCTCCAGGCAAGAGTACGGTTTCCGAGGCCCCTCATTTCGATAACTTTTATTTTTCAAGCACCCCAAAATAAGCCGAAAAAATAAAATAAAAGTTATTGGTAACTCTCTTAGTTATCGAGATATAGGACGTTGAAGTTTTTAAAAATCAATAACTTTTTTCGCCATTTTATTAATTTCGATAACTTTTTTTTGGAGCACCCCGAAATAAGCCGAAAAAATTAAATAAAATTTATCGATAACTCGCTTAGTTATCGAGATATTGGCGTTGAAATTTTAAAAAATCAATAACTTTTTTGCCATTTGATTAATTTTCATAATTTATTTTTCGAACAACCCAAAATAAGCTGAAAGAAGGAAATAAAATTTATCGATAACTCGCTTAGTTATCGAGATAGTCGCGCGATTTTTTTCAAAAATATTTTTTTCATTTTTGTGTAGATTTCTTGAGTGGTAAAAAATAAGTAAAATTGCTGAAAGTTGTACATATAAAATGTTGCAGCCCCCGATAACTAAAGAAGTTATCGATATATTTTATTTAATTTTTTTGGGGTTATTTTTAGTTGTACCACGCTAGTCCACATTAAATTGGTAAAAAAGTTGTCGATAATTTAAAACTTTAACCCACGATATGTCGATAACTAAACGAGTTATCGAAATTTTTAGAAAATTGTTCAGGACCTGGGGCAGGCAAAAAAAAATTTTTTTAAAATAAACCAAAATTAAAGAAAAGGTAAAGAATGTGAGAACATGGAAAAGTAGCCATCGCAGGGACCTACATATGTTGCTCGTACCGTGTGGTAGAACTTTTGAAAAATCGTTAAATTTATATTGCACTAAGCAGGGGGGTTAAAATTCCCTCTGTACCTTAAGTCGACGTGTGGCAAAATCGGAAAAATCACTCGGTACTTTTTAAAAAAAAATTTTTTTCTGGATGGTTACCATAACCAATCTCATGGTTACTGTACTGGTTACTGTACTGATATAGACTTACAGACATCCCACGAAAAAAAGGATGACACCACGGAATTCGTGACACAAATACCTTTCGTTGAAGTACCGACACTAATCCATAGCCAAATGTCATTGGGTGTGACGTTTTTTTGGACCCTGTGGGCCCCATAGGTCCGTGCGACGGCTAGTTTTCAATTTTCTCAGATTCTTTAATATTTCTTTAATTTTGTTTTTTTTTAAATTTTGGCAAAAATTCAGGACCTGGGGCAGGCAAAAAAAAATAAATAAAAAAAAACCAAAAATAGAGTAAAATCAGAGGAAACGAAAAAAAAATGTCGGACGAGCCTATGGGGTCCACAGAGTCCAAAAAAGGGCCTCAAAATAGGTGAATAAAAAAAAATTTGTTTTTTAATGCGTTGTATAGTAAAAGTCAAAATAAGACGAAAAAATTAAATAAGTTTTTTCGATAACTGCCCCAGTTATCGAACGATAAATTTTTTTTAAATTGTTTTTTAACGCGTTAGATAGTAAATGTGAAAATAAGACGAAAAACTAAAGTACATTTTTTGGATAACTAACTCAGTTATCGAGTTATCGAACTATAAAATTTTAAAAACTTGTTTGTTTAACGCATTTTATAATAAATGTCGAAGTAACACGAAAAACTAAAGTAGTTTTTATCGACCAAAAAATTTTATTTTAATTGGGTTTTTAATGTTTCCCTGCAAACTGCGTAAATACCTTAGATATCGAGTTCGCGACCGATAAAATGAGAAAAAATAAATAAAAATGTTCGTAAAAGGAGTGTAGCAAGGGGCAAAATAACACGAAAAAAATCGCGCGATTTTTTTAAAAAAAAATTTTATTTTTCACTGTACGTACAAAACTGGACTTATACCGCACAATATTAAAAAAAAATTTTTTATTTTTCTGAATGGTTATCATAACCAATCGCATGGGCACTGTACCTACAAAAGTGGACTTATATGGGCGTACAGACATCCCACGAAAAAAAAAATGACACCGCCGAATTCGTGACATGAATACCTTTCGGTGAAGTACCCACACTAATCCATACCCAAATGGTCCTGGGTGTACCGATTTTTTGGGCCCCATGGGTCCGTCCGACGGCTAGTTTTCCATTATCTCACATTCTTTAATTTTGGTTTTTTTTAAAAATTTGTTTTTTGCCTGCCCCAGGTCCTGAACTTCAGCCAAAATTTTTTATTGACTGAATAGGAAATACAGTTTTACACCGATACCGAACGGTATTTTTGAGAACCTTTTTCATGGCTAAATACTCGATAGTGTCGCCGTCACTATGCGAGGTGACCTCCGCCGAAAGAAATTTAAGGTGGTCAGAGCAGGGATCGAACCCTCGAGCTCAAGTACAAGAGGCGCGCACACTACCATTGCACCACCAATCACTAAATGAAAACCAAACCAATCACTAAATGCAATTTTCTAAACGTAATGGCCCCCATATATCTGAGCTTTGGAGGTCCATAACTTTTTTTTTAACATTTTAGCTTAAAATAACGTGTTTTACGACCCCAAAAAAAATCGAAATTTGTGCCCAACTGGACTTGCTGCGAAAATTTTTTGGTTTCCGAAATTGCCATATTTTTTTTACGATTTTCGGCCTTTTTTTGCCGGGCCTGGGTTCATGAATTTTTTCCTTTTTTTTTGTTACTCAGCTTCAGAATACCAAGTTTTTATGTTTTAGAAAAATCCATGCTATGTCCGTCATGTAATTTAACCCGTCATAGCTCAAAAACTGTTATCCTTGTTCAGAATGAATTCACACACCCCTAAAATTGGAGCTATGTCCGCAAAGATTTACACTAAAATTAATCGCCAACTTATTATCGAGTTATCCTAACTATAAACTTTACTTTGCGCGGTCTTCGTAAATGTCATTGGGTGGCCGGCCTTCAGATTTGTTCACCTACGCTTTCAACTATGAACAATCCCCCTAAATGTTTCATACTACTAGACAATAAATGCTATTGTCTTTTCCTCTTCTCCACAAAAATCACCAGACAATATTATAACTTTTCGAACAATTAGAAAGGCAAACGCGTCAAGATTGTTCCAAATGCCGATATTCTTCTTAGTCTACCACCACCTAAAAATGTTGAATATGTACTTCAATACTTGCTTTCGGTTTAAAGTTAAGGAAATCTTTCACCTTACATTTATGTAACCACAAAAACACTTGCAATTTGTAAAAAATTTAATTTTAAAGTTTTATATTTTTCACTTTTGTTTTCATCCGACGTTGCTTTCTTATACATGTTAACACCAAAAATGTTTGGTGGGTCAATAACCAATAATGCTGACGCTGTTAAGCGTGCCACAATTGGAGCAACGATCGCAGACGTTGTGCCATAAGTAATATCAAACAATGCTGACGCTGTTAAGCGTGCCACAATTAGAGCAACGATCGCAGACGTTGTGCCATAAGTAATATCAAACAATGCTGACGCTGTTAAGCGTGCCACAATTAGAACAACGACCCCAGAGGTAATTTACGTTATGCCAGCAGTCAACGCGACGGTGCACATTTTGCGACGTCATCATTAGTTGGTAAGGTAGTTATCATTAAGAATTTTGTAATTAATTTAAGTTAGTTCATTTTGAATCATAAAATAAAGAAGTCGCTCCTCTAAGCAGCGCAATACAGGAATAAACTTTAATCTTGTTAATTTAAAGAAGTCGCTCCTCTAAGCAGCGCAATACAGGAATAAACTTTAATCTTGTTAATTTAAAGAAGTCGCTCCTCTAAGCAGCGCAATACAGGAATAAACTTTAATCTTGTTAATTGGCGCCCAACTAAATCAAGTACCCGAACAGGCTACAAGTGCAACTAAATCAAGTACCCGAACAGGCTACAAGTGCAACTAAATCAAGTACCCGAACAGGCTACAAGTGCAACTAAATCAAGTACCCGAACAGGCTACAAGTGCAACTAAATCAAGTACCCGAACAGGCTACAAGTGCAACTAAATCAAGTACCCGAACAGGCTACAAGTGCAACTAAATCAAGTACCCGAACAGGCTACAAACTCAACACAATCAGCAGGAAGAGACCGTAGGACCTTCAACTGAGAGCAGCTGTGAAAAATTGACCCCTGAGTACCAACAAAGAAAAAGGATTCTGTCGACCTTCCGGCTCCCAGTATGCTAGCAATTATTTTAGTGTGAGTATAGTGATAAGTGACTAGAAGCCACTACGAATCCTACGGGACCCTCTAGCGGCAGTAAGAAAATTGTAAAAACCAATCCTGTGTAGTTTAAACATAATAAATAAGTGATTAAAAATAAAATATTCAAAATATAAAAGAAAAGAAAAATATAAAATGGCAAACCCAAGCAATTTAGTGAGACCCCCTATCCTAAACATCCAAAATCCTCCCATACCCCAAATTCAACCTAACGTGAACGCGATTGATATCGACGCGATAAGACAAATGTGAGTTCCTAAAAAAAGAAGTAGAATTCTTAGGGTTTATCATATCAGATTCGGGAATTAAGACAAATCCGGAAAGAGTAAAAGCGATTCAAAATTTTCCGATTCCCAACACACTTAAAGATCTCAGATCCTTCCTCGGACTTGCGAACTTTTATAGACGTTTTATCAGGGACTATGCTAAAATAGCAAAACCCCTGACAATACTTTTAAGGGGGGAAAATGGACGCATGTCCAAACATGTTTCGAGTAAAATAAAAGTAGATCTTGACGAAGAGGCTTTAAATGCCTTCAAGAAATTAAAGAATACACTGATATCCGAAGATGAAAATCTTCACGGACCATTTACCTTTAACGTATGCGTTAAATAATAAAAACTCGAATTCACAAATCGTCACCATAAACACCGGTTATGCCAAGCTCCAAACTGGAACGTTCAAACTAATACATGTAATTGAACCAGACAATTATCAAAATCTAATAGACAAAATACAACTGACCCTACACCACAACGTGAGCACATCCCATCCTCTGTACCCCTTCCTATCCCATGAAACCAATCAACTCCAAGCCCATCTCAATAGAATTAAACCCCGAGTAAGGAGATCGCTTAATTTTATAGGGTCTGCATGGAAATGGATTGCTGGTAATCCCGACCATGACGACTTCGAAATAATTAAACAAAAAATGAATAATGTTTTGCGAAATAATGATAGACAAGTAATTGTAAATAAACTATCTATAGATAATATGAATGCTCTAGCTCAAACAACTAATCAAATTGTAAAGTATTTCAATTCTCATGAAATAGTCAATGAATCACAAGTATCAACTCTTAAATACAAAATAAAATTATTAAAAGAAGAACTTTTAAGTATTCAATATGCCATCCACTGGGCAAAAGCTGGAATAGTAAACTCATTCATTCTCACAAACAACGAAATAAATATTGTTAAACAAATTTTTGAAAAGGAAGCCATCCCTTATATTAATTTAGAAGAAGCATTCGAGTTCTCTGAAGTTAAAATAGCCTCCAGCAATAGTCATCTTATTTATATTGTTACCATACCAACTACCGATGTAAATTCATGTAATAAATTAATAGTTAAACCTACTAAATTTGGAAAATACGTTAATAAGATTCTGTATAACGAAGTATTGTTATGTAACAACTCAACTTTTGGCATAAAGTACCCCTGTAAATCATACAATAAATTAACCATCTGTAATAGTATTAATGTTGAAAATATAAATAATGATACCTGCCTAACAAATTTACTGAGAAGTCACACTTCAAATTGCACATTAATAGACAATGCCGACATACCCACTGTTGAAGAAATTGTTCCTGGAATACTCCTACTAAATCAAATCAACGAAACTATTCATATTAACGAAGAACCACGGGATCTGACCGGAACCTACATTCTGCAGTACCATAATGCATCAATAGTTGTCAAAGACAAAACATATAACTATTTCCAAATGATGGATGTTCAACCTTTATCACCTATTTTACAGCCTAGATTACCTGGATCAACGATTGAGAAAACGCTTACCTTACAATCAGTAAAAGAACTTCACCTCAAGAATACCGAAGAAATCGGCCTCCTAGATGTCAAGAACAGATGGACTTCAGGAATTAATTTTGGATTATCCACCATTATCATACTATTCGTAGTGATGCTTGTGAGAGGAAGAAATCAAACAAGCAAAGAAATTGTAACCACTATACCAGCAGTACACCTCTCACTCCCTGAAGTTGCCACCACAAATTTTATGGAATCGCAACAGACCCCAAGATTGTCCCAAATACCATATTTCTAAAATGTCACGATCGAGGACGCTCATAATTAAAAGGGGAGGTGTTAACACCAAAAATGTTTGGTGGGTCAATAACCAATAATGCTGACGCTGTTAAGCGTGCCACAATTGGAGCAACGATCGCAGACGTTGTGCCATAAGTAATATCAAACAATGCTGACGCTGTTAAGCGTGCCACAATTAGAGCAACGATCGCAGACGTTGTGCCATAAGTAATATCAAACAATGCTGACGCTGTTAAGCGTGCCACAATTAGAACAACGACCCCAGAGGTAATTTACGTTATGCCAGCAGTCAACGCGACGGTGCACATTTTGCGACGTCATCATTAGTTGGTAAGGTAGTTATCATTAAGAATTTTGTAATTAATTTAAGTTAGTTCATTTTGAATCATAAAATAAAGAAGTCGCTCCTCTAAGCAGCGCAATACAGGAATAAACTTTAATCTTGTTAATTTAAAGAAGTCGCTCCTCTAAGCAGCGCAATACAGGAATAAACTTTAATCTTGTTAATTTAAAGAAGTCGCTCCTCTAAGCAGCGCAATACAGGAATAAACTTTAATCTTGTTAATTTACACACATTCTTGTATTCAGCTGTTGTTGTTTCTATTATTGTTTTGTATACAAAACACACGCGCGCCACTTAAACCAGATTTTCTTTACAAAAATTAGAAATTCTCCAACTCAAAATAACAGACTATGAACGACTAAGGGTAAGATGAGGAAGGGATCCCGATTTACTTCTTGGCTTTGCCGGTAGCCTTTTGAGCTGGCTTCTTGGTGGCCGACTTGCCTGCAGTCTTGGCGCCAGCACCTTTGGTTGATTTCTTGTCAGCAACCTTGGTGGGTTTGACTGGCTTGACGAGCAACTCACGTTGAGTCTTCATTGCCTTGACGATTTTTTGTTCCTCGATGAGGAAGGCACGAACAATGCGTTCACGCAAGCAACCATGGCAGAGGACACCACCGTAGGTACGGGCAACAGTCTTTTGGCGCTTGGACAAACGGCTGCGTTCGCAGGGACGAGTGGGGCGAATACCCTTCAGCTTCTCTTTACATTGACCGCACTTTGGGACAGTCTTGTTCTTCTTCACGTATTGGTAAACCAAACGGCCGCCAGGGGTGCGAACACTGGAAAAAGAGAAAAACAAACATTAATATGCATTTCCTTGGAATATTGACCAGAGCGATGGCGAATGCTTTATAGGGTCCACAGTTCCCCTCAAAACATTCCATTGTCCGGTGGTTTGTTTACACTACACTTGTTTTGCTACTTACATACGTCTCCTGTTGGACTTGGTGTTGTAGGACAAACGTCTTCTTAAAGTCAAACGTTGAACCATTTTGTCGGCTATTTATTCCATGGCGTCACACCAACATCCATCGTATTAGAAGATAACACAACATATTGTAATTATTTGTCATTTGCCAAAGAACGCACCAAAAAAGATAGAAATATTGATAAGATTGCAATTAGTTTGATTGTTTCACTTAATTTCGTATGTAGATTTTGAATTGCAGTAGTGATTATTATTGATGTAATTTCTTTTATTTTGATATTTCATGATTTTTTCGTAATTCATAAATATTTTAGTACGCATACCTTCAAGAAAAAAACTAGAAAGGAAGTTGTCGGTATTGCAGTTTATCGACGAGAAGTTGGGCGCATTGCTTGACAGTTGTCATTACTGTCAAATAGGCATTTCAGTAGATAAAGCAGTACTTATGCTGCCCTCAGACGTACCATAGAATAACACATACGTAGAAGGTTTTATTCGCTCAATAAATTAAACGTCATAGGTACGATGGAAATTACACAGTGGAGGGTGGAAAATATGGGTTCAATAATACCAGATGGTGGCAATAGTATACAGCGATCCACAAAGGAACTACACCCGAATTTCGTGTTTTTGTGGCAAACTAGTTGTGTTAAATACAATACAAATGAATACCAACGTTAAAAGTCAACAAAAAAGTGCAAAATACATTTAAATTTTTCAGTTCTACACCAAAACGACAGGAAATAGTTAAGTGAACATATTTTGTACCTCCACCTGGTGTATGTAAACATTTCCACAGACCTACCGAGAGAGTGTGAAATGAAACGTCAGATGAGAGAATAAGTTCTTCTATAGTATGTGTTATTCTATGAGACGTACCAACGGTTGATTCATAGAATAACACATACGTAGAAGGTTTTATTCGCTCAATAAATTAAACGTCATAGGTACGATGGAAATTACACAGTGGAGGGTGGAAAATATGGGTTCAATAATACCAGATGGTGGCAATAGTATACAGCGATCCACAAAGGAACTACACCCGAATTTCGTGTTTTTGTGGCAAACTAGTTGTGTTAAATACAATACAAATGAATACCAACGTTAAAAGTCAACAAAAAAGTGCAAAATACATTTAAATTTTTCAGTTCTACACCAAAACGACAGGAAATAGTTAAGTGAACATATTTTGTACCTCCACCTGGTGTATGTAAACATTTCCACAGACCTACCGAGAGAGTGTGAAATGAAACGTCAGATGAGAGAATAAGTTCTTCTATAGTATGTGTTATTCTATGGGTTGATTCTACTTTTGACGTTTGAGTTGAATAAGAAAGTTGGTCATTCTCCTCACACGTTTCAACTTTTGAATCAACTTTTCATTCAACTTCATTTAAAAATTATTTTTGAAGCGTCAACATGAATTCGGATGACCTTGCGCTACAAAGGATTGATGTAATTTTAGAGGAAGAAGAAGAAATAATTACAGAAAAATAAAAAACTAAAGAAAAAAATTTGGTTAAAAAATTTAAATACATTTTCAAACATAAAAATTTTAAAAACATTGGAAGACAGTTAGGCAAAAATTATATGCGAATGTCAGATGAAACAATCAATGCTTATTTATTTATTATTATTATTTATTTCTTATTATTTATTTATTATTATTCATTTATTTATTTCTTTTTATTTATTTATTTATTTCTTATTATTTATTTCTTTCGATCAGCGTTCTTGCGCTCACAGCGTATGTGTTTGCTTGATCAACATCAAGAAAAAATTAAGAAAAACAATGAAGTTGATCAGCTTGCCCTCACACGTACCAACAGTTGATTCAACTTCGCCAAATTATCAAAAAATTTTGATTTTTCATTCAACTGACGACCAACTAACTTCAACTAGCCCTCAAACGTACCAACAGTTGATTCAACTTATGAACTGTTGGTACGTCTGAGGGCAGCATTATAGTGTTGCAATTGGCGGATTGGGTTGTATCATAGAATAATACATACGTAGATAAACTTATTCTTTCATCTGACGTTTCATTTCACACTCTTCATCGTAGGTTTGTGGAAATGAGAGCAATTAAATTTAAAATTACCTTACACCAGGTGGAGTTACAAAATGTGTTCACTTAACTTTTTAATGTCGTTTTGGTGTAGAACTGAAAAATTTAAATATATTTTGCATTTTTTTGTTGACTTTTATCGTTGGTATACATTTGTATTGTATTTAACACAACTAGTTTGCCTCAAAAATACGAAATTCGGTTGTTGTTCCTTTGTTGATCGCTGTATACTATTGCCACCATCTGGTATTATTGAACCCATATTTTCCACCATCCAATGTTTACTTTCCATCGTACCTATGACGCGAATAAAAGCTTCTATGGTATGCATTATTCTATGGGTTGTATTTTGCGCATATACATACAGGGTTTGAGATATGGCTTTTATACACAGAATTTGGCATTTGGTTCCACTACACCGGTAAAAATATGTTGCATACCCAGGAAAAAAAACCTTGCGTAATACAGGGCGATTCAGGAAGTTCCGGACAAATTTCTCCAGTGTATTTCTTGGCTCATTTCACGAAGAAAAGTCCACTAGGACCATGTCCGAAAATGCAAGGGTGCGAAATGGCAGCGCGTTAAAAATTTTCGGATTGGCGGTCGGAGGGTAGTAGGGTAAAGTTGCTAATTTCTGAGCCAGTGGTCGATTTTGGGCTTGTTGGAAAGGTCTTTAAAAAAGTAGAAAGAAGTTAAATCGCCGAGATACAGAGCTTTCGGGAAAAAATTGAAAAAAAATGCACATAACCTCAATTTGCTCAGCCAGATGGCAGGTAACTTCTGTTTAAAGATAGCCATACCTCTTACCTTTCCAAAATGACCTAAACGAAGCCCAGAGTTCTTACCGTTCCAAAGTTATGACCATTTTACTGAAATGCAAAAATGTTTGTTTCTGTTTTTGGTAGCGAAATAACAGCACTCATTTATTTGTTTTTGTAAATTAACATGTTTAAGATTTTATTTTATTGAAATTTTTGGCTGAAGAATCAAACACATAAGGAAAAAAACATTTGATGTTAAAGGAAGTTTTCAATGTGGTTTCCATTTTCTACTAAACACAATTGCAGCCGTTTGCGAACCACATCCGCCACGTTTAGTTCACTCATCTTCTCACGAACTTTCACCGCAGCTTCCTCAATGCGTGCAAGTAACTGCTCACGATTGTGGATCTGCACAGAATACACACAATCTTTCATGTAGCCCCACAAAAAGAAATCAAGTGGTGTGAGATCTGGAGATCGTGGCGGTCAGGCGATTGGTCCAGCTCGTCCAATCCAACGTCGAGGGAAATTGGTGTTAAGCCACCTCTAGGATTTCTGGCATGACTGCTTGCAAAAATGGCAAATAGTTTTGCGAATTTAACCTAGGCGGAAGTACTTTTGGCCCAATCAAGGTGTTGTCGATGATACCAGCCCAAACGTTGACGGCAAATCGGTGTTGAAATTCTTGTTGTGGGGATTGTCATGGGCCCATTCCCGCAAATTATTGAAATTAGTTATGCCGTACCTCGTGAATTGCGCTTCGTCGATCCACACAATCGAACGTAAAAACATAAATGCGTGTACATCACGTTGCAACATCTCACGGTAAAAGTTGACGCATAGTGGCAAATCGGCCGCCAAGAGTTCTTGAACTGGTGTGAAATGGAATGGATGTTTTTTCTTTGTAAAGGACGCGCCATGCTTTTGATTGTGCCACACTAACTTTGACCGAGATTCGTCTTGTGCTTATCGTTGGGTTCTCGTCTATCGCATCCAAAATTAACTCTTCAACTGCAACGTCGTGTTGTTCATTTCCGGGACGCTCCATTTGTGTAAACAACGTACCTTCACGAAATCGGCGGTGCGTGTCACTGAACGTTGTTCGGTTTGGTGGTCGTCGATTAGGAAAACGTAATGCATATTCACGCGCAGCAGCTTTGAATGAATGCCCTGAATACATGTAATGAATGTCTGCTAATTCTTCGTTTGTATAAGTTGCCATTTTTACTAATTCAAAACACAACGTAGTCGAAACTGTTGCTGCACCAGAGATTAGCGTAAACTTTTACTTTTTTGTCGTTATTCACTTTTAAAAAACCGGACAAAAATCACTCGTACTTTTCGCGTTCCTAGACACTTGTTGAATGACAAAATTCTATCAATGAATACCTATAAATACTACTTACTTTTTTAGGTGCTGATGAATGGACGTTTACTTGATTCAGCATCCTGATACAAGTTCAAAAATTTGTATTATTGTGCGTTCAGTAAGCATCATTTATGGCTTTGTTCACGCACGTGTCCGTTTTAAATTTTTCAAAAATTTCCAAATAATGACTACTCATAAATGTGGGTGGAATTTCTGTAAAAAACATCAGTTGCAGGTAGGAAACGGAAAATTGATTGCGTGTGAACGTATTAGGTATCACAAATTTGTTTTAAATCTGAGAACCATAGAAAACTCATCATGTGTGGATGGTTATTTAGAAATTGCCCTAAAAGAAGCCCAGAGATTTTTTTCCTTTGTGCTTGATTCTTCTGCCGAAAATTTCAGTAAAATAAAATCTTAAACGTGTTAATTTACAAAAACAAATAAATGTGTCCTGTTATTTCGCTTCCAAAAACAAAAACAAACCTTTTTGCATTTTAGTAAAATGGTCATAACTTTGGAACGGTAAAAAAAACATAAGTTACCTGCCATCTGGCTGAGCAAATTGAGGTTTTGTGATTTTTTCCTAATTTTTTTCCGAAAGCTCTGTATCTCGGCGATTTGACTTTTTTCTCCTTTTTTTATTGATTCTGAAAGGCCTCTTAAATACCTTTCCAACAAGCCCAAAAACAAAAAAATCCGACCACTGGCTCAGAAGTTAGCAACTTTACCCTACTACCCTCCCACCGCCAATCCGAAAATTTTGAACCCGCTGCCATTTCGCACCCTTGCATTTTCGGACATGGTCCTAGTGGACTTTTCTTCATGAAATGAGCCAAGGAATACGGTGGAGAAATTTGTCCGGAACTTCCTGAATCACCCTGTATTACCCATATTCATGGTCTGATATCATGGGCAAGTGGGTATATTGGACGAAGACAATTTTACATTGACAAACAATTGATGAATTTGTTTTGTTTACTTTATTATTCAAACTCAAGCCCATTCTACATCTCAATTAATAGATACATAGTTCTTTAAAAAAAAAAGTTTTGCAAAACGCCCCCTCATGATTGTTAGCAAACCGTATAGCTATTTCAGATCTAGCCACAGATCTTCATCAGCTGTTGTTTGGAATACTGCTATGGAAAAATTCATCAAACTAAATGCAAACGAAAACTCATTTCAATGGAGAATTTTCTTCTAGGCAAATGTTGAAAAAATATCGCAAGAAAAACACACAAGAAACATTAGTGTCCCACTTTTTGGTCACAAGCAAAAAGCGGGCGCAATGGATAACTCAGCGGCATTTTGCAATTTTAAATCAAAAATATATTTAAAATACGTGTATTTAGTTAAACTAAGACTAAATATATGTAATTAAACGTTTTATTTTGTATATAAGTTTTAATTTTAGATTCAAGTCGGGATGAGAAACCAAAATGCGGAAAAAACTCGTAAAAAGCGGGACGGTTGGTCAGGTTATGGCGCGTTTTATGATGTCATGATGGAATTATACCTGGTGATAACAGGAGGATTTGTATGTATTAATATCATATAATTCTTTGAAATTCAGTAACTTTTTCTATTTCTTAGTTAGTTAGTTTGAAAAGAGGGGTGCGATGTTTAGTTTTCAAAAAGAGCACTTTAATCCTTCCCATGGCAGTAGACAAACACTTAAGCGCTGATTCGACCAATTGTGCGCTCTAAGTTTACCCTGCTAATCTACTATACCTCTATTCTACTTCTTATGGTGGGCCCGTAATCCCAAATGTGACGTTAAGACTCCTATCATCTGGCTCATTTCAGCTTTTCCCAGTTTCAGCAAACCTTTTGTATTCAATCCATCTGGGTCTCCCCATAGGATCTTTGTCATCCTGTCTACTGATTCCTGGTTCCACTGGACTGTGCGTGCAGACTCCGCGCATGTCCTCAACTCAGCCTTCGCCACCAAAGGGTTTTGCTCTCTCTAGACTCACCGTTTGGAGTTTCCTGGCTTTCGTTGCTAGGAGGTTCGCTCGTTCGCTGCCGAATATTCCACTGTGCCCCGGCATCCAGATGAGTCTGCCGTGCACAGAATAATCGTTTAGCACCTTCTTACAGTCAAGGGCCGTTCTAGATTTGACAATTTCCGATGATATTACCATTTGGCTATCCGCGAAGATATTTGCCTAGCCTGGTTTTGTATTATCGCCGAGCCATTTGATACACTCCGTAATCGCCTGAACTTCCGCGTGAAAGTTTGTATTATGATCCGGGAGGCGTAGATGGGATTCGGTTGCCGGATTTTCAATGAAAAATCCTAAACCCGTTCTTTCCCCTACCTTTGAGCCATCCGCGTAGCAGCGAGTCCCATTTGGCATGTGTGCCAGGGTGTTAAAGTGACACAATTCGCCTTAATCCTTAGCCCAGGTATTCGGTCAGATTCACTAGTATCTTGCGTGTAACCGACTAAAACCCCCATTATCCGCTGGTGTTTTGACTTAGGATCCCTGTTGATCCGTTCATCTGTTATCTGTATGCGTTTTGCCGCCAGGGCGGCCTCGTATTTGACTATAATCTCGATCGGCTGGAATACATGAAATAGTATCCATGGCCCTTGTCGAGGTTGTCCTTATTGCACCGATAATACCAATGCAGCACATTCGTTGAACCCTCTACTTAGCCATGAAAATGATTCTCAGAATATCGTTCGGAACCGGTGTAAAACTGTAGGTCCCAATCAGTGAGTGTAGAACTAGAAAATGCATATCTCACTGATTGTGAGAAGCTCTCCCCAATCCCTTCATGGGATGTTATGGGTCACCACCATTTTTGGCACGTGCGGTGTTTACATTGTAGTAAAAATTTTTACATAAATTGTAAAAATAAAAATTTCTTTCTTTATTTGTAAAAATAATTTTTTTTTTAATTTACGAAATTTTTATATGGAATTTATTGAAAAGTTCTTGAAATTTTTTAAGAAATAAAGAAGAAAGTAAAATCAATTTTTATTATAACACTACCTCTTATATCAATCATGTTTATATGTGGTATCATTGATGTACATTTTCAGTGAAGTACATTTCATTTACATATCTATTTCCTGTTCATGCTGAAAGTGCGCATACAACTCTGCAGTTATCGCAATTCAGATAGAAAGATTCTTGAATCGCCTTCGAAATCTTAAATGGTCAAGTACACAGAAAAAAACCTAGTGTAATATTACCTCCATTCATGGCCTGATATCAACCAATGCACTGGGCAACATAGGGTCAACTATTTAATTGGGCAATATTACCAACAAACGTAGGCAATTTTAAGTTCACCAATAATACGAAAATTTGCCTTGCATATTTGTAGATTTACCAAATTCATAAAGGGAAAATTACAGAACTTAATGTAGATGACTAATATAGTGTGCAATATTGCCAAATGTTTAGCCCATTTTTTTCATATTTATAGAAATAAATTCTGTATTATTTATTTAAAGAATTTTTTATTGCATATTTCTTACATTACATTGCATATTTCTTACAATAACAAGATTTAAATAAATAATATACCTATATGTGTATGAATAAATGATATATGTATGTGTAATAACAAATAACCCTGTAGGAAATGTCTACAGTGAAAGAGTACTGACTTACTATTGACTGTGTCACCAGTACTACTGACCAAATATACCCCAGGCAATGTAAAATTCTATTGACATTTAACATGTGCTTGTCATTGAGAATGAACTACTGACACAAGGACTACTGACTAGGTGGTACTTTTGGAACCATATGGAGACATTGGAACCAGTGAATCAGTAGTCCATTGTCGCTATTTCTGTCAACACTTGTGATTTTTTACCAAATAAAAAGACGTAAAATTCAAAATTAAAATCATATTTATTATCTAAATTACATTAAAAAAAATTTTTTGTCTTTTTTTTTTACTCATGTTTTTTTTTCAAGAATTCACTTTTAAAACTAACTTTTGCTTTTTAAATTATTTTCTAACTAAATGTACGCGACACCACGTGTTTTCACAACCAAACAAAGCGAAACAATGAAAAAGAAGAAGAAGCATTGACGTCCATTTGTCATAAATTTCTCTACACATCAAAGCCAGACAAATATTTGTAGACAAGTTGTAGACAAATTGTCGACAATGTCACCATAATAGTTGACAAAAGTGGTGACATGGAGACACTTGTCCCCAGACTTCCTACAGGGAATGTATAGCACCTCTCCTGTGTTACTGCCGAAGACTTAAGTCAAGTTCCCTGTGAACAAATTTATTAATCATTAGATAAAGGCATCAAGCATTTTGGTATCACATTTGTTCGTTTATACAAAGAACATACATTTCTATTCTTCAAGTGGCTAAGAGGTATATACGTTAATGTCGCTTATTTAAACACTTTCGACACTTTCCATTGATTAATATGTCAGAGACACAAGCAACACAACTTACTTTTCCATTTACAAAAGTTCTACAATATAGACTTTGGGCCAGTAGAAATGTATTCTTTGTTAAAAACACATGCAGATTACATTTTTACTTACATTTCTTTATGAAATTTGTAAATTAACCCTTTTTTAAGAAATTTAGTAAAACGGGCGCTTATAGCTCATTCGCACTGCAAAATATTTTCCTGATTTCGTATCAAAAATCCTAACAAAATCTGTTCGCATTGGGGGGTTTTCCTGATTTTATTGAAAGTCAAGGCGTATTGACGAGGTAGTGTTACTACGACAACAAACACACCAAGCCGACAATAATAGGCATTTTGCTTTGTCTGATATTTTTCCACAATCAAATTCAGCACAAGTGTATTCCAGGAATAAAAGTAAACAAAATATATATGAAATTGAGAAATTCCAACTCAACTTCAGCCCAAATTGCGTAAGTCTTATATTTCTCGGCAGCGTAAACAAGGCATTATTGTCATACTTAGACCTAATTTTTGAGTACTAAATCATCTTTGATCAACGATCAAACATAATTTAAACTCTGAATTCACTTTTTAGGTTAGTAGTTAATTGCTGTTTAAACAGCCAAAGTTGGGCATTTAAACTATGAAGAAGAACAAACACAAAGCTTCGTTAATTATTAATGTGAACAATTATAATCACCATCCTAGTTGAAATAACAATAAAAACGTATCTTTTAACTCATAGTGCGGTTAGATCTTTATTTCTGCTCAAATATTCTCTAATTTCATTAAATATTTTGAATTTTATCACTTCACTTTTGTTTTGCAAATGGCGTCAGTTTAATGCATTGTAACGATTAGCCGATAAATGTATGAATACCGGTTATTTTTCTTAGCATTTGTCACTGTTGCCACATGGTAGTAAGATTATTTGACAAAGCACTGAAAAACTCTTCGTATTTAAAGTCAGATCATACATAATTTAATATAATCACTCAAAAATTGGGCCTTATACAGCATTCGCACTGGCATCGATTTTCTTGATTTTGCCACTTTTGTTGATTTTAAGCAGAAATCATGAAAAATCATGCCAAGCCTACAACATACGGCATTTTGCTTTATCTGGTATTTTTCCACTATAAAATTCAGCACAAATGTATTCCTGGAATAAAAGTAAACAAAAAGTATAAAAAATATATGTTTGAGAAACAATAAATACCTAAGTAAGGAGAAAAATATAAAGTCGGCTATTGTAGTGGTACCACCACATCAATACGCCGTGATTGAAATGGTTGTAAACAAACGTACTATTTGTTAGTAGTGTGAGATAAAACAGCGTTGCATAAAGCAAATCAAGCATTTTTTCCTGATTCCTAGAAAAATAAGAAGAAACTACCTGATTTATCGTCTGTCAAAACGTATGTAAAATCAAGCAAATTTTCTTGATTTCTGCTTAAAATCAACAAAAGCGGCAAAATCAAGACAATCGATGCCAGTGCGAATGCTGCATAAGGGTGATAAAGTACGCTGTATTCTGCTCACTGCTCCTGGGTTGTTGATGTAGTCGAATTAGCCAACAATGGACAGTTTGTGTGTATGATTCCATCTCTTAATGAAGGTATTTATAAATTCGGCGGCAAGAAAACTCAAACATATGGTGCTAACTGGACAAATTTCTAGGAACACATTAGTAAATGTTACATTGGAAAATAAAAAAAGAATAGTTTTTGTTCTGAAGACTCTTTTGCTATTGCACTTTCTTTTTTCTTACATATGCTTTACACAATAACACAAACGTCAACATTACAGATCAGCTGTTTACGACAGACTACACGAACACACGACTGCAAATGCCGCTGACTGCAAATAGAGACGTGTGGCAGCTACTGAATTATTTTCAAGACGGCAACTGCAAAGCAAACAGCTGATCTGTAATGTTGACGTTTGTGTTGTGTTAGAAGAAAATAAAATGTCTAGAGAATATTTAATAAATATTATTACAAACATAACAAAAATTGTGAAAATAGTTGATTATTCTGTCAGTGGTGCCACTTCAGGCATTGACAGCTCTAACCTGTTGATTGTCGCGCACACAAATAGAAATTAGTTTAATTCAACTACAGTTACATAAGTAGCATAGACAACAACCTGCAGTCGTGTCGCCTTGCCGTCGTTAAAATATTCACTTGCATATAAACGCATGTATTTTATTTTTGACAGGTTGTGGTCGGTACCCTGTCGTCGTCTATGTGTTTCATGCTTAACACACGAAAAATATTTTCTAAATGAGATTGGTTCAAAGGTTGATTCGGAGTTTGTAGCGTGTGTAGCAAAAAACTTCAACACTCTCTTACAACCGGTTATACAATGGTTGTAACGTGTGTAGCCGCCATAAGAATTACCTATGATTGTGATAATACCGCGCCTGGATGTCGGTAGCACAGAATGGTTTTTGACAGTTTTCAATCAACCTTCACAAAATAAAAGACAGCTGCAGGAAAATTGTTGGATCCATAAACAAAAGGAAAAAATAGAGAAAAAATCCATAAAACGGAGTTTCCATCGTAGAAAACAGTAATTCAAGTTGCGTCATGTCACTGCTGGAGCAATATGAACAGCAATATGCAACAATAATTGCAGAGATAACCAGTCAGATAGGACGACTCATCCTGACCAATGAACGCAAAGAATTGTGTACTAAAATCGATGCCAGTCTGGCTGAAGCCCATGAACTGTTGGAACAAATGGGTCTTGAAGTACGAGACCTGAATCCAGCTCAAAGGACTACTGCCACTAGTAAATTAAACTGTGCCCAGGTTGAGTTGAAGCGATTACAAACTGAATATACAAAGGCTAAAGAATCGAGTAAGAAGAAGCAAAACCCTTTGGACTTTCAGTTAACAACAGACTATGATGATTATGAAGACGTGGCCATAAGTAATGATCAACGTCAACGACTTTTGGATAATTCGGAAACAATCGAAAGGACTGGCAATCGTTTACAAGAAGGTTATCGTGTGGTCATAGAGACTGAAGCATTGGGTGCACAAGTTCTTAATGATTTGCATCATCAACGGGAAACCATACACAATTCCAGGGCACGCCTAAGGGAAACCAATGCCGAATTAGGTAGAGCATCGAGAACTTTGAACACAATGATGCTGCGAGCGTTAAGGGAAAAGGCTGTTCTCTATGTGGTAGGAGGGGTGTTTGCTGTGGGAGTCGTTGTTAGTTTATATTTAACATTTTCCTCGCCATCGACGGCAGCAACAACATCGTAAATGTACATACAACAAATTAAAGCTACAGAGAATTTCTGTTGTTTGCAGTTTAATATTTATTAATTTTCTTTAGGTGTAGTTTGGTTTTAATTAAAATGTTAATTTTACAATCATTCCTTGTTAATTTTAAGTTTATTGTTCTATTTATGCAAATATTTGTATGTATTCGTTATATTTGTTTTTAAGTGTAAAATGTATTTCTTAAATATAATTATAAATTGCCTTAAATGAAGAAATTACAACATTTTGGGTTTTTGATTTTCTATTGTTGGCTGTGTAAAGGGGAACGGACGAGCGCAGATTTTGGAAGCGATGCGGAGTTTTGCGGGAGAAGAAAAAAGTAAAATATTTATTGAACAAAAAAAAACCCTTCTTTGGATAACAAAATAAGTTACACAGAAATGTTTCTGGGTACATTATTATGAGATGTGCCCCAGAGGAACATTGTGTATAAAAAGGTCTTTGCCAGCAAAAAGGGTCTAGATCTTCTAAACGTCTGCTATTGAGAAACACAAACTTCTCAGGACATGCGTCTGGACGATTTTTTACTTACTTTGCACATTCAATAAATGGCATATTTAGCGAGTCACTTTTTTGAAATTAAAATGTGTTGAATAGTTTACGACGCCGCAAATTTGTTTTTCGAACCCATTTCTTTATCAGAATGGAGTTTGGCAATGATTTTCTATAAAAATAATTAAATTTACTACAAAATATGAGAATTTTTAAGATTATACGGATCATTTCAGTGGTTTAGAGATTACCAAAAGTTTTCTTACAGATATTTTTTGACCAAAGTTTAATCTGCGAAGTTTCGGTAAGAAACATTTTCCAGACGTCACTACAATATAACTTATTTTGGCAAATGTAGAATTTGTATCTAAAAAATAATAATACTTTAAGAAGCTCTGAAGCTTTTCCTTCGAAATATATGATTTGCGAAGAGAAATTATTACCACTGTTTAGAGGAGGTGTCATATTACTGCGGTCGTATATTTTAAATATAGATCCGAAATATTCTTCAAAAATGGACTATAAAAAATAGAAAAACTTCCGATATTACAAGTAGCATTTTATACAAAGAGACGAATTTGTCCCATAGAAAGTAAAACTTTCTGTTTGTAAATTACAATTAGATTCTAGGGAAGTGTTTCATGTATTTTGGCGAACAAGCAATGATATTTTCTGAATACTTGCAATATCTGTTTTTTTTTTTAGCTCTTAAGCAAAGAAGCGATGATTATCATTTTCATTACAGTCATCTTCCGTAAAATTTGTGCAACACCTTCTCCATTCGCCCAATTATAGTAGCCCGATTGAAATATTAATAATCTTATACAATAAAGCATGGCGTTATCTACAGTTCCAAGCTGACATGACTTATAGCTAAGTTATGATGTATCTTATACTCCACCCTGTATGATGTTGGTGGACAAATTTATGATAAAAAAAATGGACGTTTTGCACATTCACCAACGAAATGGAATGCAAAGTAATTCGAGAGTTATAATTAGCGTTTTACATTTCATTTCTTTGTTCGATCAGTGAGTGAGTGAGTATTCATGATAAGTTATGGTAAAAATAAATTAAAGCTTTATGAGTACAGAATTTTAAACAAAATCAAAGATCAATTGAGACAGTTTTTGTTGCTTGCGTATACAAATTATTAATGCCATACCTCAACTTACAAAACGCAGTATTCCTATACTACGTTTTTTTGGCACCTGCAGTTCGCAAAATGCCAACCCTAACCAAACTCCAGTTCGGCCATTTGCTAGCAAACACAATTCGAGGCCTCCTCGGCCTCACCCACATGGTCGATTAGCTCAACCTGACCAGCTACCACTTGAAAGCCATGCTGTTCTATGCTGGCTTGTAAATCCATTTTGGAGCGATTCGATTCCACTAATATCCTAGAGATATCTTGAAACATTTCCTCTATACCTTCACCAGTCTTGCAGGATGTTTTGTATGTGGCACTGATTAGGCTGTGACATTGTTCACAGAATGCCTCTACGTCGGCATCGCTGACCTCAGGTTCTCGTCCCTCCAAATCGGATTTGTTACCGCATATAAATATCTTGGCATTCTCTGCGTAGGTAACAATGTCTAACAAATGTTGAGACAGTGAGTGAAATGAGGCGGCATTATCTAAGGCGAATACTAATATGGCACCTTCGGCAAATTTGTAATACGATGAGGTAACAGATGCCACTCTCTCCATACCACCGGTGTCCCACAATTGTAACTGTAAGACTGGCACATCAATTCAATTTCATCGCTTCAAGTGACAGCCACTTACCTTAATCTGTTTGTCGTCGATACGATAGTCCTTATCGATGTGATCCAATCCCAAGGTAGACTTGCGGTCTGTATCCTTTACAAATGTATTGTTGGTGAATCGCCGGAACAAAGAGCTTTTTCCCACTCCATATTCACCGCAGAGTATAACCTTCTGCTTGGGTATTCTAACCTTAGCCATTTATTTTGTGTCTGACGCTGTGGAAGGAGAATAATCCGTGATTTTACCGTTTATTTTCTGTATTGTTACGGGGTTTATTAAACTAAATTAATAAAAGCCCGACTTTAGGTGGATTCCTTGTGAATACCGAAAGCACAACAAAAACAAAATGAATTTGTCAAATTGACGATGTACATACACACTCTCATACAGGTTCGCATGACTATCGTGAATTGTGGTGGCAGTGTTGTATTTGGAGGGTCCGTTACGAAAGTAGCAAAATGCGCATTTGGAGTTAAGGCCGTGTTAGACTATTAGTGCAAATAGAACGATTAGCGGAGATAGATATGGTATGAAACCATCTTTTTCAAATTGTTAATTATTATTATTACTTGCAATAAATCGTCTGATCATTCTGCTTCCAACGTTTTGCAGAATGCGATGGCATTTGTTTGCAAAGTTACAAAATACAACAGTTAAAAAATAAAAATATAAAGAATAATGAAAAAGTTGTGTAGAGCGAAACCGAATTGTCGCTGCAGCCGGTATTTAGATTGAGGTGAGACACCCCCGGAGTATTTGAGATTATAATTTGGATTGCGATTAATAAATCAATTCTAATAAGTATATTTGCCAGTTGTTTCGCATTTACATGCATGTTTATATTTGGTAATAATATAATTTTGTTTTTAAAAGTGTTTTAATCACCGGCTTCATGCAAAGTAATTCGAATTTTGTGTCCGCCGCCGCCACCAAATTTTTATGTCGACTTGTAGGTATCCCTTTCATCATTTAAACCCGGTATTCAGTTTTTATCAAATTTTCGTTGCCATAAGAAGCATAGATAAAGAAAATATGTATAGATATCATGTTTATATTTTGTAATAATATAATTTTGTTTTTAAAAGTGTTTTAATCACCGGCTTCATGCAAAGTAATTCGAATTTTGTGTCCGGCGCCGCCGCCAAATTTTTATGTCGACTTGTAGGTATCCCTTTCATCATTTAAACCCGGTATTCAGTTTTTATCAAATTTTCGTTGCCATAAGAAGCATAGATAAAGGAAATAATAGATATCATAGATAAAATAAACTAATAGATGAAGCACAAGTGTTGGGACAATTTTAGTGTAATGTGTAAAAATCCATTTATTGCTTTCAACGACATCTAGAAAATTTCCCATTACACTGAAATTTTCACAACACTTATGCTTCATCTATTAGTTTCCATTATCTATGGAAAGAAGAATTAATTGAATTAATTCAAAATCAATTCAATTCAAATGAATTGGAAACGAATTGCAATTCATTTTGACAACTTTATTTGAATTGTGAATAAATTGCAATTCATTTTGCAACTTCATTTGAATTGGAACTGAATTGCAATTCATTTTGCAAGTTCATTTGAATTGGCAATAAATTTCAATTATTTTTGTCAAATTTATTTTAATTGATTGATTCAAGAGTTATTCAATTCGGTTTATTGGTGAAAATAATTAATTCCAAATTTATCTAATTCAGTACATGAATGATTCCCGAATTAATTCAAAATGAATGATTCGTTTCAAGCTCTGGCATCTATTGGTGTTGGAATACCAGTATACCTTCTTCGTGCCATCTTTAGGTGTCTATATCTTGTTTTGCAAATCTTGTTTGTTTCGTTTCCTATCTGTTTTTTATACACCCACTCATAGATAAAATTATATATAGATTTGTAATCCGTCTCATCTGACGTTTCACTACGCTTCTGCAATGAGGAAAATAACTTCTGTCAGCTGTTTTGATGTTTAATTACAACAATTTGTGAGAACATCGAACAAAATCCTCTATTTCTATTTTGGTACATTCACGATGTTCACATATTTACATATTTTGAACATTCACAATACCAATTTCAGCTGTGTATAGTTATCGAGTTATCGGAATATAAAATTTCGAGTGGCCGGCCTCTAGGGAGAGCCGGCTTCGCGTCTTCGGCATTGTATTTTTGTATAATAAAGCTTTCGGCCGGGCTTAGGGATTATCTCCTCTGGGGTAGGTTCAACATAAGCCTCGCGACGTCGGTATTATATTTTTGTGTTGGAAAGCTTTCACGCGTTTTTTTTTTTATAAAATTGTTATTTTTTGGGAAGGAGGAAGCTCCGCTGTTCAGGAAAAATATTTTTTTGCTACATCTACAAATACATATGTTATAATTCAAATTCCCTTTTATTTCAATACCCGCACTTGCTGTCTTATAGCTAATACCCGTTTCCGAATCTCAGGACCAACATAGTATATTTTAAAATGGGATTATCTTTTGCCCACAGATGTTTGACGGGAAAAATAAATGTATCATATATTTCGCGAGAAGAATGCCTTTAATTTGAGTACTTACACTTGCCTGTTGCTAGATGTCCCTAGGTGGATCTTTGGTTTTGATCCCGTGACATATGGTAATGCTTCAGTCAATTGCAACGCGAGTTGCGACTGAGCGGTGTAGGGAAAAATTAAAGGAGGTTAATCGTCTTTTTAGGCGGAAGAAATGGCAGTGGAGAATGCGCGAGAGTGAGAAAATACAGAAGGAAGAACGAAGCCCGAAAATTCTACCAAAAAGTCAAAAACGGACCTAATGGACATGGTTCAGGGTCACCCTTCTGTAAAGACAAGGACGAAAATCTCATCGCAGATGTGTAGAGCATTTTGGGAATATAGAGAGATCATTTATCCGTGCTACTGGTACCAGAGATGTCCAATGACGAGACAATCGATCATAATTTGGACGACGGCGTCGATTGCTCCTTCATACCCAATAGAGGAGGGCAGAACAGCTATTGTCCGGCTTAAGAACAACAAAGACGCCGAAGCCGATGGATTACCGGCGGAGCTGTTTACGGCTAGCGGCTATATGCATCAACTCATTAGTAAAATTTGGTTAAATGAATGCATGCCCGGCGATTGGAGTCTCAGTGTACTATGTCCCATATTTAAACTACCGTGTGCAAACTACCGTGGAATAATAGCCTTTTCACACTAGCGTACATTTTGGGGGAACGCATGGAAGATGTTACATCTTCCATCTGTCATTTTCTAATATTGATTTATTAAATGCCACATCGCTGTGGCCAAATTTTTGTGATCAAAAATAAATGAAACTAGAATGGTTTAGGAAATTTAAGTATGCATGCAATTGCAGTCTATTGGGACCCCGGACACGAAACAAATGGAGACTGACATTCATGAAACGTTTATTTCTTAACATTTCATATTTATTACAATTGGTTTTTTCTACATTTATTTCGTCAAGATGTATTCATATCAGGGGGTGTTATTGCGACTGGAAAATAGCTTTTTTATATGTGTTTGGTTTCATTGCACTGCCAAATTCAGAGCAAATTTTTTATACAATTGCAATGCAAAAAAGCAAAAAAGTATAAAAACAAAATACATATGAATTTAAAAGTCAAAAAATATTTAAATCTGCTGTTCAAGCGCTACCACCTGATATAAATATGTCTTGATTTTGTTTTTGAATTTCTGTAATTTTTAAATTCTTTATATTAGCTGTGTTCGAGTACTTTTGCAGTAAAAATTATCAAGTAACTAGTTTTCGGAGAGTAAGAATGATTTTGCTCTCTGAGTAAAAAATATAACAAAAAGTACGCGAAAGACATCCAGTAAAAACTTGCAAGAAATAAGAACTTTGTATGTAAAATGCTGATATGCAATGTAAACATTGGAAGAACCAACAAACGCAATTCGAACAAAACATTACAAATCACCAAAACTGTTTTCTTTTTCAACAGAAATACTTAAAGATTTATAACAAAACATTCAAAAATCACATTTTCTCTTAAAAACTAAAATTCCAATGATAAATTTATTATTTTATATTCTTTCCTCCTAACCAAGACGAGGTCAGAACAGCTATTGCCCGGCTTAAGAACAACAAAGCCGCAGGAGCCGATGGATTACCGGCGGAGCTGTTTAAGGCTGGCGGCGATGAGCTGATAAGGTGCATGCATCAGCTCATTTGCAAAATTAGGTTAGATGAATGCATGCCCGGCGATTGGAGTCTCAGTGTACTATGTCCCATATTTAAAAAAGGTGACTCGAGTATTTGTGCCAACTACCGTGAAATAAGCCTTTTATCCATAGCATATAAGGTTCTATCAAGTATAATGTGCGAAAGACTAAAACCAATTATCGCTGACCTGATTGGACCATACCAGTGTGGCTTTAGGCCTGGAAAATCGACAACTGACCAGATTTTCACGCTACGCCAAATCCTGGAGAAGACACACGAAAAACAAATCGACACCTATCATCTATTTATCGATTATAAAGCAGCCTTCGATAGTCCGATACGGGAGAAACTCTATGAAGCAATGTCTGAGCTTGGTATTCCTGCAAAACTCATACGCCTTTGCAGGATGACCTTGACGAACACCAAATCCGCAGTGAAAGTTGGTAAGGATCTTACCGAACCTTTCGAAACTAAGCGAGGCCTCAGGCAAGGCGACACCCTATCGTGCGATCTCTTTAACATCTTAATGGAGATCATTATGAGAAAAGCTGCAGTCAATATGAACAAAACCATCAGCAGCAAAAGTCACATGCTGCTCGCGTATGCTGATGATATAGATATCATTGGGCGCACAATTAGAGAAGTTACTGCGGTTTTTTCGAGAATTGAGAAGGAGTCAGCAAAAGTGGGTCTGACGGTGAATGAGGACAAGACAAAATTAATGGTTTCAACGAACAGGGCCTCCACGCGATTAGACCAAAGCGTGAACGTTGATAACCGTTATAACTTCGAGGTAGTGGACGAATTTATATACCTCGGATCTGCCGTGAACAAAAACAACAACGTCAGCCTTGAGATCAAACGGAGAATTGTGCTTGCGAATATATGTTATTTTGGGCTAAGCAAGCACTTTAGAGATAAAGCCCTCTCTCGAGTAACAAAAGTCCAGCTGTACCAGACTCTCATTCAACCTGTCTTGCTTTATGGCGCAGAATCCTGGGTCCTATCGCAAGCAGACGAAACATCTGTAGGAGTCTTCGAGAGAAAAATACTCCGAAAAATTTATGGCCATATAGTGCATAACGGCGAGTATCGGCGACGCATGAATCATGAGCTGTATGAGCTTTATCCTGACATTGACATAGTTAAGCGGATCAAGATAACGCGATTGCGCTGGCTAGGCCATGTCAGTAGAATGGATGAAGATGAACCAGCGCGAAGGCTTTTCGAAACCGAACTCGAAGGAAGACGAGAAATAGGAAGACCAAGACTCCGCTGGAGGGATCAGGTTGACGAATCCCTGCGTACACTTGGTATTGCCAACTGGAGAGATAAAGCAAAAGATCGAACTGGTTGGCGAAATATGTTATCTTCGTTTTGTAAGGTCCCTGACCCCCCGGGGTTGTCCGAGACCGGATAAGTAAGTATTCTTTCTACGTCCTAATTTTGTTTGTTTACATAAAACATATGTTTTAAAACATATGTTATTACTTGAAAATTCTTACTGGCAAAAATTTCTCCAGTAAAAACTTGCAAGTTCTCTATCATCGAACTGTCAAAATAATCTCGCTCTTGCTCTCTCGTTACTGGCTTTTTGGTGTAAACGAACACTATCAAGTAAGAAATGGTAATAATTTGTACAAATTATTCAGTACGCGAACAGACTTATTAACTTCACCTGTCTGTATGTATGCATGAATGTATGCACCGCACCGAAAAACTTTGGATTGATTTTTAACCCTTTTCCCGTGATCCAATCGAGCTGAAACTTCGCAGGCAAACTATCAAAATATGGGCGGGATTGGATAAAGGGGCGTGGTACCTCCAATATAAATCACAAATTAAAAATCCATTATTTCTGATCCTGTTAAAGGTATTTGAACGAAATTGGGTTTGTTGGTTAGGTGTACATATTCTAAGATCTGCTGCAAATATGGGCGGGATTGGACAAAGGGGCGTGGTCATATATGAAGAATTTATAGTCAAAAACTATGTTTTTTACGGGGTGGTTGTTTTTAATTTTTTTCTAGTGATGGACTCAAAATTATCGAATGATGTGGGCTGAAACGAAATGCAATGGGAAATGGGATTGAAGATATCAGACATGGTAAAATTATCTATCGGGTAAACGCGTCAGCCCAGCTGATTTATGGTTTTTTCATATTTTCCGTCGGAAAGCTGTCAAATTCGATTTTGTTTCTCTTTGTTTGTTAATAAAATTCAAAGAATTTCCAGCAAAATTCAATTTAATAGCATAGACTTTGTATCAAGTAAGACAATCTTATAAAATTTTTCACATTTTGTGTACATAGTGGTTTTCATTATTCAGCTAATTTTGACAGCTTAACGACTTAAGCTTAAATCGATAATTCTACTTAAATAGATAATTCTACCATGATGTGAGATGTGGCCTAGTGTGAAAAGGCTATAAGGTTCAATCACGTACAATGTGCGAAAGATTAAAACCAATTAGCGCTGACTTGATTGGACCATTCCAGTGTGGCTTTAGGCAACTGTCTCGATTTTCACACTACGCCAAATCCTGGAGAAGACCCACGAAAAACAAATGCATACCTATCATCTTTTGGTCGATTTTAAGGCGGCCTTAGATAGCCCAATACGGATGAAACTCTACGAAGAAATGTCTGAGCTTGCCATTCCTGCGAAACTCATACGCCTTTGCAGGATGACCTTGACGAACACCAAATCCGTAGTGAAAGTTGGTAAGGATCTTACCGCATCTTTTGAAACCAAGCGAGGCCTCAGGCGAGGCGACACCCTATCGTACGATCTCTTTAACAACTTAATGGAGATGATTATGAGAAAAGCTGCAGTCAACATGAATAAAACCATCAGCAGGAAAAGTCAATGCTGCTCGCGTATCCTATAGATATCATTGGGCGCACAGTGAGAGAACTTACTGCTTTGTTTTGGAAAATTGAAAAGGAGTTTGTAAAAGTGGGTCTGACAGTTAATGAGGCCAAGACAAAAATAATAGTATCAACGAGCAGGGCCTCCACGCAATTAGACCAAAGTGTGAACGTGGATAACCGTTGTAATTTTGAGGTGGTGGACGAATTTGTTCTTATTTGTTACTGTAATTTTGTTTTTTTTTTGAGGCCTTCTTGGTATTCGGCAATTCAGCCATTAATTTTGTACAGTATAAATTTACTCATTTCTAGATTTCAATACTTTATTTTTTATATAAAATATTGTCGACCTAACTACAGGCAATTGCTTCCAATTAACAACAAATTGCTAAGTTTTTCTATTTGTTAGTAAATATTACTAAATTTGAGAATAAACTGGATTATGAATTTTACGCACTCAGGGACTACATGTTTCCGAGGGTAGGTATTAGGGTACCCATTTAATTGGGTTTTTGATTAATCGGTTAATCGTAAATTTCAACCTGACAATTAACCGAACAAAACGCAGTCAAATTATTCGATTATTCGAATAAAATAAAACAAAAAAAAGTAAACAGTGTTCAAACAATGTACTAAGCCCATTTATTACAACAAAACGCAACAAAAGCAACTTCATTATAAAGTATAAAATATATCTAGGTACAATTCACACATCGTAGTTGCAGCAACATGAAAATTAGTGACTTTTGATACCATGACAAAATTAAAAAAAATCTCAAAGTTTGGACCCACGCTTGTCGCTCTGAAACTATATCATACTATAACACCCTATTGGATCGATTAATTTTTGCAAAAATTATGCAAAATGTAATTTTCTTACTATTTTCCTTATTGCATATAGTTTGAGCAGAATCGGACCAGGTATTTTGATACCCCCCATACAAAGTGACCAGTGGGTGTTGAAATTTCATGAGACTATTATACCCAATTTCATGAACCAATTTTGAGATAAAGCACTGTGCGACACTTTCTCTCAACAAACTATCAAATCTGTTCGAAATGTGTGTAAAGTTATGAAATTTGTTCGCAAATCGTTGCCACATTGCAGGAGTGTTTCAAGATGGACTGAGTGCCATAAACACGTACTTATATTTTATTAATCGATTAATCGCTACGATTTGTTCGAGTTAATCGAAAAATTTAATTTTTAAAATGTTCGGTTAATTTTATAGGGCGATTAATTAAACTAGTAGGTATACAAAACGAAGTTCCGGTTGGAACGAAGTTCCTTTCGCTATATATATTTTGTACTAGTTAGTTCCAACTCGTCTAAGGCGCCTGTTGAAAAATACTGTAATTTAAATGGATCTTTAAGAAAAGATACTTTTTGTAAAATGCTAAACATTTTTTAAGAAATTTTTTATTTATTGAATGTATTTAAAAAAAAAAAAAATATATATTTTTAGGTCCCTTTTGTAAGAATATGTATTATATTTTCCCGAAAAGGCCCTTTCTTTGATGAGAGGTACTTCTTTTATTAAAAGCTAATGTTTTTTTTGCAAGAAATAGCCTAAGAGTATGATTTTTTTTTTACAAATAAGTACTTTTTTAAGAACAGGTACTTTTTAAAGAAGTGGTACTCTTTTTAGGATAAGGTTATATTTTTAAGAAAATTTACTTATTTTCAGGAAGGCTACATATCTCAAGAAAAGAAAAGAAAAGGCATTATTTTATTTTTAAGAAAGGGTACTTTTAAGAAAAGCAATTTTTGTAAGAAAATATATTTTTTGTAAGAGAAGGTATTGTTTGAAGAAAAGCTTTTTTTTACGGAAGAACCGGTACAATTTTAAGAGTAGGTACTTATCTCAAGAAAAGTTATTTTGTTTTACAAAAAAGGTACTCTTTAAAGAAAATGTACTTTTTTAAGAAAAGGTATTTATTTAAAAAATTACTTTGTTTAAGAAAAGGTATTTATTTAAAAAATTACTTTTTTTAAGAAAAGATAGTTTTTGTAAGAAAATTTACTTTTTTAAGCAAAGGCACTTCTTTAAGATAAGGTATTTTGATAAGTAAAGGAGGTACTCTGTTTAAGAATATGAATAGTTATTTTTTGAGAAAATTTACTTAGTTTTTAAGAAAACCCACTTATTTCAGAAAATTCCATTTTTTAAACGTCTTTCACTTTTCTAAATTTACTATTTATTCGGTTCAAACTAGAGATGGGCACGAGTCACGTGATTGGCGTGAATGAATCACGCGTGATTCACGTTAGCGAGACCAAATTTTGCTCATGTGAACGTGCGTGAACGTGAGTAGCGCACAAATCTTCGTGTATGAGCGTGCGTGTGTTCAATTTTTGCGTAAGTAAGTGTGAACACCTTTTCGTATATTTCCGAATGGTTGATATTATTTAAATTCGATTTTCTTACTATGTACTTTCTTACACAAAGTATTTTTGGAAGTCTTCTAATAACATTTCCCCAAACAAAGCGTCGTTAATCATCTTCTGTATTTCGAGGAACTGTGCTACAAGCTAAGGAGTTTTTATACGTTTAACAGTTGGACAGTTTGCAAAAAAGTGGTAATAATATCAGAACTTCTAAACTATAGGTCCGATTGTTTGAGAATGTACTAAGTATTTGTAGGGGAGGACTCAGGCTTTCAGAATCTTAGAGGCACCTTGTTTCAACGTACGTTTCGCTACAGGGTGTCAGGGTGTCAAAAGTTTCATGGCATGTAACTTCTTAATTTGTGGTATGATTTAAATGATCTTTGTTTCTGAGGTTCTACTGAGCCGCATAAACTCAAAACATGTAGAGTCGTGTGTCGCCTCTCTAACCGCTGCAAAGATATTTAGAATCAAAACTTCAAAATGTAAACATTCGCACTGACTTTCTTTAGTTTTTTGGAAATAACGTAGTCAATTTGAGTCAAAATGTAGTTCTAAAAACATAGCTACTACTGCAACAAAACGTATGTTAAAAACCTTTTTAAATTATTTAAAACCGGTTGGTAACGACAACTTCTCAAATTTAAAATGTTTTCAAACTGAAAAGAAACGAAATTTGTTAGGAAAGGTACCATCATTCTTCCACTATTTTCTCAAATTGTTTGTAAGAATGATATAAAATGTTGTACTTTTTTAAGGAATGCTTTGCCAAAAGTACTAAATGTAATTTAAAAACTTTTCGGCATTCACCGAACATCCAGCCTTGACAGAAAATTAATGATTTGGACAAAATTTTATATTTTTGAGTTTGGGAAGGTTCGCTTATTGATTTTATTCCTTTTTAAACCAAATTCTAGAAAGAAATGATGTTAACTACAAGGCAAAAAAAAAAATTGTTCGTACACCTAATATTGATCAGCAAAGTCTCTATTTTTAAATAAACTCGAATTTTCGTAACAAATTTTTTTTTGAGTAAAACTCCCACACTTTTGTCACTATTTCTCAAGTAATATTAATTGCATTAAATTAAACATATGTATATTGGGCTATATATATATAATATGTTACAAAATTACAGTGTTACGTTGCTATATGTATACTTCAAATCGAATTTACGTACAATTTAAAAAAAAATTATTTTAATTTTTTTCGCAATTCTTCCAAGAATGCAGTGCTGTGGAGTCGGTGTCTGGGATATGTGCCTGGAGTCGGAATTTGTGTCGTAAAAATTTGCACGGCTCTGGCCCAAAAGTTCAGAATTTCCACCTATAAAATTAGTTTCTGCAGAAACTATTTACTTTATTTACTTCGGTTTTCAAATAAAACACAAACTTATTTAGGTTTAATATTTCGTCTTTGGTGTTGGTACCATTTCTAACACATTCCTTTTTTTCAGGTTTAAAAAAATTTTAACTTTGAGATTGACGGTACCGACCGATGTGAAACAATGTAACAATTTGTTCAACCTACTACTGGTTGAAGTTTTGTCAATGAAGCATTTTGACTCAAAATTACCAAGTTATCACCAAAAAATTAAACAATGTCAGTGCATAAATTTACATGTTAAACTTTTGATTTCAACTATCTTTGCAACGGTCAGACTTCGGGTGTTTTTTGTTTGTGCTGCTGAGAAGAATCTCAAAATAAAAAAAATGTGGTTACAAGTTTCACACTATGTAGCAAAACGTTCGTTGAAACAGGGTGCATTTAGATACAATATTCTGCAAGCCTGACTTCTCCCCTATAAATACCTAGTACATTCTAAAAAAAAATTAATGTGAGTCCGATCACAGGGGAGATGTGTAAACATCGAGTAATGAAGTTGGAAGTACTTATGCGTTTAGTATATTTTTTTAATTAATCAATATCGCTGTTCTGAAATTCCTCTGAAGTATGCAGATAGTAAATTTGGAAAGTACTAATGAAAGACTTTAATCTGGTATAAGTTTGATCCCCGGAAAATTCTTAGTTTGGGCACAGTGGGTCAAAATGTTAAGACATGGGACAATACTAAATTCCATATATCGCTGTTCTGAAATTCCTCTGTTATATAAGTATGGTAAATTTGGAAAGCGCTAATAAGGGGCTTTAATCTGGTGTAAGTCTAGTCCGCCAAGAGTCCTTGGTTTGGACACAGTGAAGAGTTCAAAAGTAGAGTAAAGTGCTTAAAGGGAAACGCTTAAAATTATTGTAGTCTGAAATTCGTCTGAAGCCTCGGAGTAATATAACTCAAAAGAACATGCTCCTACTTATTGCTATATATTCATTTAATTGGCAAAGTATCCTTGATTTGGGCTCAAAGTCCTTTCTAAAATTATATACATTGAACTAAAATATAATGCTCGTTGGTCAGCTGTTCCAGATTTGTGCCACTAATACTGAAATCTCGTAATGTTTTAATGATTTATTAGATTTATAGTTTTTTATTAATTTAATTCGCCAAAAACCTTGTTTATATCAATATACTTCCCTTTCTGGTACTTTAACAGATACCTGTTATCGTCATAACAGCGCACTTCTAACGAAAGTGGATTGTGTCTTTGCTAGTTAAATTCGAATTTATCTTCAAATTAGTAGCTACTATTGCACACTAGATGGTGTTGAGTATATTGTATGCAGCGTATGATTACACTAATACACTCATACATAGCTCACACCGATTTGATAACGCTTTACGATTGGTTAACGATTACATCGCACATCCCTGCAGTTTCACAAGTAGTGGCTGGCAACATTTCATCGACTACATCGCCATTGATTTTTCATTGACTACATCGCCGATTACATTGGTACTCAGTGGTAATCTGTAAGGTAGTGTCTCCAGAGATTTTCTATTGTTTTTCTTAACCTGTCGACGAAATGTTACCGATAAATGCGTCGACGAAATGTTACCGATAAATGCGTAGACGAAATGTTACCGATGAAGTAATCGACGAACAGTAAGGCATTACCAAAGCGGACGTCGCCTTGTTAAATTCGCCGCTCAAAAGCATTGCTGGTAGTTTAGCGAGTAGTCGACGAAAGGTTTGTGGTAGTCGATGAACTCATCAGCGTAGAGTCGATTACCAATACTGCAGGGATCTTACTCTAAATTTGTGATTGTATTGTGAAAAAGATTTTTACCCTCAGCGTATAGATGTTTACACATCAATAATCCGACCAATAAATTAGAATTTCTGATATTATTACCACGCCATTGGTTCCATTGCCCGTCTGGAAGAATACTAATGGAAATAAGAGGCAAACTTTTTTAAGATAAAGGTGATAAAATGTTCTTCCTGTACTTATATAAAAGGGTTTAGTTTATTTATTAAATTTATTAAAAACGACACTTAATTTAACTAAGGCATTTACATTTAAGTGTAGTAGTGTCTAATTCCTGAATATGATGCCAATTAACGTATTTAACAACTTACTTTTTACGAACATTGTTTTGGATAGGTTTTAATATTGGTTTGAATATAAAGCAAGGGGTTCACGTAAAAACCCTGTTTTATTTTTGTGAGATATTTTCTGCGTGATTGTCGTGAATCACGCGAGCGTGAGTCAAATCTTACTCACGTGCCCATATCTAGTTCAAACTACAATATGTAATAAACAGGCTCCACCTAGAAAATTTCCCATTAAACAATAAATATCCCCCCATATCTTAGTCTAGACACAAACCAGAACAAAAGTACGAGTGTAAGAGTAAGTGTGCTGCCAAGTGAAATTCCATGCTCAGGGTTGTATGTCATGGATTTGCCAGGCTTGCACTTTGGCTTTTCTAAATTTACTTTTTATTGGGTTCAAAACTACAATATGTAATACACAGGCTCCACCTAGAAAACTACCCTTTAAACCAAACCAAACCTAAAGTAGTCAATGTAGTTGATAATAATGGGTTGTAATAAAGTAGTTAAAAAAGTTGTTTAAAATTTTTTAGCCCCATTCCGCAACGTGCGATATGGAACTTCGTTGCAATAACTGGCCGCCCTAAAAGCTGTTAAATAACATTTGTTTACAATTCCTAACCGTTAGTAAGAAGGATGTCTTATCCGTAGGGTGATATTTTTCCCTCCCGAATGTTACTTCCTTACTGGTTAAGAAGTTATCTAACTCTTTTCTCACAATCTCTCTCTATTCAAACATTAATTTAACCTAATTACATTTACAGTCGCTTTGCACAGTTTAATACGATTACCCCATATCTTATTCAGCAAACCAAATGTCAAATATCAACAACAGCAAGAACAACTTCTACATGCGTGGTTATAAAAGTCGCTTAACATTTTATTTTCAATCCAGAAGGTATCCAGCACTAAGCGCTTTAGCTTAACGCAAACTACCACTCGGACGCATCCAGTAGATTGCTCGATTGGGTTAGATCGCTCCAGAAAGTGTTAACATAGTGGAAGACGTGATCAAGTTGCTAATTAACGCAGTTCCATCCACAACAAGTACAACATGAAAAGTGGTAGCCGTGTTACGACTTTAATGCTGTTCGCGGTGGTAGCATTCGTAGCGTTTACCACAGTCAGTGGTAAGTTTAATCGGTGAATTTGAATTTTATTTCTTCGAATCGAAAGTGAACATAGTGTGGAAAAAAATTAAATAGTGGAATTATAACTTACAGAATTGTAATTTAATTAAAACTTTAAGAAGTGAAACATAAGAAATTATCTAAAAATTATATTACGAATAACAAACCAATCGTGCGATCGATCAGTAACCTACATATGAAACAAAAAAATAAATAAATGCTCATTTAATACTTGTAATTAGACAATAGAAGAGAAATAGACAATAGAATGCATTAAAAATTACCCTTATATTTTGTTGTGGTGGAAAACTATTTCAAAATTTAAAAATTCCAATGTCTATACTGAGTAGTGTAACCTGGATAATATGATAATTTCAATGGAGTTAAAAAATACTATTTCGAAATAGAAAATTGATAAATAAATAAATAAATAAATGGTTTCCCATTACATCCCATGAAGGGACCGGGGAGAACTTCTCACAATCACTGAGCTGTGCGCTTTCCAGTTTTCACTCACTGATTGGGACCTACAGTTTTACACCGATTCCGAACGGTATTTTGAGAAGCTTTTTCATGGCTATATACTCGATAGTGTCGCCGTCACTATGCGAGGTGGCCGCCGCCGAAAGAAATTTGAAGGTGGTCAGAGGAGGGTTCGAACCCAGGATCTCATGTACAAGAGCCGCGCACACTAACCATTGCACCACCGACGGCCACATAGAAAATTGATAATGGTTATAAAATGTAACACACACATTTGCATAATCTTCCTTTTTAAATCTATGGGAGGTACCAAAAGGGCCAGTTATTTTTCAATTTCAAACTAAGTTTTCGCAAATAATAATTATTGGAAAAATACCATTGAGATTGACAAAGTTTTGTGGTAGTGATCGTGTTGACCACCCAACCCGCCAGATTGATGTCAAGCGTGGCTCATGCAAAATTTGGAATTTAATTTTATTTTGCTTTAAAAACAAATACTAACAGACATTTTTTCAAATATTTGATTTTATTGGTAACGCCCATCCATTATTGACATTTATGAATGAAACAAAACATCGTTTAAATGGCTACCACGACGTGCTTTACAGTACCTCATTCGACCTACCCAGTTTTACAGTACATTTTCGATAGTTTGGGCCTCTATCTCGTGAAGGACAGCGTCGATTTCCTGTTTTAAGGGCTCAATGGACGATGTGTGGATTTTACGAACCCCAAATGTGACAATTTTGTTTGTTAATGAGGTGAAAAGGAGCCTAATTGGAAAATATGATTTTTCGGTAAAAATGCTCATCTTGGCACATTGGAGAATGTTTTTAAATTTCCTAATATTTTTTACGCTTGAAGCGACCTATTTCGTAAATTTCTAACCTTTATCTAATAACACGACTATACACTGTTTTGGAGCAGCGCTACTAAAAGTTATTTCTGAGGCTATTTGGGGCGCTGAATTCAAATATATACTCCGTTTTTTAAGATGGGTTCTAGTTTCCGAGATATTGAATAAAATATTTTTTCAAAATTTTTGACATTTAGTGTTAATTTTAGTCAATAAAATGTGATAATTTATAAATGAAGAGCAGTCGAATTGAGTTTGTATTGTTTGGGATCTGTGACACGCATTAGAGTCCAACAGCAGTCGCTCATCATGCCCTCGTCCTAAAATCGTTAATATCGTCTTTCGATTTTCGCCAAATCTTGGTGCAGTCGCTCTCCATGCTCGTCGCTCGTGTGACCTAAGTTTTCAGGAGAAAAAGTCGAGGTGGGAATGGAGAAAATGCATTTTGAGAGACATTCGAGCTCCAATCTTACGATAATTTTGCAACAAACTGTCGATTATTTGCTTGAAATCCGGGGACTTGCGGATACCGAGGTAGTTTTGAACAATATCTTGAAATGGTGCCCATGATGCTTCTTTATTGGGCTTTAAACATTTTATAAAATGGCCGTTGGCCATTAATTTTCGAATATCAGGTCCGACAAATATTCCCTCTTTGATTTTGGTGTATGATAATTTGGGAAACATCTTGTTTAAGTACTTAAAAGCCGGTCCTTCAGGGTTGAGTGCTTTGACGAAGTTTTTGATAACGCCAAGTTTTATGTGGAGAGGTGGTAGGAAAATATTCTGTGGGTTAACAAGTGATGTTGAAGAGACGTTTTGTTTTCCTGGTTCATAACTAGTTCGTCTTGGCCAAGTATTTCACAAAAACAAATAAATTTCGTAGATTAAGAGACCTGTTGGAATAGTATGAAAATAATTTATTCTTTAAAATTGAATTATCAATTATTTTCAAACCTTTAAATCGCCACAAATTTTCCATTGATGCTCATTGTATTTGATCTTAGTCAAAATGTTCCACATTGTATCGTAACATTCCTTAGTTTGTACTGCATAAGCAATCAGAATGGATGGTTTTTTTCATTTCCATTGCATATCAGACCAGTCTTCAGGCTGTTTTTTGGAACAAACGCCATTCATTTACATATTCATCACATGAAATAAACCGTTGATGTCATCGCAGAAGCATATGTATGTTCTCTTCCTTTTCACAGAAGAGCGCCTGATTTATGGTTCTGTAAACAGTGACATTTGTTTGAGTGTCAAGACAGTTCCACTCCTGCAACCGTGATGCGAACAATTTTGCTTTTAAATCCAAATAACGAATCAAGTCATTCAGCATACTTTTCGAAATTAAATGTGTTTCTTCCATATTAAAATCTTAGTTCGGTGACGAACTCTTCTGAAAGTTCCTGTGGAATTTGCACTCTTACCTGGACAAATTAGCAAAGGGTCATTGTATGAGTAACTGGCTTGGACACTGATGACACGTCAGAATATTTATACTTTGCTAGTCTTTTTGCATTTAGACCGCTGAATTTTCGGTTCTCTCCATAGCATTGGCATTACAAATGAGAAGTATACTTTCTGACCAAGTGACCATTTGTACAGTTGTATGCTACACGCTTTAAAAAATAATTTCGGCACCCACGGCTTGTGAGTGTTTGCTACACAGAAACCAATAAAAATAAAAATATGCATCTCTCCGCACATTTATAATATTTTTCTACTTTTTCTGATCATATAACATCCGCAATCATAACAAAAACACTTGGAATCGACTTTGCACTTCTCTCTTTGTATTGTCACAGGTTTTAGAACAAAAAATGACTTTAATAATACAATTGAAATGATCTTTCTAGCAATGACTACAGCTTATTGTCGTTATTACAGTGCAGTGCAGCCAACATGCATGAACTCGAAAACTAGAACCAATCTTGAAAAACAAAACACGGATTCGAATTCACGGCTACGAATAACGTTACGATTTGTTGTTATCGGATCTGCTGCAAAAGTTGACCGGAATTTGTAAAAGTTGACCGGAATTTGTAAACTTGTACCTTGAAATACCGGGAGTTCAAATTCCAAATTTTACATGGCCCACCCGTTGCAAAGTTCAATCAATTCAAAAAGACCTTAAACGAGCGTGTTTCAATGATATATTGGTTCAAACTGGCTCCATTTATGAGTTGCTCTTCCACATATGGGTGGGTGCATAAATTAATTTATATATGGATTGAAGGGAAGCGAACTTGTGGAAGTTCAGTTCTGTCGCTGAGGTTTGGCTGAAATTGTTACTATGAATGTTCAAAATATGTAAGTGTGTGATCATCGTGAATGCACAAAACTACAATTGGAGGATTTTGTTTGACGTTCGCACAAATTGTTGTAATTAAAAATCAAAACAGCTGACAGAAGTTAATTTCCTCATTGAAGAAGCGCAAAGAGAAACGTCAGATGAGACGGATAACAAATCTATGTATAAATTAATCTATGAATGGGTGTATAAAAAACAGACAGGAAACGAAGTATGTCCGATTTGCAATACAAGATATAGTTACTTACACCTAAAGCTGACATGAAGAAGGTATACTCGTATTGCAACACCAATAGGTACCACAGCTGTAAAGGAATCATTCTTTTTTGAATTCGTTCGTGAATCATTCATGTACTAAATTAGCAAAATTTTGAATTAATTCTGTCCACCAACAAACCGAATTGAATAAAATTTGAATCAATTCACATGTAGTTGCCAAAAATGAATTTGATAAAATGAATTGCAATTCATTTGTAATTCAAATGAACTTGCTAAATGAATTGCAATTCTTTTCCAATTAAAATTAACTTACAAAATGAATTGCAATTCAGTTCCAATTCAAATTAATTTGGCAAAATTAATTGCAATTCCTTTGAATTGAATTGATTTTGAATTAATTCAAATGAATTAGAAAAATTAGTTAGAAATTCATTTACAATCAATCCATTCATTTGTCGTTCAGCGTATGGCAAAACCAAAATAAGTAATACTTGAAGAAACAAACTACAAACACTATGTTTATTTTGATTGATTCGAATTCAGTTTTGATTTCATTAATATGAGTTGCAAGTTATTATTATAATTAATTTAAAATCAATTCAATTCAAATGAATTGGAAATGAATTGCAATTCATTTTGCCAAATTCATTTCAATAGAAAATCAATTGCAATTCATTTTGCTAAATTTATTTCCATTGGAAATGAATTGCAATTCCTATTCCTATTCAAATGAATTGCAATAAATTTATGCCAAATTCATTTGAATTAATTAAAATTTCATACAAATCTTTTTTTTTTGGTGAAAAGAAATTAATTAAAAATTTAGCTAATTCGTAATGGATTGTAATGAAAAAAGAATGATTCATTTACAGATCTGATAGGTACTTAATATATGAGTGACTTGAGTACATTTTCATACTTAGGTATACTCATACTTGAAGTAACGTTAAAATATGATGCCTCGTTTCTGTCGTGTTGGAAATATGTATATACCTACTCTCTGCTTAAGCCCCGTATCTAGTTCGTGGGAAATTTTCGTAAGGGATTTTCTCATTCGTTTTGACACCGAAATCTTTGTTACACACAGTTACCGTTCAGAGAGATATTCTGATTTACATTTTAAATATTTCATGAATATTTCTCCTTCGCACTCCATATTATTTTTCACCCCTATACTGTACCTTTGGTTTGTTAAAATAATCGAAATGTTAAAATTTCGGTCCCAAACAATTCTTTTTGTATATTTTCTTTACACAACTGGCTCAAGCCCCGAATTCACCTTTGACGAAAATTTCGTTGCTATAAGAAGTTCGAGTATAAAAAATAATGAAAATTTCGTGAACCGAAAATTTCGCTCACTTTTCCTTTGCTTGGTACTCAGCGCCTGCATTGTGTTTGGTAAAGTTCTTGCAAAATTTTCGAAAGAAATGTTGTCATTTATATCTAAACGAATAATTTTGATGCGTGAAGTTACCACCTATCTTTGATTTACGTTGATTTGATTTGTTGATTGACCACCTATCTTTGATCTACGAACTCCATTTTATTTTTAAGTCATGTGGTATTACTTTAGTTTGTTAAAATTATATAAATGTCAAAATTTCTGTCCCAAAAAAATTATTAAACAATTGTTATCGTACGAAATAACTTTGGCATACCAACCCTGTAATTGATTTTGCTTACGAAATTTTTGCATGTGCAGAGTATCAAGCAAATGAAAAGTGAGCGAAATTTTCGGTTCACGAAATTTTCGTTATTTATTTATACACGTACATCTTATGCCAACGAACGTTTCGGAAGAACTGAATAACTTGTAAATTTTGCAAAAATAACTGTCTGTAATAAGATTTTCCGTTTAGAGATATGTGTCAAAATTTCTTAGGAATATTTTGCAAGAAGTGAATACGTGGCTTAAAGCCTGAATCACAATGCAAGCGATATTTTAACTAGTATATTAGTAAAATATTAAAATATATGAAATATTTACAATTCAGACATTAGGTCTGTCTAGGTACTGATAATTTATAACAATTTGTACAAATTGTTACTGGATGGTAAAAATAAAAAATCACTAACGAGAGAGCAAGAGAGAGATTATTTTGACAGTTCGATGATAGAGAACTTACAAGTTTTTACTGGAGAAATTTTTATCAGTAAGAATTTGCCACAGAGTAATATTAACAAGAGTTTGCAACAGCTGTTTTATGTTATAAAAAAGTCAGTGGAAGAACTGTAAAACATACATCTAGTGAATTAATTTTAACAATTTGTGTGTTAGTTGGGATCTACACAAATAATTTTACTTTTACATTTTGATTTTTTTCAATCAATATCCCTTTTTTTTATTGATTTAATTGGCATAATTTACTACCAGTTAGTGGGGTTTGTACTTTCGGATTTATACGCGGCTGGAAAAGTATGAAAATCCCACAAATCAACCAAGTCATCTATTACCGTTTCTTCGTTGAAAGCATCTTTTCTATAAGTTCTCAAAGTACTTACTTGATCACCTGTCTCATCGGTAGCTCTTGGATTAAAACATATCGATGGCTTAATATAAAAAGGGCCTAACTCGATTTGTTGTTACTTGACAGGAGAAGGGAAAAACTTAATAAAATCCGTAAAATTTTAGACACAAAAAAGTTTTAATGCAATTTTTAATAAAAAGAGGCAACAAATTTTTGGAAATTGCATTAAAAGTTTTTGTTGTATCTAAAATTTTACGTATTTTATTAAGTGTTTTCCTTCTCCTGTCAAGTAACAAAAAATCGAGTTAGGCCCTTTTTATATTAAGCTATCGATATGTTTTATGTAAACACACAAAATTAGGAAATAGGAAGAAGATAAAATAACGAATTAATTATTCTAATTATATTTTCATAGTGCCATTTAGTTCGCAATTGTGAAGTCTTGATGTGACTAAATTGTTGGTGGAGTAGAAGTAGAACAACCTCTGCGCCAAAGTTCAATTCAACCACATTTTTGTAAAGAAAACGTAAGGTCCATGGTTGAAAGACAAGGTTGTATCGTTAGAACAGCTGATTTGATTTTTTCATTTGACGCACTTGGGAAATGTCAAATTTGCTTACATTTGTTGGTTATAAGTTGTTTACAGACGCGGAATTAAACAACAGACGCGAATACGAGTTAGAGTTTCACACCGGGAAAAACCAATTCAACTGCAGCATCAAATAATTTCAATTGTTAATTTCAATCTTCATTAATTTGGCAAATATTTCTTTCCAATTATATCACAACTGATTCAAAAATGCACATTTTGTTTACATTTTTATCAGCTGAGTTTGACAGAAGCCAAGTGCGATTTTGCACATGATTACACACATATTTACTGCTACTACCGTGATTAGTGTGCCCTGGTAAGGTCATTGTTTGCAATGCCCTGAGTGAGAACGAGAGGGCACGAACGGAAAATTGTAACTTGCATTGTCAAACTTTCACGGCAGTCATAAGTTTTGTAAACTAAACTAAGGGTCATTATCACAATATCTAGTTAGAGCTAACTAACAGTTATAATTTTTAAATTCCATACAGCTGACTACTACTACTACAGCTGACAGCTAAAACTTTTAGTTACTTTAACTGTATAAAAACTAGAGATGGTGATAATGGAGGTAAATATTCTATAAAAATGTACAGATGTAATAATTCGTCATAGAAAATGGTAAATGTTTGAAATTGCTTTAGATTTCAAACAATATTTCAAAACATTGTCGTCACGGTAGTTTCCAAATACGACTAATAAAACTCTGTAATACACCCTACTCTTTACTTTTTATTGCAAATTTCCCTTAATTGTTTATCGGTGCTACTGGTATTTCTCATCACATCTAAATCATTGATTATCAATTTAATTTATTGCATTTTTGTTGTTGTTTGATTTGAAATCATTTTAAACAATCAATTAAGAAAATACAGCAGTTCTTTCCCAGTGTTAAGATAATGAAATCACACATAGACTGCACAAATCAACAATAATAGAGTGGATCGGCAAATAGATTAGATTAAAATCGAAATAAAAGTAAAATGACATTTATATGCTGAAGCATCGAGTGGTTTTTAATTTCTTAGAACCAGTTTATCAGTTAGTGGTCATCTGCTTTCGTAGTTGAGTTGTATATAACTAGTTAAACCTCGAACTGAATGTTTAACAATTTTATAACCACTCAATATTGAGTGGTTAAACTATAGTCAAAACCATATGATTTTAATAATCACAATACCTCTTATCAAAATGAGAAATCCAAGGTCACTCTCAGGAAAATGTGTACTAAATTTATGTAAAACTGAACTCAAATTGAGTAAAACAAGAACATTTTTATAAAATTCGATATCAACTATTTCGTTCAAATAAGGCCATAAGTTTTTCTTATTGTATGTTTGTGTACTTAAATTGAGTATATTTTTGACTTTGAATAAACTTAAACTGAACTATCGTAGGGCTTAGTTCAAAATTATTGCTTTTTACAATTAACTTACAATTACAATTTTACAATTATGAACTAGAACTGAGTAAATTGGAGTAGTAAATATAGGGAATTACCACATATTTGTGGTGCATATGTAACTCATATCAATTCAAAATCAAGGAAAAATAAACTTCATATAGACATAAAGGTATTCTCTATTCCGATACAGTTCATTATTTCCTTGTTAAGCCCCGCATTCAGTTTTTGCGAAATTTTCGTAAGAAATTTTGTCATTTGTCTCTAAACGGAGTTACGGAGTCAGAGAGTTACCATATATCTCCGATTTACCTTGCAAATATTTGATTAATAATTAATTTTGTTTACTTACTTGTTTACTACAATAACCGAAATGCCAAAATTCCGGTCACAAACAATTATCACACAAATTGTTTTCGCACGAAATAAGTTTAGCGTAACAACCCTGTACTTGATTTTGTACCAAGCAAACGAAAAGTGGGCGGAGTTTCAATTATCAAACAATTATTTTCGCACGAAATAAGTTTAGCGTAACAACCCTGTACTTGATTTAGTACCAAGCAAACGAAAAGTGAGCGGAGTTTTCGGTTCAAGAAATTGTTTTATTTTTTATACACGTACTTCTTATGGCAACGAAAATTTCATACCAACTGAATACCGGGCTTTATACTTTAATTATATTAATAAACTTAGAACAACTTTAGAAAATTTCATTTTGTTTAAAAATAAGCAACATTTAACCAATAATGTAAGTTAACTTATCCCTCAAACTAGTACCTTGTTTATTCAAAATAAATTAAAAATATGTTCATTCGCACTTATATTTAAGACTAAAACTAAGTACTTATATATTCACTTGAAAATGGGTACAAATTACTATATTCAAGTTAATAATTCCACAATTTTTACTCATTTACAGTTCCACAGATCTTCAAACCAAATATAAAGTACATAAATTCTATTTAAACTGAAACACAATTCAATTGAAATTTAAATTTTAAACCACATCGCTCTTGAGTTCGAAAAATGAGCATTAAAACAGATCATGATTAAGTTCAATTCTGTATAATGTTTTCGCTTTTGACTGCGTTCGTGTGATTTAATCAACATCTCTCTACTCGCAGTGTGTCAAAATGAGGTACATAAAGGCCACCAAAAGCTACATAATGTTTGCCCAACAAGTACGTAGCAGCACCAAAATGTCATACAGTGTTTAAAGAAAAGTTCACTTTATGTACTTTTTGATGTGTTAACATCTATAAGCACGGATAGGGTAATCTATCAAAGTGAACACATGCAAACAACACACAGCGTTAGCATCACATACGTGGTTTTTGTACAACAATAATCTCTGCCTGAAAATAAGTATGATGGTAGTGATGTAGCGGCATCGAAACAACAAGCAGGTCGTCGTCGCCAAAGAGTATTGTATAGGATGACTCTAAAGCACTGGCTACATCTGGCGAATGATTCAAAACGTATCACTCTCTTTTTGTCATAACTTGGACCATTCATAATTTTGATGTGAAACATTTATGCTTTTCGTATTGTTTTATGTAATAACATTATCGAAATGGTGCGTATATGTATATTGAAATATTCTATAAAGAGTGTAAGACTCGTTTATGCACTTTTACTCAGACTCCATGCGAGCGGAAAAAAGTGCAATAAGTTCTCTATATTATTCAATACTTTTTGTCGTTACTCTCATAGTAAAAGTATCAAGTAGTCGCAGTAGATACAACAACTATTGTGGGCAACAACAACATACATTTTGTTTTTCTTTAAGCTCTCCTCATGTCAAAGTCAACACATACGTGTACCAACAACTAAATGTAAACAGAAAAGTCCAAAAACAAAACCTTTGAATCTGACAGAAGCGGCCAACTAAACAACAACAAAAAATTTAAATCAGCTGTCTACTGAGTTTAACTTCTCATTCTACCATGGTCGCTCTATTTATGACAAAACAAAAACAATTATTTCAGTGAGCTAAATATTGCTTTATTTTTTTAACAATATTACATCTAATGTTAAAGCAGATGTAAGAAAATAGAAAGTGCAACAGCAAAAGAGCCTTCAGCACAAAATCTATTCTTTTTATATTTTCCAATATAACATTTACTAATGTGTGCATAGAAATCGAACAGGTACCGTGTAACAAAAAGGTGTTAACACATCGTCCCTGAGTTCGAACACTCATTAATTTTTTGATACACTGTATGTACTTTTGGTACCAGAAAGTACTTTTCATGGTACACTGTATGCACAGTTTTGATAAACTTTATATATTTCTGATAAACTTTTTGGTGCCATATATTCATTTTTGATACACTCTATGAAAGATTTGATAAGCTCTACGTGCTTTTTGGTATGCTTTCACTTTACGATCCTTTTAGTACACTTTTTCGTACCTAAAACCATTTTTTTTTAATTTTATGAAAATTTTTGATACAATTTATATATTTTCTGGCACTGTTTATGTACTCTATGGAACATGCTATATACGTTATGGTAAATTTTGTGAACCTTTGCGTAATTGTTATGGTAACTAAATGCTTTATATAGTTTCTGGTACATTTTGCATACTTTGTGTAAAATTTCTGTACTTTTTGTATAAATTATGTTGAATTAATGAGAATACGCCCAATTTAACTTTCCTGAATACTTCGGAAAGTAAACAGAGATTGTGTATGCGACAAGAAAGACAACTCCACACATCTTCGCATACTTTGTATATAGAGTGCATATTTTGTTACGAAGATGACAATTTGTGTTTGTCTCTAATTCAACTTCATACATCTTCATATACTTTGTTTACTGAAACACTGTACATTGACAAAGCTTAATATTTTTGATTCCATTTCTCGATAATTTTGATTGGATATTATACTTGTTAGCATACATTGTTTATTGAAACGTGAACACTGATAATGTGTTTATTCGTAATAAACTGTTAGTTGTATTTTTTAAGTGAAATCTTGCGCACGTGTTTTATAAAAATATGTAAATAAATTATGAATTTGAATGTACATAAATATAAAAAATTATTAATAACAAAACCAAAACGTCTATTGTTTTTATTAATTTAAGTGATTCTATACGCCTCAGAATACATGGTGTATACAGTTGTATAGGGGTTGTACACAGCTATTTCTATTTTTTCTTCAGCATTGAGGACTACGCTACACACGTTTCTATAAACAATTTAATTCGACTGTAGATACTGACCGTATACTACTTACATCCTGCCATACATTTGCATTAGAATTGTATTAAAATTGTAAACATTATAATAAACAATGTAGGTAAAGGTTGTATAGCAGACACGAACACAAAAGACAAAGATTACTTGTAAACTTTTCCATATACTTTGTATGGTATATTGTTCGTACCCGTACAAGCGGCCATTCCTTAACAACCGTATATTAGAGAGGTATAGTGAAGATTACAGTACCCCTGCCTAGTTTGTATACTATACGAATGCGAACACGTATAGTATACTGGTCGCACTGGGCTGATCCACATGTTTTACTTGTACCATTATCTCTTAAAAATAGCATTTACGTCTCGCGTGCGGTACCAGAGTTGCTCGTTTTACTCGCTTGAGACGAGAAAAGCGTGCAGAAAGCGTGCATACATATACTTATAAACAGATGCGAGCGTTGTTTGCTTTCTTATCGCACGCGATATCGAGTCGTATATGTTGGATTTTTTACACCTCTCTTCGTTTTTGTGCATCTCTTTCTTTATCTAAGCCCGGAATTCTGTTTTTATGAAATTTTCGTTGCCACAAGAAAGAAGTACGTTTATAAAAAATAACGAAAATTTCATGAACTGAAAATTTTGCTCATTTTTCATTTCCTTAGTAATCAACTCTTTGCGAAAATTTCGTAGTCAAAATCAATTACAGGGTTGTTACGCCAATGTTATTTCGTACGAAAACAATTGTTTGATAATTGTCTGTGACCGGAATTGTGACATTTCGATTATTTTAAAAAATAAAAGTAACACCACGTGGGTTAAAAATAAAATGGTGTAATTACACTGTGATAGTCGAAAACATGAACTTTGATGAATCCTTTTCGTCCCCTGAGTGCGAAAGTACATTTGGAAGTGTCAGATTGGCTCCAGTTTTTGAGAAATCGGTATATATGGATATAGGTAAGTCTGCGCTATTTAAACAAATTTTACCGGCCATAGGCCAATTTTTTTTGGCCTAAAAGGGCTTAAAAAGCTTATTAAAATAGAAAAAACAAATGTTTGCTCTCGGTCCAACTTCTTGAGATATGGGCCTTTAAAGCTTGAGTATATAATTGGTCATATCTCACATATTTATGGTCCGATCTGGTTCCGATGAATATCATTACAAAGACCATTAAAAACTCTTTAAACCTGCATATAAATATATTACATTTTATTAACCCATTGGGGACAAATTTAAAAAATACGATTTTTTAACCTAACTTTTTTGCTAAAAATCTGATTTCTCAAAAAACAGCCCTAGTAAATCTATTTTTTTGTAGGCAACACTTCAGGCTTTGTTTTAAGGTATAATACTTTGCATTAGCCCTTCTAAGACCGGAGATATTTATGTTCAAAGTTTGAAATACAAGAAAAAATGAAAGTTTTTTTACTTTTTTCCAAAATTTTATTTATTTTCCTAGCATAGGCCTCAAGTTAAGCTTCAAAATTAAAATATTGGACTTTTATATATTTTTTTCGTTTTTTTTTAAGTTAATCAATTCAAAGAAATTAAAAATTTTTAAAAATAACCGTTACCGTTATTTCAAATTTTGAACATAAATATCTCCGGTCTTAGAAGGATTAATGCAAAGTATTATACCTTAAAACAAAGCCTGAAGTGTTGCATACAACCTGAGTCTAGGTAGAAAATAGGTTTGCGAGGGCTGTTTTTTGAGAAAATCAGATTTTTAGCAAAAAAGTGAGGTTAAAAAATCGTATTTTTTAAATTTGTCCCCAATGGGTTAATAAAATGTAATATATTTATATGCAGATTTAAAGAGTTTTTAATGGTCTTTGTAATGATATTCACCGGAACCACATCGGACCATAAATATGTGAGATATGGCCAATTATATACTCAAGCTTTAAAGGCCCATATCTCGAGAAGTTGGACCGAGCGCAAACATTTGTTTTTTCTATTTTAATAAGCCTTTTTAAGCCCTTTTAGACCAAAAAAAAAAATTGGCCTATGGCCGGTAAAATTTGTTTAAATAGCGCAGACTTACCTATATCCATATATACCGATTTCTCAAAAACTGGAGCCAATCTGACACTTCCAAATGTACTTTCGCACTCAGGGGACTCCCCCCTAATAGTTCGAAAAGGATTCATCAAAGTTAATTTTTTTTCGGGTCAAAAACTATCACAGTGTTATTAATGAAATATTTGCAAGGTAAATCAAAGTTAGGTGCTAACACTCCGCAACAAAATTTACCGTTTAGTGATAAATGACAAAATTTCTTAGGACAATTGCGCAAGAACTGAATACGGGGCTTAATCAACTCTCGTTTGGTTTTGTTTACAAAACAACAGTGATGCCATATTGGTTACCAATACGCCGGTTTATACTGAATCACCACAAAAAACAAAGTGCACAGTTAAGCCTCGTATTCAGTTCTTGTGAAATTTTCGTAAGAAATTTTGTCATTTATACCTAACCGACAACACTTTGCTATGGATTATTATTATCGAAATGTCAAAAATTCCGGCCACAAATAATTATGAAACAATTGTTTTCGTACGAAGTAACTTTAGCATAATAACCCTGTAATTGATTTTGCCTAAAAAATTTTCGTACAAATGAAAAGTGATTGAAATTTTAGGTTCATGAAATTTTCGATAATTTCGATATTTTAACAAAAATTTTGAAAGATCTGAATACTGGGCTTTAAACTGAAATTAATTTCAAATTAAGATTAAGGGATTCATCAGTTAACTGGCCCTCATAAAAACTGGACATAATGCAGCATTTACACAGACGGTGATTAGCCCATTAGGAAGATAACAAAAGTTAAATAACCAGTACAGAAATTTCAGTGGGGTGAATTGACTTAAACATGCCGTCACCCTAATTTTATTAAAAAACAAACGTTTATACTAACCCTTCCGTTGGCCGAATGGGTGTTGCAAATGCGACCATATTCAATAGTAGAGTGACATTGCGCTAAATATTATTAAATAACCAACTTAATTAGGATCCTAGCAGGGGGTATAGTACATGACACAGCTGATCGACTATGAAGTACGAAATTTCAACAAAATAAAGTAGATAGGCGAGAGAGCGATAAGCAACTAGAAGCAAACCATGCAGCAAAATAAGTTCAGATAGTGTTTGATTTATACTAATGACAGCTAAATTTTGTTTTATGTTGGTTGCATGGAACGAAAGTACAAATCCCCTTTTACTTCTGTCTGTTTTATGTCCAACCAAAGGGTAACATATAACAGCAACTCTAACTCAATGAAATGACCTACTACCTCGTCGTGATCGAGAGAACGTAAAGACAGGCATAGCGACTCTTATCTATAGCTCTATAATCATAGTAGTTTTGGGGATTGTGGATTGTGGCACAGTTGTCAATTTTTAATTACACAGTAGTTTTTGGCAAAAGACTGCCTAGTATCGAATTTCATTAAGATCGGTTCTAGTTTACGAGCGTTATCGTGTCGATCAGCCGTACATCCGCCGAACTTTTGTATGGGAGATACCAGAATGGGTGTGGCAAAACCACTCGTTTTCCATAGCAGTGTGGATTTTGACTAAACATTGTTTTGTATCAAATTTCATAACGATTGGTTCGGTTTTACGAGAGTTTTCGGCAAGAACCGGCAGAATAACTTTGTATGGCAGGTACCAAAATGGGCGCGGCAAAATCACCTTGTCTTAGTGGGTAACTGGCGTCTGATGACATGAAGCCGGATACCCAATTTCATTCAGATCGGAAGTACTTCATGCAATTTATCGTATTGACAACCCAGATATGCACCAAGCTTTAGAATGGAAGATACCGGCATTGGTGTGGCAACCTTGTCAAGTTTCTCGAGCTAAGTAGACATTTGCAAATTATTAAACAATGTCTGAGCTGAAGCTAATCACAAATACCAATACGAAGTTTTAGAAGAATAATGATTTTTTACTAAATGTGTAGATTTGTATGGGAGGTAGTATCGTAGAAGGGGCGTGGTCAAATACCAATTACACTATGGAACACAAAATATTATATCTACAGTTTTCTTTTGTTCGGTGACTTATAGTGAAATTTTACGTACAATATTTTTTCAATACACACCCATGGACATTTTAGCGCCAACTCGGAATATGTACGAAATTAACCCTTAAATGGATTTTTAGTTTTCACTTATTTTTGGCATTCAATTTTATTTTGTAGTACATTTTAACCCTTGTTTTTTTACGCTTTTCCAAAAAAAGAACAAAAAAGACCCATACATTGAGGTGGTAGAGGGTTAAAGTATTCCACAGACATGTTTCTCGTAAATTTTTACATAAAATTCCTAAAATTTAAGGATAAAATGGTTTCCTATTATTATCCCATTTTTCATCATAAGAATGGGCAAAAGGGGGAAAATTTCACTCCCCCTAAAAATATTATGTACTAGTTAGTACCAACACGCCTAAAGTGCACGTTGATAAATACGATAATCTTTAAAAAAATATACTTTTTGTAAAATGATAACCTTTTTTTTTAGAATTTTTTTAGAATGCTTTTTTTAAGAAAAAGTATATTTTTAGGTCCTTCTTGTAAGAACATGTATTATATTTTCCCGAAAAGGTAATTTTTTAAAGAGGTGTACTTCTTTTGTTAGGAGCGAATGATTTTTCTTAAGAAAAGGTACCATTTTTACGAAGAACTAAAAAGAAAAAGGCATCAGGGTATGAATTTTTTTTACAAAGAAGTATTGTTTGTAAGAACAGGTACTATTTACAAAAGTGGGACTCTTTTTAGGAAAAGACTATTGTTTTATAGCAAGAAAAGAATAGAGAAGGTATTTTATTTTTAAGAAAAGGAATTTTTGTAAGAAAATGTATTTTTTTAAGAGAAGGTATTTTTTGTAAGAAAATGTTTGTTATATGAAATGGGATTTTTTTAGATTTGGTCCTTTTCTCAAGAATAGGTAAATTTTTAAGAGTAGGTACTTATCTCTTTAAAGAAAATGTAATTTTCGTCCGAGTTTATATTATTCGATCCTTTATTTGTTATGTTCTTAATATTTTTTCGGTTCAAGATCAATAAATATTAAATAGTACTTTTTCTATGATAAAGTACATTTTAATAGATATATTATAAAAGAAAAATTGTGAAATTGATCATAGTGGTGGATGGTTGGGAATATAGCTATTTCAGTGCCCTCCCAGGCATATCATCAGCTTCCTTCTCCACAAGTATTTAGGTATATCATCACACATTATAGGGATAAACAAATCTCAAGTAAGCGAGAATTGTCAAAACTCCTACTTGTGCGAAAACATCCACAACAATACTTTCCCATAACCATCAAGGGAGCTGATGATATGCCTGGGAGGGCATTCAAATTGCTATATTCCCAACCATCCATCATAATGATCAATTTCACAATTTTTCTTTTTTAATATTTCTATTAAAATTTACTTTTTTATAGAAAAAGTACTTTTTAATAGTTATTGATCTTGAACTAAACAAATATTAAGAAAATTTAATTTTTTAAGAAAAGGCAATTTGTTGAAAGAAAATGTACTTTTTAAGAAAAGGTACTTTTTGTATGAAATCGTACTTTTTTAAGCAAATGTACTTCTTTAAGATAAGGTATTTTTTTTTCAAAAATGGTACTTTGTTTAAGAATATGAATAGGTATTATTTTTGAGAAAATTTACTTTTTTAGAAAAAAGGCACTTATTTAAGAAAATGTTATTTTTTTAAACTTCTTTCACTTTGGCTGTTCTAATTTTATTTTTATTGGGTTCAAAGCTAAAATATATACTAAAGATTGGTTACAGGCACCACCTAGAGAACTTCCCATTAAACAGGAAATTTCCCAACATATGTTAGTCTAGACACAAACCAAAGCAAAAGTACCCAATATAGTTGATAATGCTGGGTTGTAGCATATGTTTATTTTTTTCATTTAGCCCCAATCCCGCAATGTGAGTTAAGGAACTACGTTCCAAAAATTCAGACATAAACCTTCAAAACGCCGATACACGTATATTTTTTTGTTACCCCCTCTACTAGTATCCATTGTTAGAACCTTGTTATTTTCAAAAAGGTTCATTTTGTTCCACAGTGATATCTGTATATGAACAGAATTTACAATCAGCGTTAGGCCGTATTCACAGTTCAATCGAAATCTCTTGTTTCGATACTTTATTTACTCATTCATCTGATTTTTTATACTACAACAAAAATTAGCCGTTTTTTGTCGCAAACATTGAAATGCGAGATTTTGTCGCAAACATTGAAATGCGAGATTATGGCTGCAATACGAGGGCGGATCAATAAGCCCGGGACTTTTCGAACTTCCCTCGTAGTTATATGAAATGCAACACTGCTCCCATCAAGTACCACCTGTTAATAGACTACTGTCAAATTTTGAGCAAGTTCCGTCATTTACTTTGACTGTTTAAAACATACAACCTCGTGAATTTTTTTAAATATGGAAAAAACGGAATTTCTAGTGCTCATTAAACATTATTTTTTGCGAAAAAAACCCTCAATCGAACCAAGAAAAAGCTTGATAAATACTATAGGGACTCTACACCATCGACTTCAATGGTAAAACAGTGGTTTACTGACTTTCGTTGTGGTCGCACAAGTACAAATGACGCTGAACGTTCTGGACGGCCAATTGAGGGCAATACACTCGAAAATGTCGAAAAAATCCACGACATGGTGTTGGCCGATCGAAGAGTAAAAGTGCGTGAGATTGTTGATGCCATAGGCATTTTTGTTACGCGGTACCTGTTCGATTTCTATGAACACATTAATAAATGTTACATTGGAAAATAAAAAAGAATAGTATTTGTTAGATTTAATATTATTAAAATAAATAAAGCTATATTTAGCTCACTGAAATAATTGTTTTTGTTTTGTTATAAACAGAGCGACGACAAAACATATTGAATTGTATAGAGAACTTATTGCACTCTCTTTCCGCTCTCATGTAGAGAGTCTGAGTAAAAGAGCATAAACGAGTCTTTTTCTCTTTATGGAATATTTCAATATAAATGCACCATTTCTACAATGGTATTTTACATAAATCAATACAAATAACACCGTTTCTACTTGTTTTTTTTTATACACCGGGCAATGCTGAACATCAAATGACTCGCTTTGTTTAGCCATAGCAACAATAACGAAACAACCAAACACACAACATCACACATACTTTGTCCGAAGTAGCTGACGTATACGTGTGTCACATAACCACATGTTTGCCATATCAACAGCAACGAAACAGCCAAACACACAACATCACACATACTTTGTACGAAGTAGCTGACGTATTAGTGTGTCACCATAACGTCGACTGCGCAAGCCCATGGGCTTGCAAGTGAAATTTTGCGTGGCTATGCTTTATATCTCCGTTCAACGACAGAAACAGACACATGTACCTACATACATTATTATGTTAATACATACGCTATAGACACAATTTCGTTTGCCTCACCCCTGCCACACCACTCTTTCATTGCTCTCTTGCTCGCTCATTTCTGTTTAACACGTCATTATTCTCTTTCGCTGTCGCAGAAAATCTGGTTTTAGCAGCAGCATAAAATCTGACTTTGATAGATTTTGTCCCTATACGCCGCTATAGATGTTAACACATCAATAATTTTTTTTTTTGCAAAAAAAACTCATTCAAAAAGTCACGGACTTATTGATCTACCCTCGTATGAACGTAACATTAAGCAATTCTTATATATTTATTTGTTAAGCCCCGTATTCAGTTCATTTTCATTAAGACGTTTCCCTAAGACGTTTTGTCTACGGGAATTTTTTTTGCGGAGAGTTACCACATATCTTTGCAAAAATTTCATTTATAATTCCATAGCTCCATTTTATTTTTAACGCATGTCATGTTGCTTGTGGTTGTTAAAATTTACAAACTGTCAAAATTCTGGTCCCAAATAATTATCAAAACAATTGTTTTCGTACGAAATAACTTTGGTGTAACAACCCTGTAATTGCTTTTGCCTACGAAATTTTCGCTAACAGCTGAGTACCAAGTAAATGAAAAGTGCGCGAAATTTTCAGTTTATGAAATTTTCGTTATTTTTTATAAACGTACTTCTTATGACAACGAAAAACTGAATACCGGGCTTTACAATGCAAAATTATTACTGTTTATGTATTCAATATTCAATATTTTTTTAACATTTTTAATAATTATATTTGCAGCTAAAGTTGGATTTGGTTCCGGCGAACAGGATTATGGCTTTGTTGATGTCCGTAAAGGTGCCCATATGTTCTATTGGCTATACTACACCACTGCCAATGTTAGGAATTACACACAACGTCCTCTGGCCATTTGGTTGCAAGGTGGCCCTGGTGCCTCTTCCACTGGCTATGGTAACTTTGAAGAACTAGGACCTGTAGGACTTAATGGTGAATATCGTAATTGGACCTGGGTTAAGGATATGAATGTCTTATTTATCGACAATCCGGTTGGCAGTGGTTTCTCTTATGTTGATAGCATTTCGTATTTAACTTCCACGAATAAAGAAATTGCCAAAGATTTAGTAGAATTCATGAAGGGCTTCTATGCTTTACATCCGGAGTTCGAGACAGTTCCCCTGCATATATTTTGCGAAAGTTATGGTGGTAAAATGGCTCCTGAATTTGCATTGGAATTGTATTATGCCATACAACGTAAAGAGCTGAAAAGTAACTTGACATCTGTGGCATTGGGTGATCCTTGGACATCACCAATTGATTCGGTTTTGGCTTGGGCTCCTTTGCTGTTGAATACGGTAATGTAATTTTTGATAACGTGTGGAAAAACGAATGATATATTTTTGGTCTTGTTTTATTTAGGGCATTGTCGACCATTCCGGTTATGAGAAAATTATGGTTGCTGCCAATAAAACTTTGGAATTAGTTGAAGCAGAGAAGTGGACGCAAGCTACACTTCAGTGGAGTGCGACACAATCGGTTTTGTTGCGTGAATCAAAAGGTGTTGATTTCTATAACATTGAAAAGCCCACTAAAGGAGATGCCTACACCCGAATGTTGCAAAAAACTAACAATCTACAAGGTATGTAACAGAGGTCTTTAATGAGTACGCAATGTATTGGAACATCGAACTTAAATTGCAAGTTTTTCAACGATCTTCAGATATTTTGCTTTACGTCAATTTCACGTCACTTAACACTTCCATAAGCTAACAGTTTGCGGAAGAGCGAACTTATATTTAGAGTACTCTGAGTACTTCCCCATTGTGTATTTTTGTGCACTTAAACCGTAAAAATACGACGTCAACAATAAAATTAATAAATATATCTGAAACCAATACCGCCACCACTTATGGCCAGTTTTTAAGTGGGTAGTTAACTATGGGATTACTTAATCTTAATTAAAAAATTAAAATCTGAAACATGTATTTAATACAATTTTCATTTCTCACTTTGACAGTCAGTAATTTGATTGTCAAAATAATATGGTTCTGACTATAAGTTAACCAACCAACATTGGGTGGTTAAATCATAGTTAAACAATGACTAAAAAACACAATTCGATATTTAACCAGAATTTAACTAAGAAACGAAGATCACCACTGACTGAAAAACTGGCCATTAAACTGATACAAACATAAGTGAGTGAAGTGTGTGAAGATAAATTTATTTATCGAAGACACAAACCACTTATGCAAAATTTCGGATATCTGATTTTTTGCGAAAATACTGAGTTTTGTACAGAAAAAGAAACATCCAATAAGCGTTTTTGAAACCATTTATGTTGAATATAGCATATAATTAGCTTTATATAGAAAAAAATTTGTTTTCTTCTTTTAAAAAACTGACCTAGTCTTTTTTTATCTAACCCAGGTCGCCATGACAAAGGTAAATGAACTTCTAATGTCTAACAGCCTAATACCGTAGAAGCACAACGTAGCCTATATAGATCCTGATCCCATCTCAGATCGGAGGTATAGTCCAATCTATGAATCTATGATTGATGGAAATAATGATTTCCAGTGCTCATATGGGGTACGTACTACTGATAAAAGTAAATTAACTGCCTGTATATACGAATTAACGTCATAGGAGGCAATAACATTCCCATCCCAAATAGTTATATCCCGATTCCGTTTCAGATCGTTGTTATACTCAACTTTAGGAACCGACCCATTTCATTGACAGAAATAATCATTTCGAGTGCCAATATTTGGCACCCCCGGTAAAAGTGAATGGACACTCGAAATCATTATTTCTGTCAATGACATGGGTCGCTTCATAAAGTGGAGTATATCTCCGTTCTGAATTGGAATCAGCATATATTTGTAATGGGGATGTTATGTGCTCCCATGGGGCTAGTTTGGAATATATAGCTAGTCCATTCACTTTTATCAGGGATGCAAAATATTGTCACTCGAAATCATTATATCTATCAATGACATCTGTCGCTTCATAAAGTTGACTATATCTCCGATCTGAAATGGAATCAGCATATATTTGGGATGGGGATGTTATTTGCTCCCATGAGGCTAATTTTAAGTACATAGGTAGTCCATTCACTTTTATCAGGAGTATTCAATATTGGCACTCGAAATCATTATTTCTCTCAGTGACATGGGTCGCTTCCTAAAGTTGACTATATCTCCGATCTGAAATGGAATCAGCATATATTTGGGATGGGAGTATTGTGTGCTCCCATGGGGCTAATTTGGAATATACAAGTAGTTCATTCACTTTTATCAGTAGTACCCAGTATTAGCACTCGAAATCATTATTTCTGTTAATGACATGGGCCACTTCATAAATTGGGCTATATCTTCAATCTGAAATGAAATCAGGATTTATATAGGCTGCGCTGTTTATGCGCTTCTACGGTGTTAGGTGGTTAGACATTAGAAGTTCATTCACCTTTGTCATGAGCGACCCAGGTTATATAAAAAATAACTAAGGTAAATTTTTTACAGGAAGAAAAACCATTTGTTTCTATATAAAGTTTTTTTTTCTATATAAAGTATAAATGGCTTCAAAAACTTTCTTTTTTCTGTACAAAATGTATTTTTTTTTTGGCAAAAAATCAGATTTTTGAAATTTTTTATAAGTGGTTTGTGTCTTCGATAAATAAATTTATTGGATAAATTTATCTCCACACCCTTAGTGAGTGTAGTTATGTTAGTAACACTTGCTTTGAATTGAGTGAGTGTAAAAACTAGAAAGCGTACATCTCACCATAAACAACTATGGTATAAGAAGAAAATTTACTCATAGAGTGGAATGCCAACAAAGAAAACGGGTGAAGCGCGTCGTTTCTCTGCTCTCTACCTTACTCTCTTCGTTGAATATTTTAATACACGAGCAGTTTTCTGATGCTGTTATTGTATCTAGCTATAGAAATTTCAACCATGTTTGAATAAAATTACATAAAGTATTTAAAAAGTATGAAATAATCAAGATATGACGCGGGAAAGAAATGCGTTTGAGTGAATCGCATCGACTTTTTTGGTTCTCTTCTACTAGGGTTGCCAAATTGCGGGGATTTTGTGTTCTCTACTTGTAAATCCTTTTTGATTTCACTGATTATGAAAAGCTCTCCCCAATCTCTTCATGGAATGTTATGGAACATCATTTTGTGTTTCCTTCAAATTTATTGTGAATGTTGTGGGGCTTCATCGCAAACGTTTCTTATTCATGGTTGTATTCAAAGCGATCTCTGGTTTGTAGTTTCAATTGAAAGGAGTTCAAAAATGAATACTTTTTATAAAAATACCTGAGGTGTACTCAAATTTACACAAAATGTATTAAAGAGCTCATGAAGAAATTACAAAGTGTACCAAAATCACACAAATAAACCGCAAAGTACACAGATAACAAAATGTGACAAATTCTCAGTTCAGATGAGTTTTTGTTTGCATTTAGTTTGATGAATTTTTCAAATGCAGCATTCCAAAAAACAGCTGATGAAGATCTGTGGCGAGATTTGAAATAGCTATACGGTTTGCCAGGAATCATAAGGATGCATTTGCAAAACATCTTCGTTTTTTAAAAAACTATATCTCTATTTATAGAGATGTAGATTGTCTTTAGCTTGAATAATGAAATCAAAAGACCGAATAAATAAAAAAAATCATTTCTAACTTAAATTTTATCTTAACAACTTTTCTTTGACAATTCATTCAACAACTTTTATTTTAGAAATAATGTATCGTACCTTGGTCCACTTTGATATTGACGAGGATCGCGATCAAATATTGGAAGACCTTATGCGTGGACCAGTTAGTACAGCTTTAGGCATTCCATCTAACGTTAAATGGGGCTCCCAAAGTGGAAGTACTTTCTCACGTCAAATGGGTGACTTCATGAAACCCGTTATTCACATTGGTAAGTGTTGATCCTAAAACAATAGTTTAGTAAATCTTATATTAAGTTAAATCTTTTTTTTAACTTTTTTGCAGTTAGTGAACTTTTAGACAACACCAATTTAAAGGTTGGTGTTTTCTCAGGTCAATTGGATTTGATCTGCGCTACTCCAGGTACCGTTAATTGGATTGAAAAAATGCAATGGAGCTATCGTGATGCATATGTCAAGGCTCCGCGTTTGGGCATTAGTGTTGATCGCATTCTGGAAGGTTATGAGAAGACAGCGGGTAACTTTAGTATGTTCTGGATTAATCGTGCCGGTCATATGGTACCAGCTGATAATCCAGCTGGTATGAGTCATATCCTCAAGAAATTTACCAATTTTGGTTAAGCGGATAAAGATGTTAATACAATAAACATTGTTGTCATTTTGGGCGTTATTTTGAAGCATTTTATATAACGATTATTTTTTAAATTATATAAATTTAAATTGTTGTTATATTTATAAACTGTCTTAAACTATTGCCTACTACAAATAAATTTGTGTGCAAGTATATTTTATGTTCCAAATACTTATTGTAGACCTCTCGTTATTGAGCGCCGCTGCTTTTATGTTATCTATTTTTATCATGTATCAACGTTGGTCTGAATTGGCGATTACCAAGCGGGATTAAAAAAACGCCAAAGCTACAGTAAAAACTAAGAACATCACAAATGGAGAAAGTTTTGTCGGTGGACTCATGGGGGTCACGCGATCCAAAACACGGGCCCACCTAGGGACATCTATAAGTAGCTACAGGCAAGTGTGGGTATTTAAATGAAAAGTATTCTTCTCATGAATTTAATGGTTCGTTTGTGTTTCCTGTGAAGCATCTGTGGGCTAAGATAAACCCACTTTAGAATATAATATGTGGGTCCTGAGAATCGGAAATGGGTATTAGCTATAAAACAGCAAGTGCAAGTACTGAAATGCAAGGGAATTTGAATTATAATATATTTATAGATGTACCAAAAATATTGTTTTTGACAGCGACGCTTCTTCCTTCCCGAAATATCACAAAAACGAATATGGTGTTGGACCTACCCCAGAGGAGAAAATCCCTAAGCCTTATAAAGTTTAAAACATTATAACACAAAAATAATAAGCCAGAGAAGCGAAGCCATTTGAAAATAGGAGGAAAAAATCAATGAGTGTTCGAACTCACGGGCGATGTGTTAACACCTTTTTGTTACACGGTACCTGTTCGATTTCTATGAACACATTAGTAAATGTTACATTGAAAACCAAAAAACGAATAGTTTTTGTGCTGAAGGGTCTTTGTTATTGCACGTTCTTTTTTCTTACATCTGCTTTAACATTAGATGTAATATTGTTGAAATAAATAAAGCAATATTTAGCTCACTGAAATAATTGTTTTAGTTTTGTCATAAACAGAGCGACGACGACCTGCTTGTTTGAGTGCTGGCATACAATTGAAAAAAATGCAATATTTAGCTTACTGAAATAATTGTTTTTGTTTTGTCATAAACAGACCGACGAAAACAGTATTGAATAGTATAGAGATCTTATTACCTCTTTTCCGCTCTCGTGTAGAGAGTCTGAGTAAAAGAGCACAAAACGATTCTTAATCTCTTTATAAAATATTTCAATATAAATGCACAATTTCGACAATGTTATTACACAAAATAATACAAAAAGCATAAATGTTTCAAAAGGCATCAATGTTTCACAACAAAATTATGAATGGACCAATTTATGATAAAAATATAGTAATACGTTTTGAATCATTCGCCAGTTGTCGCCAGTGCTTTTGAGTCATACAATTCGTTCTATGAGTTCTCTATACTATTCAATACTCTTTGGCGACGACGACCTGCTTGTTTGTTCGCTGCCGTTACATCAATACCATTATACTTACAGCACGTATGTGATGCTAACGCTGTGTGTTGTTTGCAGGTGTTCACATCACACATCAAACACTTCACATCAAAACACATCAACAAAAAAAGAAACAACAATTATTCAGAACTGCTGCATAATCACGGTAAAATAAGAATCTGTCACCTTAGTCCAAACGGGTGGAATCAGTATAATTCGCAGCTGTATTTTTGCTCGACGAGAGAGGTATTTGCACCTAAATCCAAAACAGTTTAATCACAATTTTCCGTATGATTTCGACGCTGGCCGTTGATGGTGCAATGGTTTATGTGCGTGACTCTTTTACATGACAACGTTGATTCGATCCTGGCTTTAGCCACCTTCCATTTCTTTCGATGACGGTCACCTCGCTTAGTGATGACGGTACTATCGAGTCATTTTCCAACGAAAAAGTTTCTCAAAAATTCGTTTGATACCAGTGTAAAATTATAGACTGCAATGTGTGAGTACAAAACTAGAAAGAGAACAGGTCACCAGAAAATCTCTCATTCGTGTTGAACTTTACATTTGCGATTATTATCTTTCGAAGATTCTCAAGAATTAATAATAAAAATCGAGCCATCCAATAAGAAGGTTTCATTTCATTCTACTTCGTTCTGTGTGGCAATGATGCCAATGACTTCACATAAGATATTGCACGAGCATATTTTTAGGCGCAGGCTAATGTGTAAGTTATATATGAGTATTTCTTGGTATTATCCCTCAAGTTATTTTACATTGAACACATGAGAATACCATTATTGCCAGTTAATTTGCTAGAATTAATTTCTTTTAAAGTGTTTTCATTACTGCCGTCGATTCTACATCGCATTTCATCGATAACACTTTTGTATTTATATTTACTTTAATTTTATTAACTCCTTTTTGATAGTGCCCATGAGGCATTTGTGAAATTACCAGCTTGATGATAACCACATTAAAACTTAATTAAATTTTATTTTACCGCTTAATCCTCTGGCGTTTTGTAACTTATTAACTTTTATTTTGACCAACAATTAAGTATTTAGGTAATTACGACACAAATCCTATAATCACGAAGGGAATTAAATTACAATTCTGTGAATTAAAGGGTAGTCAGTGAATAAATGCAATTCAATCTCTAATTGAGAACCTTTATTATTTGTTCTTTCTGTTGTCATTTCTAATATTCTTACAGTGCTATTCTCGACCGAGTGACAAGGGTATGTGTCGTGACAGTAAATACATTAGTGACAAGAACTTCAATTTGCTATTCTGGATGTCAAATGAAAGCTCTTTTTGTTTTAGTTGACAATGACAGTTATAACGTTCTGAATAGCACATGACAATAAAAATCTTGTGGAAATAAACAGCAGAAAATTAGAAAAATGGCTATATCTCGCAAATGGAGTGTCTAAACGAAAAATTGGCAATTCATAATTGTTTCCAAGGGATTTTGAAAAATTGGTTCAATGCATATGCTAAAAAGTTTTGGCGATTTTGGAAAAAAATTACGAAGTGAATTGAGCCAAGGTTTTTAAAAACCTTGGAAACGCGGAAAATTGGTTAATTTGTAGTGTGGACTCTCCGTTTAAAGAATATTTGTATGTAGCAATTTTTCCAATTTGAAAAAAGTAGGGATGGGATTTCAGTGCCATCCAGGTCTTTTCTTAAAAGTCTAAAAGTATTTACACTAATCATCTTGACGAATCACACAATTTGCAGAAAACCCACATTGACTTGTTGGTGTACTTTTTTATTTTTGTTATTATAAATTCTTCATTTTCTCTAAATGCATATTTTTTTTACATATTTAAAAAAACCATGTCTATGTATAACAAAATTAGGCAAAAGTGCCAGTCCTCGGGAGAGGCTCAAAATTACGCCAAGAAATTAGTCGAAAATACTAGAACATGAACAATTTTAAAATTCTTGAATGACGGACCCATTGAACCCACTTGGTACAAAAAATGATTGCGAGGACGATGTGCTCGTTTTTGTAGAAGGCCCCAAAATTAAAAAAATATATATCAGTTTTTGATAACTCGATTAGTTATCGGGTCAAACGCCGGCTTCGTTTCCGATTCACAAGACCCCCTATTATGTGGTAAATTAGGGTTATTTGAGTCCCCAGATGACGCACCACAAAACGAAAGCCATCATTCAATGTGCAAAAAGAATGCCTTTCATTTCAGTAACCACACTTGCCTGTTTTTAGCAGCGCCTAAATGGGCCGGTATTTTAGACGCAGTAAGCCTCATATATCCGACTGATATAAAAATAATTTTTCGTTTTCTTTATTTTTCTGTAATTTGGCAATTAAACGTTATTGACAACGTATTGCCGGATTTTCAATGTGCTGATTTTTTCGTTGCCGTGAGTAATAACAAATGCTAAAATAAAGGGTCCGCCATCTAACGTTTTTTTTCAACTGGTGCTTATTTCGTGAATGGTAACACTTAGCTCATGTCTGATTTGACAGATAATTAGTTTTATCCTTCCGCTGAACGAATATGGTTGTGTATACGCTTGAACAACGCTGGGAAATATGGGAAAAATGGGCCTGCGATCGACTTACAGAAGATGCCGATTTTGCCAAAAAAATCATCTTTTCAGATGAAGCTCATTTTGATCTTGGCGGGTATGTAAACAAGCAAAATTGTTGCATTTGGGGCACAGAAAACCCGCACGCATACATTGCAAAGCCAATGCACCCAAAACGAGTCACTGTTTGGTGCGGATTTTGGTCCAGAGGCATAATTGGGCCATTTTTCTTCAAAAATGAGCAAGGAGTGGCTACAGTCAATGGCGATCGTTATCGGGCCATGTTGAACGAATTTTTGTTCACAAAAATTGAAGAGGAGGATATTGGCAACATTTGGTTTCAACAGGACAGCGCTACGTGCCACACAGCCGAAGCTACACTCGATATTTTGCGCCCTGTTTTTGAAGATCGCATTATCAGCCGCAGAGCTGATGTCGTTTGGCCACCTCGGAGCTGCGATTTGATACCGTTGGACTATTACTTGTGGGGTGCCCTCAAAGATAAGTATATCTTAAAAACCAAAAAAATCGTGTAAAAGCGAAATCGGATAAAAATAGTATCGTGCAAATCGAGGGATAGGTGTAGTGTATTCAAACACGAAACCGATTATCCGGTTAACTGTATTCCGGCCGGTTAACCGTACGTCGGTTTTTTAAAAATTGATATATTAGAAGAACTGGTATCACCGGTTATTGCAAGTCGATTAACCGCTTTTTCGGTTTATACACAACTGATATAACAACGTGGAATTACAACCTAAATAACCTAAACCTAAATAAATGGTGCGCCATGTAAGATTTGGAATTCGAACCCCCAGTTATGTCGAAGCAGATAACCAATTTGACATTTACGAAGTGACAGAGTATCAGTTAAAGGTTACAATTTGAAAAAAAAATTGGGAAATGTTAAAACCTTTTTTCTACAGTGCTGAGGCTCAAACTCAAACTGTAAGAAATCTTCGAAATAAATTCGGTAAAAATAGTGCCATAAACGCAGTTTGTGGATCAATTTTTGAAGCGAGATCGTCAGTCAGGGTCCTTATTGGACAAAAAAAAAGTCGTGCACGTGCTCGTCCAGTAGCTGATAGTGTGCTCGAGCAACCATTACCATCAACTAGCCACCGTTCGCAGCAATTAAATGTTTCTCTCACTTCATTCCGCAGAATTTTTCTGCTTAATGATTCTACGACTCCAAAATCCACACCAAACTGGCACTCTCTGTGGATGCATTTGCTTCTCTGCAATAACGCGCGGGTTTTCCGATACCCAGATGCATTTGTTTGTAGACATAGCCGCCGTGATGAAAATGCACCTCGTCGAAAAAAATGGTTTTTCAGTCAAATTTGATGTCCGATTGGAGTTTGCAATATTTCCCAACGTTATTCAAGCGTAACGCTGACTGATGGTCAATATTTCGAACAACATAAAAAATCTATCAATGTCTAAATATCATATGATTTAAAACGATATCTGCACGCTGAAAACAAACGGCCTCTGTAACATATTCTCCCAAACATATTCTGCAGGAACTATGTATATGTTTGGAACACACTTCAAACATTTATATGTTTGCAAGTCCCAAACTCAGGTGTATTTAAATGCAAACATTATCATGTTTACTAACAAATATGTATGCTTTTATGTGGAAACATATGCGTGCTTCATCCCAAACATCCATATACTTACGTGGAAGCATTCGCGTGTTTCCCCCAAACCTCCATACACTTACGTGGAAATATATGCGTATTTTCTCGTAAACATAATAATATTTAGAAACGAATTATTCCTTCTTTCTTTATTTATTATAATTTTGGAATTTAATTTCTTTATTTAAGTCTATGTAAATGCTCCTTACAGACTAGAAATATTCTTAAAAGTGAAACAAAAGTTGTATATAAGAACTATTAACAAACTTATGGGGTATTCCACGTCAAATCGGACGGCTTGGAGAATTTTTTTTAGATTTGTTTTATTTTTTAATATATTGATGTTCCTTCCTCGGTAAGTTTTCAGATTTTTTCGGCTACTGGTTACAGAGATATCGAATTTTAAAATAATCTCATTATAAGGAAACTGTGTTTAAATAAATACTCATAACTTTTTCAATGTTAGTCCAAACAGAACAATTTTTTTTTGTATTTTTTGTTTTTTGTCTACTATCTAATAAAAAATGGAAAAAAAATTGGGCACAGTGGGCTTGGATGCGATTTTTGGGATTTAATATTTTAAATACATTTTTCTCACTGTTAGTGTTCTTCGATTTTCTTGAAATTTTTTTATATTAAACTTCGATTTTTTTCACCCCATTTAAGCCCCATTTGATAGTGGGTTTCGAAAAACTACTATTTTTTCTGATTTTTTAAAATTTGGTTAGAAAATATTTTTCGCTATATATGTAATTCAGTTAATTAAATTCAATAAAAAATTTTTAAACTTTACTTTTGGAAGACTAAGAGCAATGTGATAACAAATACTGTTTAAAATAATCATAGATCGATTAATGGGCTCATTTATAGCATAATTACTTAAGTGAGTTTGGAAATGGCGCAGAGATCATGATGGCGCATTAAAACGAATATGCGACAACAACTCAGAACAATCAACAGTTCCAGAAACAATTCCATATAGGAACATAACCGAGGATATGTCCCTCTTGGATGCTAATGACTTCAGAGAAATAAGTAGACAGCGACTTTCATATGAAGGCAATGGAACATTTAAGTTGAGAGAAAACAAGGCAAACGTTAGAAAAGACTTCTGAACCTTTTTAATTCCAAACAAAAGAAGAATATTCCAACTTGGAACGCACAAAAGAAGAAAATAAAACTTTTTTTGTGTATGGATCTGAAGACGCAGAAACATTTCTTCTGATGAAATACAACAAGGAATACGATTTAGGAATAATATAATTAAGATGGCAAATGAATGTTAATTTAACATCAAAAACAACACCCAAATCCATATATTCAAAAATTGTATTTAAATTTGTGTTAGAAATAGAATAAAATGAGTCAATAATATTTCTACAATGACGAAAAGTTAATTGAAAACATTTATTAGTATTGAATGGTAAGTCGTTGACATAAGACCAAGTAGAAACTCTATCTAAATCCTCTTGCAATAACGCTACATCATTTAGTGAATAAATCGCCTTAAACTTTTATGGTCATCGGCGTACATAAGATGTTTGGAATTAAAGATATACAGACCAATATCATTAACAAACAAGTTGAACAGTAAGAATACCACGTTGGGGTATACCAGAGGTTGGATAGTATGGAACAGAATAGTGACCATCAATATAAACCGTGCATATTCTATTTGATAAATAAGACCTAAACCAATTCAAAAGATTAGAGTGGATACCCATTTTGAACAATTTAGAAATAAGAATATCATGACGAACTCTGTCAAAAGCTTTGGAAAATTAACACAAAAAATTTAAATTTACATTTACTTGCTGAATGAATAACTTTTTTTGATGTGTTAACATCTATACGCGCGCCTCTAGGGCAGTAAACTATAAATTTAATACATACGCAAGTGTTAGGTTTGTAAGAGTAAATCATCGTTTGTTTGTTCGTTGCTTGGCAGTCGGTATTGAAAGTGATTATTGGGCGATTCTCATATAATTTTCCCAGGCGATTTTCTCCGGAAATTCATAGCCGATTTTATTAATTTTTGGATTAAAAAGCTAGTGCGGGTTTCAACGAAGAGTTTAGGCAAAAATTAAGGCGATACGATATCGGCGAGCCGAGATTTAAGTGTTTTAATTTGGAGTATTAATTTGGAGTAATATTAAAAAAGTGTTTTGTTGATCTTCGGTTTTGTCTTATCATCGTTTGTTTGTTCGTTGCTTGGCAGTCTGTATTGAAAGTGATTATTAGACGATTTTCATATAATTTTCCCACGCGATTTTCTCCGGAAATTCATAGCCGATTTTATTAATTTTTGGATTAAAAAGCTAGTGCGGGTTTCGACGAAGAGTTTAGGCCAAAAATTAAGGCGATCCGATATCGGCGAGCCGAGATTGAAGGGTTTTAATTTGGAGTATTAATTTGGAGTAATATTAAAAAAGTATTTTATGTTGATCTTCGGTTATATCGTACGAATATAACAATGTATGTATGTATGTACAAGTGTCTGTTGCTTTGCATTCTTTGACTTTTGTGCTCAAGAAAATAATGACACATGTGCTTGCACTGGGTCTTTAAATAATTTTAAGTATTAATATTATTTAACTGTAACGTCATCATATGATTGAACGCTGTTTTTTATTTTCCAATGTAACATTTACGAATGTGTTCATAGAAATCGAACAGGTACCGTGTAGCAAAAAGGTGTTAACACATCGCCCGTGAGTTCGAACACTCATTGGATTTTTTTTTATGAAATGAGAATCTGCTGCTGTTTTGCTTCTCCTTTCTTTGTTGTCTCTTACGTTTTTGTTTTCAGAAGGTTTCAACTATGCCTTCATTATCACTATGCGTTGGTACACAAACAATATACTTATATACCTAATCTAGTTCATGCAAGACAAACGTGTATTAATTACTTGTGTTTTTTTTTATTATATTTCACAAATGGTCCGCCATTCCGATTTTTTCAGTAGAGGCTTGGGCAGAAAAGGGGGTTCACTTTGTTGCCCTTTCTAGTTTCCTTCCTCAAAATCGTTTCTCACTTTGGTAGCACACATAAATATATGCGAAACACATGCACAAAAACCAAAGCAACACCACAAACCATTTAGCCGTGGGACCGTTTGTTCATTCTTTTCTCACTGATCAAGCACTTTTGATATCCTCTGTCGAGATGAACCATTGATGACTGAATACATGAAATTAAAACACAATACAGCAGCCAAAATAAGAAATACTTCATCTGCAATTTGCACGCACATTCAGGAATATTTATGAATCACTCACTGAGAGAATAATGCAAAAATACAGATCCACTCTTACAAGATATACACACTCGTTGCCTATTTTATTCTCATGCTCTCGAGAGAGCACAATCAGTGCAACAAACACGGCTGTAATTATATCACAAACACAAATATATTTGGGTCTCAAACACATATGTTATAACATATTAATCATTGTGCCTCAAACATGTAATATTGAATAGCAAACACAATGTGTTTGGGCACATGTATATTATATTTGCGACAAGCTCCCACATGTTATATTTGCATCCAAACAGCAAAAAACTACAGATTTTTCAGCATGTGTATTTGGACCCACCGTTACACGGATCGACTTTCACCTATTTTCTAAATTTATTTAGTTATGAACGTCCGTCCCTCTATCGGTGCATATAGTAATATGATCTAAGTATATTTAGTAATTGTACTCGTAGTCTAATTTCAAATAAAATTTGGGATGTAGTCTTGGGTTCGATCAAGTGCAAACCAATATACCCACAGTACAAATCCGTTACTAGTTTAGGTTATTTACTTGAAATTAAATTAATTTTGCATTATCGTAACTCGAATTTTTGTTGGAATTCAACATGTCACATTGATTAATTAGCAATCCAATTAAAACCAAAACCAAATTAAATTTATAATATTTTAATTAAAATATGCACAATAGTTTTACGCTCTGCTTTAATATTCAATTAGTGAACATATTTTCCATGTCTGTCTTATTATCTGCTTAACGGGTGTAACTTTAATAATTAGTCATTTTCCCACATAACCATTAATCATTTTGGAGCGAACTGATATGAGTTGAAGTACACATGTAAACATGGGCGCTCAGTTGAAAATAGACTACGTAACTTTCAGAGCGATAATGTTATTTAAGGCTTAAAGATACAATTTATTGAACAATATTTATCATATTATTATGTGTCTCAGTTACAATATTGTATTTTTCAATCATAAAATTCTCAGTTACGAATACCTGAACAATGAGTGGTCGTTCAAGTGTAGCATTAGTCATAAAAATCTTTCGGGTACAATGATTACAATTCAAAACATGTTAAGCACAAATCAGATAGGCGAATGTTTTGTTACCATTTGTATAAACATCGACGCAATATGATAAAAATGTCTCAACAGGTTTTAAAATGAACAGGATATTTGCATGTGGACCTTGAAAACAAGGTTGGAACGAAGTTCCTTTCGCTATATATTATGTACTAGTTAGTTCCAACACGCCTAAGGCGCCCGTTGAAAAATACAATAATTTAAATGGATTTTTAAGAAAAGCTACACTGAGAGAAAAACGCTCCGTCACATGGATGAAACATTTTCGTTAATGTTTTTACGTTGTTATAGTGAAAAGTGTCGTATATCCGACAATTTTGTAGTCACTGCAACGAAAAATTTAATACATGATTTCTTTGAAAATTTTTCATTTCGCTGTTGCAACAAATTGCTTTTCGTTCCTGCAATAAAATAAAATAAATGGTTTCCCATTACATCCCATGAAGGGACTGGGGAGAACTTCTCACAATCACTGAGCTGTGCGCTTTCCAGTTTTCACTCACTGATTGGGACCTACAGTTTTACACCGATTCCGAACGGTAATTTGAGAAGCTTTTTCATGGCTAGATACTCGATAGTGTCGCCGTCACTATGCGAGGTGACCGCCGCCGAAAGAAAATTTGAAGGTGGTCAGAGCCGGGTTCGAACCCAGGATCTCATGTACAAGAGCCGCGCACACTAACCATTGCACCACCGACGGCCACAACAATTTTATTTAATTTGAATTTTGTAGAAAAATGGGTTGAAAATTAAAAAAAAACAGTAAAGGCATGATATTTGAACAACTGATATTTGGTTTATATCTTACTTTAAATCGTTTATTTTTATTATTTTTTTTTTGGGGGGGTTTGTCAACATTTACAGTTGACGAAACAATTTCGTTATTGCGACTAAACTAGTATTTATGAAGCAGTCGAAAAAATGAGCGAGCGTAAAAAATAGGACAGCAAGAGAAAATGGTGAGCATGAGTATTGTGGGTCACGTACAAATTAAAAAAATACTACATATTTGGTTAATTATATTTTGGTGTGTAAAATAAATTGTGAGAATTTATGTTTTGCTGTAATCGTTTGTGTAAATTGAGCATCTATAAATCAAATTGAGCATCTATAAATCAAATAGATAAATAAACAGAATGCAAGGAGCAACATGACAGTAAAGAAAGTGACGCATCGATAGCAGAAAAACTACCCCGAAATATGTATCAGAACACTTGTGCGTGTTGGGATGCACGAGACGGTACAAATCGCAAGAAAATGTTCGTGTTTCGTTGTATTTGTAATCGGATTTGAAGTTAATGAAAACGAAGAAGTCAAAGTAACAAAGTGTTTCAAGTAAGACGAACATAAATAAAAACAACTTAAAGTACAATGGAATGAATCCAATCGAAATTTTAAGAAAGTTCCTAAAATAAATAAAAGATCATTTGCAGAAAATGCTTACAGAGCGATCACTGGCTTAATGACGTGGAGATTTGACGCTACAATTGAATGACAGAACCTTAAACACAACAACAATTGCATGATTTAAGAAAACAATGATGCGGTTCTATGTGAAAGAGTAGAGCAAAGGGGAGTAGAGCCTATGTTATTGGTAAGTACATACATACGTAAATATAAATAAAATATCTGAATTAGAAATATTAATATTAAATTCCACATTTTTTGTTTTTAATTGCAGGACCTGAATTAGACGGCCACAATAACACTCAACCCCTCGACTACTACAATCTTCTCCAGACGAGACTTTCAACATGGAATGGATTTAATAGATTTATATAATTGAGACCATTAAAAAAAAAAATCAAATTTTTGTTGTCAAAACACCTGCAATGTAATACTAACAGTGTATTAATGTACAATTGTCAATAAATATTGTCAATAAATAATTGGAAACATACTTCAAAACATTCATTACAGCAATGAAACAAAATCATTGTAGTAATGAAACAAATTCATTGCATTAATGAAGAAAATTCATTGCAGCAATGACGCAAATTCATTGCTGTAATGAAACAAATTCATTGCAGCAATGAAATAAATTCATTGCAACAACGATACTTATTCGTTGCAACAATGAAACACATTCATTGAAGCAATGAACCAATTCGTTGCAATAATGAAGCGAATTAATTGCAGCAACAACCATAATTTCACCAGAGTAACGAACAATTTGCCGTTGATGAACACATTTTCATAGCGGGAATGAAAGTGTACGTTAGCTCAATTTCGATGACAAAAGTTGTTAGGATGATATACATTTTCATCCCTGTGACGATGCTTTTCCGTTCAGTGTACTTTTTGTAAAATCATAAACTTTTTTAAGAAAAAATTTTTTTATAGAATGCACTTTTTTTAAAAGGGTATATTTTTAGGTCCTTTTTGTAAGAATATATGTTATATTTTTTATAAAAGGTACTATTTTTGAGAAGAAGTACTTTCTATAAGAAACAGCCATAAGAGTATGAATTCTTTTTACAAAAAAGAACTTTTTAAAAGAACAGGCACTTCTTAAAGAAGTGGTACTCTTTTTAGGAAAAGGTTATTTTTTGAAGAACATGTACTTATTTTCAGAAAGGCTACTTATCTCAAGAAAAGAAAAGGAAAGGTATTGTTTTATTTTTAAGAAAAGGTACTTTTAAGAAAAGGTATTTTTTTAAGAGAAGGCATTTTTTGAAGAAAGGTTTTTTTTAAGAAATGGGATTTTTTTTGGAATTGGTAATTTTTTCAAGAATAGGTAAATTTTTAAGGGTAGGTACTTATCTCAAGAAATTTAATTTTGTTTCAAAAAAAGATACTCTTTAAAGAAAAGTTAGTTTTTTAAGAAAATGCAATTTGTTGTAAGAAAATATATTTTTTTACTTTTTTAAGTAAAGGTACTTTTTGTAAGGCAATGTACTTTTTTAAGTAAAGGTACTTCTTTAAGATGAGGTATTATTTTTAAGAAAAGGTACTCTGTTTAATAATATGAGTAGGTTTTTTTTAGAAAACTTACTATTTTTAAGAAAAGGCACATATTTAATAAAATTTTCGTTTTTAAACTTCTTTCACTTCGGATTTTCTAAATTTAAATTTTATTGGGTTCAAAACTACAATATATACTAAATATTGGTTACATGCTCCTCCCAGAAATCTTCCCATTAAGAAATATATGTGAGACATCTAGAGACACAAACCAAAGCAAAAGTATCCAATATAGTTGATAATACTGGGTTGTAGCATAATAGTGTTAAAAAAAAGTTGTTTAATTTTTTTTCATTTAGCCCCCATCCCGCAAAGTGCGATAAGGAACTTCGTTCCAAAAACCGACCCAGACACTTCACTTCGATTTTCGATTATACAAGTTTAAATTGAATTTAATATTTAGGTTTTCATTTATTTTTTATTGAATTCGATTAATATATTTATTTATATATTTAAGCCCTCACCAGAAGTAACGATCTTGTCGTGATGTGAAGACTTAAGCGCGGGCATTCTGATATAGAGAAATACTTTATCATATCGCTAATTTGTGTACATACCTCGACAGAAGAAAATACGATGACACAAATCACGTGTTCTATGAGCTCTTAGAGGAAACATACGACCTATGCCCTAGCCCTGATATTAAGATTGTCAGTAGTACGAGACTCCAACATAAATAAATTCACAAGGTCACTTAGATATCCCCTGATCAACAGATGAAAAACTAGATTGATCACCTGGTAATTGATGGAATGCAATCAACAAGTGTAAAGGACATACATGTGATTAAAAGAGTTAATACCGATTCGGATCACTACCTGGTTGCAGCAACAGTGTACACAAGGTTGAGCAGAGCGAAAGTCATATGAAACCACACATAAAATCATTGAAATATGGACATCGGAAAGATACAATTATCAGCGATATCCACGGCCTATGCAGGGAAGCTTACTCAGCTACTGGCGCAGAACGCACCCCGACGCTGTGGAAAGCGCCTGAAGCGCGGTGGAAATAGATTTTCCACTCTATGAAAAACCGCTTAAAGATAAACCATTGTACGCTGAAGAGTGTCAGATGTCAAGTGATGAGAAAAACGCTGCACGTATGGCAACGCTTCAGCCAGTTACAACTCGAGCCACGACAAAGCGGTATAAGGAGAAGAGGGGAGAGAAACCCAGTTTGTTTAGGAAGGAAATAACGGCTGTAGCGTTAGCGTGAGAAATTTGAATCTTCCAGAAGGAAGAATGAAAAAAATGGTTTCGCATTACATCCTATGATGGGATTGGGGAGAGCTTCTCATAACCAGTGAGCTGTGCGCTTTCTAGTTTTACAGTCGCTGATTGTGAACTACAGATTTATGCCGGTTCCGAACGGTATTGTTGAGAAGCTTTTTCATGGCTAAGTACTCGATAGTGTCGCCATCAATAAGCTAGGTGACCATCGTCGAAAGAAATATAAGGTGGTCTGAGCAGGGATCGAACGCAGGTGCTCATATACAATAGCCGCACACACTAAACATTGCACCACCGAAGAAAGAATGAGGCCCGAAATTCTACCGAAAAGTACAAAGTCAAACCAACAGGAATGAATTAGGGCCCCCTTTTGTAGATATAAGGACGGGAATCTTGTCATAGATGTGCAGAGTATGTTGGGAATATTGGATTGGGAATTGGGATTACATGTTGGGAATTGGGATTACATTCTAGCTTTATTTATCCCATGAGATATCAATACAGATGACGGTGTGGGTCACATAAAGGAGGATAGCGTTGACTGCCTCCCATCCTAGCCATAGTGAAGTTAGAAGCTGTTGGACTACCGACGAATGGAGCCGTAGCATATGATATCCTGTTTTCACACAAGGCGACACGAGTATATGTACCAACTATCGTGGAATAAGCCTATTGTCCATCGTATACAAGGGCCTCTCGAGCGTAATCTGCAGAAGACTAAAGCCATTTGTTGCAGACTTGATTGTACCTTATCAGTGTGGATTTAGACCCGGAAAGTCAACTATCGACCAGATATTGACATTACGGCAAATCGTGGAGAAAATTCATGAATAACAAATCGAAACATACTACCTCTTTGTCGATTATAGGGCTGCCTTCGAAAGCCCGAAATGGGGGAAACTGACATTATTGGGCCAAATCTGCGAGAAGGTACTGCAGTATTTTCCCGAATTGAGAAGGAATCTGCAAAAGCGGGTTTGGCATTAAATGAGGGCAGACCGAAAGCAGAACAACCACCCGATTGAATGAAAGGGTGAACGTTGACATCCATTATAATTTCGAGCTAGTGAATGAATTTATTTACCTCGGACCTGCTATGAACAGCAGCAATAATATCAGTCTAGAAAAAGTCTGGAAATGGAGAATTGTGATTGCAAGCAAGTGTTATTTCGGGCTAAGGAAGCACTTCGGAGATAAGACCCTCTCTTAAGAAACTAAAATCAAACCATATCAGCTTCCCATACAACTTGGTTTGCTTTATGACGCAAAATTTTTGGTCATATCGAATGCTGATAAACCATCACTGGGAGCCTTGGAGGGAAAAATGCTCCGGCAAATAGATGGTCCTAAAATAGTAAACGCGAGTATCGCCGACGGATGAATCACGAGCTGTATAATCTGTATCGCGACATCGTCGTATAAATTCGAATCAAAATAACGCCTTTACGCTGGCTAGGGCAAGTCTGTCGAATAGATCGGAATGAATCACTGAGAAAGATATTAAAGACATACTTGAAGAACGTCGAAAAATAGGATGACCAAGACTTCGCTGAAAAGCCTAGGTTGACGACTGCTTGCAAGAGCTTGGTGTTGCCAACTGGGGGAGAAAGCTGAAGATCGAGTCGGTTGGAGAATCATGTTGTAAGGTCCAGGACCCCTCTGAGTTGTTTGAGGCGGCTCCATGAAATGTGGCCCCAGGAAAAAATTACCCCAAACCCAAAATGAAAAATGACCCCAATATTTTGTACTACCTACAACAACAAAGTTTGGGCCTTTTACTTACGTGTTGTTGTAGGTAGTACAAAATATTGGGGTCATTTTTGATTTTGGGTTTGGGGTAATTTTTCACTGGGGCCACATTTCATTGAGCCGTTTGAGGCCACCTTAGTTAGTAAGTAAGTAAGTGATATTTACTGAGAGGTGGCATAAAAATTTCGACTCTGGGTCTGACTCTGACTCTTAGTACATTTTTAATCTGGAGCTATATACCTCCCGGTAAAACCGATCATACCCCATATTCATTACTCATTTCTAAAGGCGCTGTGAAGGATTTTACTCAATATATTTAAAATTTCGTTTATTTTAAATCAAGTAGAAGAAACTTTCGGACATCTTTATTGCAACACTGAGTATATCAGCCATTCCATTAATTTTGTGAACTAATCAAAATATTCAAACTAATGTCGAGTGTATTGATATAAATAAAATTGTGTAACCCCTCCAAGGAATTTTCGTATGCAAAACGTGTAGTGGGTTTATATTATTTCACTTCTTTCGCTTTGCCCCCCCCCCCCGCTACACCCAATTAACTACTTTGAAAATATTTTCCACGTAATTATTTCATAGACAAGAAATTCTCGAAAACTTTCGATAACTAATTTACATAGATGAAACTCCATGTTGTATGTAATTTAATATATTTCAAGGAGGAGGAACATTTCCATGATGATGGGGAAAATTGAAAACATATATTAGTTACTGTCAATTTGCATTAAAATTTAATAAAAGTTGTGCAGAGAATGTGCAAAGAGAAAGTTTGTTTACCTTGGCATGTGGGGAGCGAATAAAGTTGTGATTTATAACAATTTGAGCCAAAGGCGTATGATTAATGTTCGCAGGGGAATTGCAGCATCACGTATACGTCATGAATACATAGAGTTTTTTGGGTAAAACAATTGCGAAATAATTCGGCTGTGGATGGACATGAATATGAAATATGAAGTGTTATGCAGGTTCGAAATGTGACATCTACTATGTTTGAGCGGCAGAAATAAAAATATATGAGTAAATAGAAGATGTGCTACATTGATAGTTAATGGTAATGCTGATTATTATTTTTGAGAGCATCTTTCTAATAAAACTACTGAAAATGCTTCAACTGATATCTAGAACTAAGTCCTTTAATATGACTGCATATTGGGGAATCTCTTTAGAATATTTGATCTGCATCCGTATTCTCAGGTATTAAACTCATGGTATATTGGTAGGTTATTAAGACAAATTTATGAACATTTTACCATAAATAAATTCAAAGACTCAAAACATTAACATTGAGATTTTTTAATGTTTTTGATGTTGTTAACATCTATAGGCACGGGTAGGGCAATCTATCAAAGTGAACACATGCAAACAACACACAGCGTTAGCATCACATACATGGTTATTGTACAACAATAGTCTCTTCCTGAAAATAAGAATGATGATATTGATGTAGCGGCAGCGAACAAATAAGCTGATCATCATCGCCAAAGAGTATTGAATAGTATACTCTGGAACGAATTGTATGACTTAAAAGCACTGGCGACATCTGGCTAATGATTCAAAACGTATTACTCTCTTTTTGTCATAACTTGGCCCATTCATAATTTTGATGTGAAACATTGATGCCTTTTGAAACATTTATGCTTTTTGTAATAATAACATTGTAGTAATATCATTGTCGAAATGTCGCATTTATATCGAAATAGTGTATAAAGAGAATAAGACTCATTTATGCTATTTTACTCAGACTCTCTACATGAGAGCGTAAAAAGAGTGCAATAAGTTCTCTATACTATTCAATACTTTTTGTCGTCGCTTTGTTTATGACAAAGCAAAAACAATTATTTCAGTGAGGTAAATATTGCTTTATTTATTTTAACAATATTACATCTAATGTTAAAGCAGATGTAAGAAAAAAGAAAGTGCAACAGCAAAAGACCCTTCAGCACAAAAACTATTCTTTTTTTTGGTTTTCAATGTAACATTTACTAATGTGTTCATAGAAATCGAACAGGTACCGTGTAACAAAAAGGTGTTAACACATGGCCCATGAGTTTGAACACTCATTGATTTTTTATTTGAAAGTAATATTTTTCGTATATTTTTATATAGTTTCTGAGTTTCAAAACGTTTTAATAAATCGTTGAAAAGTGTAGCCATTAGTTTCACCAGGGGATGAGAAACATTAGTGGCTGGAAAATTAAGTAAATAATTCTCTGCATGACGATGACCGATTAAGAACATAGATTTCACTCAACTTTTTTACAGTTAGTAACTCTTATAACTTCTTGGTAGAGCATGAGTTTTTTCAACTTGGATTCAAGCGGATGTGGCGAAAATGCTCTAAGAAAATCCAGCTTAACTCCCTGAATAAATTTGAGATCCAAAAGAAGAAATATCCTAAGAAGTCCTCCTACTGATATACAGGGCTTGGCTTGTCAAACGCTTTCTTCCTACATTATATCCCAATAACATTTACTATAATCATGAAATGGAATTACTAGGTTAGACTTAGATATTAGGGTATACCTGATATGTAGTTACGATTAAGTAAAGGCTTTTACTTACTCTTAATGACAAAACAACATTATGTAAATAAGAGTGCGATTAATGCTGCGCCTAAAAGTATACTCTTACCACAAACCAGTTGACGAGTCGGTTACTAGTACGTTTTTTTTTTAAACTATTCTGCTACAGGGGACAACAATCTGGAAACAAGGTGACAAAAAGCATAACTCGTATAAATAGAGGAGGTTTTTGGTATTATGAGTCAGTTTGTGATTAAACCCCGTAAAGTAAGCTACGCGAATTGATAGTAAAATAGTAGACCTATTGAAAAGTGGTGTAGATAAAGTTAACCGTTGAACTATTTAAGTAAAGTAAAAGGAAGTTAAAACACCGCTAAAAGGAAATTAGTAACAATATATAACGGGTCCGCCATCTAACGTTTTTTTTTCAACTAGTGCTTATTTCGTGAATGGTAACACTTAGCTCATGTCTGATTTGACAGATAATTAGTTTTATCCTTCCGCTGAACAAATATGGTTGTGTATACGCTTGAACAACGCTGGGAAATATGGGAAAAATGGGCCTGCGATCGACTTAAAGAAGATGCCGATTTTGCCAAAAAAAATCATCTTTTCAGATGAAGCTCATTTTGATCTTGGCGGGTATGTAAACGAGCAAAATTGTCACATTTGGGGCACAGAAATCCCGCACGCATACATTGAAAAGCCGATGCACCCAAAACGAGTCACTGTTAGGTGCGGATTTTGGTTCAGAGGCATAATTGGGCCATTTTTCTTCTAAAATGAGCAAGGAGTGGCCGTTACAGTCAATGGCGATCGTTATCGGGCCATGTTGAACGAATTTTTGTTCACAAAAATTGAAAAGGAGGATATTGGCAACATTTGGTTTCAACAGGACGGCGCTACGTGCCACACAGCCGAAGCTACACTCGATGTTTTGCGCCCTGTTTTTGAAGATCGCATTATCAGCCGCAGAGCTGATGTCGTTTGGCCACCTCGGAGCAGCGATTTGACACCGTTGGACTATTATTTGTGGGGTGCCTTCAAAGATAAGTGTTACGCCGACAAGCCAGAGACAATTGACGCTTTAAAGGAGAATATTCGTGAAGCCATTGGTGAAATACAGCTGCACACAATCGATAATGTGCTTAAAAATTGGACCGATCGTGTAGGTTGCAGCATGGCCAGCCGATTCAGCCATTTGAATGAAATTATTTTCCATTATTAACCGGAAGGATTGTACTTTCAAATAAAAAAGAAATTTGAGAAAATATTCAGTAGTTTTTTTTATAGTGTTTTAAAAAAAAAATTATTTGGCGGACCCTTATTAGGGTTTACCTAATTGACAACCACGCACATTGATAAAATTTTAACCTCACTTATGATTATGAGATCTTGATTGGACAATAGGGTGGAGTGAATATAATACTTTTTTAATTAAATTTATTTTTTAAATTTGTAATAGAGTGGAAAAGTGTCCTATTGGGACGTTTAATGACTATGTAAAATTTGGGTTCTGGCAAAAAAAATTTTCTGCCCCCCAACGACCTTGAAATTTCCCGAAAACGTCTAAAATTACAATTTTCCGGATATTTTTAGAATTATTAATACATTATATTTTAAAGTTATAATAGCGGGGAAAAGTTGTATATTGTAACCTAAAATGACCGAACATGTAAAATTTGGGTTCTGGCAAAAATTACATTCCACCTCGGCCTATAATCTTTCCTTAAATGACTACTCATTGAATACAGTACAACAGTTTTATTTTTTCCTACAAGTTACATATATTAAACATTGTACTACAAAACAATTCAATTATAGGGCACTATGGAAAAAAGTTTGCCTTGGTATTGAAGTACGGCATTTTCGCTCTTGAATCCATTGTCGCTCTTATGAAGCCATCCCTTGTCTCAGCTCCACACACCCACTGAAGCAGAAGATTCTGTGACAAGTTTTACAGTTCGCTCAACCACCAACAGTACTTCTGGAAATCGTACTTTGGAGCTTCCCTACTGCCAATTAATTATTGGAAATTAGTATTGGACAGTTTGGCAGTGACTGGTGGCTCAGTAAATTGACAGTCTTGCCATTTAATCAGGTCTATATAGTCCGTAGCTTTTAAATTCAGAAGGGGCACTTGAAACACTCTGATTGTATCTGCTGTTGCAGATTCACCCCTTGCTTTCATGATACGTCGAAGACCAAGTTGCCTGACGTGTGCCCTTTTGTCTGTTTGCACAAAAAAAAGGTGTCCCTTAACATCCCATGAAGGGATTGAGGAGAGCTTCACACAATCAGTGAGATGTGCGCTTTCTTGTTTTACACTCACTGATTACGAATCAGTGAGTGAAAACTGGGAAGCTCACAGCTCAGTGATTGTAAGAAGTTCTCCCCAGTCCCTTCATGGGATGTAATGGGAAACCATTTATTTATTTTTTTTACGACCTACAGTTTTACACCGGTTCTGAACGGTATTTTGAGAAGCTTTTTCATGGCTAAGTACGCGATAGTGTCACCATCACTAAGCGAGGTGACCGTCGTAGAAAGAAATGTAAGGTTGTCTGAGCAGGGATCGAACCCACGTTTTCATGTACAAGAGCCGTGCACACTAGCCATTGCACCACCGACGCATGCCAAGAAGAATATTTTCAGCAATTTCAATTTCATTTTTCAATTATTCCTACAGGTGATGGTGCGCCATAAGTGGTGAGCTCCGTTTTCATTTTTATGTGGAACCACATAGATACATATACTCTCATGACATAAGTGACTAGAGTTACCAATTCGCCTGTTGGATTTTCAGTGCTTATGCACAACCGAAAAAGGTGGTTTACCGTAGTAACCCACCTTGCATGCGATATCCTTCCGGGATCCCGACTAGCCAGATCTATTGAATAGTTACCACTAGCAATGGCTTTGACCATTTGGTACATGTATTTTTGGTCGGTACTTAGGTATTTAATAGTGCGCTCATGAATTTCAGGCAAATTGATATCAATTGATTTGAACCTAATATCAGGTAGATTCTCAAATTCATCTTCTTGCCGATTGCTCCAGAAAACCCAAGAGGCCCAGTAGATTGCTCATCCAAGTGATGTGGGAGATGACGAAGTGGAAAATCGTTTCCATGAAGCATATATACTGCCCATTGAATGGACCTGCAAAAATATTCTTCTAGAATTCTGATCACTCCCCCTTTGTAACCGGTATTAACATTTTTCTGATCACACCCAATCAATTCCAGATTTGCAATGTCAATAGAATGTTCTGTTAGAAACTCTGTAATACTTTTCGTGATCACCTCTGTTGTACCACTTGCTCGTGAAACGTGTCCAAAATATTTCCCGCCTAGTTCTTCAACCAATGATACATGCTCTTCTTCAATTATTTGACGACAGTACTTTTTGCCCTTCTTAACTTGGAGCAGTGTTAATTTTTTGCCAGAACCCAAATTTTACACAGTCACTATGGGTCACAATAGGCATATTTTCCTCACTATTACCAATTAAAATTAAAAAATCAATTTTTTCACTCCACCCTATTGGACAAGTTTTTATGAATTGAAGATCTGCTGCCTTGTTTTTTCTTTGTTGTCTGTCACGTTTGTGGTTTCAGTAGTTTTTATACAAACATAGCCGCAATTTTGGTCACAAAAACAGATATTATGACCTATTATTCATTGTGTCTCAAACATGTTATATTCAATAGCAAACACAATATATTTGAATACAAGTATACTATATTTGCGACAAGCCACCGTCTCATCTTCTGCGTCTTCGCAGGCACGGCAGTGGTCATTATATGGAAGATTCAGTCGTCTTGCGTGATTACCGAACGCTGCACTTGTCTGGGAGTCTGAATGATAAATTGAGGCTTGACTCTTCGGAGAAGACACCCGAGCCGGTTCCACACTCCATTTTCAATCCGTCCGTAAATACTTTGGTGTCAAAACCTGTCAGTGGTTCCCCTTTATCCCAGTCCATTCTTCTATGAAACCCGACATCGAATAGGTTATCGAACGTCAATGAGGGGGTGCAGTAATCGGTGGTTATATTGAGTTCTCTTCGGATTATCTGTAGTATTCTCGTGTGCAATGGTAGTGTGCGCGGCTCATGTGCATGAGGACGTGGGTTCGATCCCTACTCTGACCAACTAAAATTTCTTTCGACGGCGGTCACCTCGCTTAGTGACGGTGACACTATTGAGTATTTAGCCATGAAAAAGCCTCTAAAAATACCGTTCGGAACCGTTGTAAAACTGTAGGTCCCAATTAGTGAGTGTAAAACTAGAACGCGCACAGCTCACTGGATGTGAAAAGCTCACCCTAATCCCTTGGGATGTAACGGGAAACCATTTATTTTTTTGTCGTATGTCCATATGCGATGGTCTTCCAGATTCCAAGAGCATTTAGTCGGGTAGCATTCCAGGCTGCACTAGCTGTTATATGACGGTCAGTTGGTATAATATGAAGCATTGCATTAAGGGCTTCAGCTGGACACGCCTTCATTCCCCTTGTTATGCCAATGCAATCTGATTGCTGTACTCTATTCAACAGTTTCATGGTGGACGTCTTCGGCACGACGGACCACCATACCGTTGCCCCGTAGGAGAGTATAGGACTGATTATACTAGTGTATATTCATAGCACCATTTTCGGTTGGTAACCACATCGGCTTCCAAATATTTTCTGACAAGCGTAATACACAACGGTTGATTTCTGTTCGCGGTGCTCTACGTTACGCTTCCAGGATAGGTTAGGGTCTAGAATCACGCCCAAGTACTTGGCGTGAGTTCATAGTATTCCAATGCGCTCTGGTCTCCGTTGTAGCATATGCTTCCTTGATGACCAGTACCTTTGCTTGGAAAACGGTGCACTTGTCTGGGAGTTTGAATGATAAATTGAGGCTTGCCTAATCGGAGAAGACACCCGAGCCGGTTCTACATTCCATTTTGTATCCGTCCGTAAATAGTTTGGGGTCAAAACCTGTCAGCGGATCCCCTTAATCTCACTCTATTCTCCTGGGAAACCTGACATCGAATAGGTTATCGAACGTCAATAAATAGTTTGGTGTCAAAACCTGTCAGCGGATCCCCTTAATCTCACTCTATTCTCCTGGGAAACCTGACATCGAATAGGTTATCGAACGTCAATGAGGGGGTGCAGTAATGGTTGGATATATATTGAGTTCTCTTGGGATTATCTGTAGTATTCTCGCATGTCCATAGGCGTTGTTCTTCCAAATTCGACTGCTGATGTGTACGCTCCGTTTGAGTCCCATTACCTGAACAAAATAAATCGAACCCACGTTCTCATGAACAAGAGCCGCGCACACTAGCCATTGTACTACCGAAGGACACCTCCAGGCCATCTACTGTCCACTTACCTGAGAACAAGAAAAAAATGAAAGCTTCGTGTTTCCGTTCTAGGGCAGCTCTTAAAGTCGTACTGAACCTTGACAACTCATCTGATCTATAACTTGATAAAAATCAAAGCTTCTTGCGTCCATTCTAGGGCAACTGTTAAGGTCGTTCCGAACCTTGACAAGTCATATGATCTGTCGTTCCCTGCAAGGCCATCGTGCCACAGTAGCTATATAATTTGGATGTGTGGCAGATATATCCAATTCTTCCAGTCAGGAATATTGATTGCAGAGATTTTGTAGCAGCCTGACTACCAGGGTATTGATACCCACATCGGTAAAGACGATTTGTCCAACCCTCATTTAAACTACTCCATTTGCTGTTTTCTGCCTGAAAAACGCTACAGTTGTTTAAAATACACTCCAAAGTTAACCTTATGCTCTAGATTTAAGTCGTCTTTGAAGATATCTAAATATCATATATTCCTATTATGCCTATCGAGAATTTGATTTGAGAAGGTTTTCCAAAAGGTTTAAGTGAATAGAGGATCACCACCCAAGGGGGAGTCTTATTTTCACTTGTTTGGAATTTAGGACTGACTAGTGTAGTGATTTAGCTAGAGCGATCTGTTTGCACAGTCGTAGTGTATGATGATGCCATGGAAATTGCAGTACAGGGGAAATACTCTCCACATGCAGAGTTATGCTCCTGACCTTAATCAGGAGACTCTAAAAGTGGACCACAAAGAATGGTCTGGGTGCATATCCAGAGAGTATCGAGCTCGCAGTATTTACCAACAAACAGAAATTTTCGAATACTCAGCCCTTATCTCTAGGTTAGAGAGAAAAAGGAGAGTAAACCCAAAAAATCTGAAATTAGAGACAATTTGAACAATGGTGGTTAATGGGCCAACATGCTAAGGCGCTGGTGAGAGGAGTCACAAACTTCGAAATGATGGTTCGCCAAAGTGCATTCGTCCCTCGGAGCAACAATTTGTACCCTACAAGTAGACAACCATTATCAACCGTGAACCGCAATTAAGGATATGATCAACCTTTCAGAGCAGGGTATAAGACCCTGTTACAATTTTTTCAATATAAAAAATTGTAGAAAACCATGAACTGTTACCTCATAAGAAATTAAAATAAAAACATTCTTCTAGAGAAAGTTGCCTAAGGGATAATGCTATATATCTAGGTATGATTCTTGACAGAAAGTTTAGCTTAAAGTCTAACATTATGGACACGAACAACACAGCCACAGTGGCCATACATTTGTGGCCGTATATTCGTGTGTCCCCAAAAATAGTTTACTGAATATGTGCCGATGTTGTCCGCTCGAAGTCTGCTGACAAATTTCCAGAAAGTTACCGAGGTTTTGTGGATTATTCTCCAGCTGTTACACTTAAATTTGCTGAGAAAGCAAATGACAATCCAGCTAATACAGTCATGGGACGATTTTATGGGATTTACGACAATCCATAATGTAAGTGGATAACAAGCCACTCACTCAACCTTTGACAGAAACTTCTACACTCATATCCCGGACAGGCGGAATATACCATTTAATAAAAGGTATTAAGGCTCTTAAACTGATGGCTCCAAGTTAGATCGCATAGACATTTTTGGAGTCTATTCTAATGAGGTATGCGTACCAGACCATAGTAGTGGCTTTAAGGAGAAGTCATGGCAATTGAAAATGCTGCTCTTTGGCTGGGATGAAACGCCATCACTGCCTGGGGTATCAACAACAACTTTAGCAGTCAGACTGCTACAAAATCTCTGTCATCTGTATTGCCGACTTCAGCAACTTGCCACATATTTAAATGAGATGGCCAAATAGTTTAATATCCAAATTAAATGGGTGCCGGGTCATAGGAATATTCCAGGGAACCATATAGCGGATGAACTGGCCAGAATAGGGATTACCGTACCTCTTACACCGAATATGCCACATGTTGGCAAGTCACCTAACCTGACTAACATAACATAACATAACATAACATAACATGACATAACATAACATAACATAACATAACATAACATAACATAACATAACATAACATAACATAACAAAACATAACATAAAATAACATAACATAACATAACATGACTTAACATAACATAACATAACATAACATATCATAACATAACATAACATAACATAACATAACATAACATAACATGACTTCACATAACATAACATAACATATCATAACATAACATAACATAACATAACATGACTTAACATAACATAACATAACATATCATAACATAACATAACATAACATAACATAACCTAACATAACATAACATAACATAACATAACATAACCTAACATAACATAACATAACATAATATAATATGATTACATTACATTACATAACATAAAATAACAAAATATCATTACATTACATAACATAACATAACATAACATAATATAATATCATTACATTACATTACATAACATAAAATAACAAAATATCATTACATTACATTACAGAACATAACATAACATAACATAATATCATTACATTACATTACATAACTTATCATAACCTAACCTAAACTAACGTTACCTCACCTAACCATACCAAACCTAACCTAAAATAAACCTAATCAAACCTACCCTATCCGGACCTAACCTAACCTAACCTTACTCTACCTTACCTTACCTTACCTAACCAACGGTTCCTTACCTAACCTAACCTAACTTAACATAATTTAATCTACCCTAGACTACCCTAAACTGGCCGTCGGTGGTGCACTGGTTAGTGTGCGCGCCAATTGCACATGAGATCCTAGGATCGAACCCTGCTCTGGCCACTTTAAAATTTCTTTCGGCGGCGGTCACCTCGCATAGTGACGGCGACACGATCGAGTATATAGCCATGAGAAAGCCTCTCAAAATACATTTCGGAATCGGTGTGAAACTGTAGATCCCTATCAGTGAGTGGAAACTGGAAAGCGCACAGCTTAGTGAATGTGAGAAGCTCTACCCTGTCCCTTCATGGGATGTAATGGGAAACCATTTATTTAATTTAAATTAACCTAACCTAACCTAACCCAACCTAACCTACCCTAACCTAACCTAATCTAACCTAACCTAACCTAACCTAACCTAACCCAACCTAACATAACCTAACCTCACCTAACATAACCTAACCTAACCTAACCTAACCTAACCTAACCTAACCTAACCTAACCTAACCTAACCTAACCTAACCTAACCTTACCTAACCTAACCCAAACTAACCTAAACTAACCTAACCTCACCTAACATAACCTAACCTAACCTAACCTAACCTAACCTAACCTAACCTAACCTAACCTTACCTAACCTAACCCAAACTAACCTAAACTAACCTAACCTAACCTATCATATCCTATCCTTGCTTAAATTAACCTAAACTAACTTAATTTAACCTACCTTAAAGTAACCCAACCTAACCCGGCGTAGCGAAATAACTCCCACATGAAATAACTCCCACCAGAAAAATGAAATAAGTCCCAAAAAATTTCCATACAAAAGTGGGAGTTATTTCATATGAAATAACTCCCACTTTAGTAGGACCTATTTCGTTTTTTTGGGAGTTATTTCATTTTTCCTGGTGGGAGTTATTTCATAATGAATTATTTCATAATGAAATAACTCCCAATGTTATGACAATGAAATAACTCCCAAAAAAAAATGACCGTTTGTACAAGGCCCATATAAAAAGTGCTGTAGGAGAAGTCTTGGGACTTATTTCGCTTTGCTATTGGGAGTTTTTTCATTTTTTGTGGGAATTATTTAATTTTTTCGTTATTGGAAGTTATTTCATTTTTGGTGGGAATTATTTCGTTGGGAGTTATTTCATGGGAGTTATTTCGCTACGCCACCTAACCCAACCCAACCTAACCTAACGTAACGTAACCTAACCTATCCTAAATTTTTTTAAACTAACCTATCCTAAAACATAACCTAACCTAACTTTATTTAACTTAAATTTACCTTACTTAACCTAACCTAAGGTGAATGAGGGTATCATGTAGTCCACTTCCAACGTGGTTTGTCTTAGATTCTTTGCAATCACTCTGTGACTCTTGGAAATTATGATCTGTCGGAGTGCTAATTCTGACGCCATTTGTCTGACCAAAAACAGTAGTAGCAACAGGGGATTAAAAAAAAAATAACAGGTTTCCCATTACATCCCATGAAGGAATTTGGGAGAGCTTCTCACAATCAGTGAACCTTGCGCTTTCTAGTTTTATACTCACTAATTGGGACTTACAGTTTTACTCCGGCTCCGAACGGTATTTTGGAAGCTTTTTCATGGCTAAATGCTCTATAGTGTCGCCATCACTATGCGAGGTGACCGCCGCCGAAATAAATTTAAGATCGAACCCAGGATCTCATGTACAAGAGGCGCGCACGCAAACCATCGCACCACCGACGGCCACAGCAACATGGGATTAATAACACCAATATCCTTGGTGTCGGTTTAGCGTTAGGATTCCATTATTCACATTATTGTCATGCTCTACAACTTTTTTCAGTACTGTCTGTAAACTATAGTGCGGTAGAGCCATGGCAAGCGAAAACCCTCCATATATTTCAAGCCGCCATATATTTCAAGCCATCAAGGGTCCTTTCCGTTTCAGTCCCTTAGGTGTCTCTAAGCATTTTTGAGATAAAGTCCTTTGTTTAGAAAACGGAAGTTACTCTAAAAGGCACAGAAACCTCAGTCTTCGGGTCTTTGATGAAAAGGTCAGGTAAAAGAATCTCTGCAATAGCTTGATGTTTTATGTAATTTTATTGAAATGATAAAGTTACCGATTAATTAAAAAATGTTGAATTTCTAAATTGCACCTTCGGTGGTGAAATTGTTAGGGTGTGCGATTCACATAAGAATATGGACTCGATCCGTGCGTTGACCACCTTAGAATTCTTACGACCAAGGTTACCTGGTTTAGTATCAGCAACACGATCGATTAATAATCCGAGACAAAGTTTCACAATAACCGTTTTAAAGTATATTCATATATTTATTTATATTTAGTAAAATCAGTTTTCATCTTAAGGTATTACAGAAAGTGTATTGAATGTTTTTTCTTTTTTGTTTCTATTTTCCAACCAGAGCTTTCCAGAGTAAGAGAGAGAGAGAAAGAGAGTTTCATATTTGTTGCCCTGATAAGTTAATTATAATATACTGCCTGTCGAAATAACTCAAACTTAGAATTTGTTACAATGTATCCTTAAGTTTTTAATCCTCAAAGCCGACAACACCACCATAACAAACTGCAGCTCCCGCTGGTAATACATCCTTCCAAGAGTAAAAATTTCTTTACTTTCCAAAAAATAATGGCTTTCTTGGTGTTTAAACACTACGATTTTCGCCTCCAGATACTGGAAGCGTCAGGATGACAAGGAGGCAGAAGGGCACCTCAAAAGCAATAGGAGTTTGTGATGTCGGTGATTTTGAAACTTTTGGGTTCGGTTGGTGTGGTTTATGATGGTGTTTCGGTTTGCTTGCAAACGATGGCAGTGATTATAACGCCTGCATGGTGTTGTGATGGCGACAGTTCGACACGAAACAAAAAACAATCATTAACAAAAAGAAAACGGAAAAAATGAAAAGTTTCATTACCAGCCGCGCCTCATCTCAGCGCAAAATCAATTTGTGCTTTCATTCCATAAAGGGGCGGTTTGTTGTGAAAAATGATTTGACAGCAAGGACAATAAAGTTAACAAAAGGATTTTCTCATTCATTTCAAATGTGTGTTTATCTTCAGGCGATCATCAACACCAAAATATATGGCACTTAACGTATAAAACACATACGTCAACGCATTTAACTACTACATGCCAGAAGTTTGTTTTGTAGTCCTTTGTATTCATGAGAATGCATTAACCGACATCCCTAAATAGACAACGTAATTTAGGTTGATAATAGCACAGTGGGACATTATTTTGTTGTAATCACTATTTTTCTTTTATAAATTAATAAAATTGTTATTTTGATATTATGAAGAATTACCCTAATGGAAGTGTTGGGGTCAAACACCAACCTTATTTTCCCAGTGGGCCAATGTTGGGGTAACTCAATTGCCACATGAGTTGGTTCCACTGTCAACGATGTTGGATGCACTGCTGCAGTCCAGTTGCACAGGAGCACCAGCAACAAAAGAGGGGGACAAAATGAGACCACTATCGCGAAGCGCACCAATACGTCAGTACGGACAGTTGGGAAAAGAGGAAAAGAAACACTACATTTTCTTTGTTGATTTACGGGTTTTCTTTATTTTTAGACAAATCTATTCGAGGTTGCGCGGTTTAACAAAACTTGATGAAGGCTAAAAAAAGAAGAAGCAACGTCAGATCGAGTAGTGACGCTATAGGGAAGACTCGAGTAGTCGGTACTGGGTACGTTTACTTATGTAGGTCAGGGTCAGGGTGGATACCATCAGGGTTGGTACATAGTAGCCTAGAATTGTACCAATTACCATACATACGTAAACAGGAAGAATGCCAAGAGCGTCGATCGTTATTCTTTTCCAGTAATTCGCAAAGAGTTTGACCAAGGGAACTCTATATTGTAACAATGGTATTGCGAGATCCTAGAAAGAAAAAAATCCAATGAGTGTGGGAACTCACGGGTGATGTGTTAACACTTTTTTGTTACACGGTACCTGTTCGATTTCTACGAACACATTAGTAAATGTTACATTGGAAAATAAAAAAACAGCGTTCAATCACATGATGACGTTACATTTAAATAATAGTAATACTTACAATTATTTAAAGACCAGTGCAAGCACACGTTTCATTATTTTCTTGCTTAATACTTTTTATTTTATTCCCACAAAAAAAAAAGAGAATGCAAACATGTACATACATTCATTGGTATGTTCGTACATACTCTACACATGTTCACACAATTTTCGTTGCTCTCTTAATATTTCATTTGGATATACGTATAGCCACGTCATTATTCTCTTTGCTCTGAGACTCAGTCACTCACATTCGACTCAAATTTGGTTTATATAAGTCGAAATTTTCGTTCCTAAGTGACAGCACATTTGAAATAGAGAAACCAAAATTTGTACCGAAAAATTTTATGATTTCATTCGACTTGAAACGACAAGATTATGACACCCAAACCAACTTTATTTCGTATAAAACACGAATGAAAACTTTCGTTCGAGATAGAGAAACAGGCTGTTAAAAGTATTTAAAGACAAATGTCATTATTTTCTTGCTTAATACTTTTTGTTTTATTCTCACAAAAAACCAAGAGAATGCAAAACAATAGACACATGTATGTTCACACAATTTTCGGTGCTCTCTTGCTATCTCATTTTTATATACGTATAACCACGTCATTATTCTCTTTGCTCTGAGAGTGCTCCGCACCCACACAAGGCAACTATTCGGTGCCGTTACATCAGTGTGTGTTTTTTTTTTATCGCAGTCTGACAATCTGTGTTTCGCAAATCTATTTTCTATATAGGGGTGGGTCACCCTTATCATTTAGGGGTATGATGTTGGCCTATTCTGACGCCTACCCGATATGCACACAAAATTTTATACAAATCGGTCAAGCCGTTTCGAAGAAGTTTAACGCCAAACAATCTATGTGATCGCAGTCGGACAATCTGTGTGAACGCAGTCGGTCAAACTGTGTTTGGATGTGTTCACTTTGTGAGTTAAGTCCCCACCCGCGCCTATAGATGTTAACACATCAAAAATATCATTAACCTGCATATAAATTTCAGTCGGGTGAACCGACTTAAACATACCCTCACCCTAAGTCATCCATTGCATCCGAGATCTGTTAAAAAAGCTTTTATTGTGACCATATTCAATAGAAGATTGACATTGCGCTAAATATTCTTTAATACCCAGCTTAGTTGGGATCCTAAGTGGTTTTGGGGAATTTTTCTGACTACCAACCAATTGTTCGCCCAATATTTATATGGGAGGTACAAAAATCAGCATGGCGAAGTTGTTATTTTTTTTATTACACAATAGCTTTTGCAAAAATATTAATCAGTACCAAATTGTATTAGGATCCTTTGTGGTTTACTGGAGATATCGAGTGGGCCAACCGGAAATACATCCAACTTTTTTGTTGGAGGTGCGAAACTGGGCGTAGCCTAGCAGTGAATTAATGTTGCACTGTTTAGAGGATTTCTATTGATAAAATTAAGTATAAGTATAATAAATAATAAATTTTTATTGAAATCAAAGAATATTTCGTTTCTAAATATTATTATGTTTGGGAGGAAATGCGAATAAGTTTCCACGTAAGTATATGGAAGTTTGAGGGAAAAACGCGAATGCTTCCACATAAGTATATGGATGTTTGTGATGAAGAACGCATATGTTTCCACATTAAAGCATTCTTGTGTGCCAGTAACCATGGTACGGTTTTCATTTACATACATGTGAGTTTGGGACTTACAAACATATGAATGTTTGAAGTGTGTTCCAAATATATACATGGTTCCTGTAAAATATGTTTCGTGGAATATGTTACAGAGATCGTTTTTCTTCAGCGTGTATAATTATTCTAATAATCGCCAAAATGTCTTCGTTGCATTATAATCAGTTAGGCAGAGGAAGGCTCCCATTGTCGAGTTTTTGTTGAACAAAGTTTAACCTATTTTTCATCCGCTGATCTCCTACTCGAACAATAATTTTAACAACAATTTTTTCTATGTTAAAGTTTGGGTGACACTGAATTTAATGCTACAACATGACAGTAAATTTTGCTGGCTTTCTGAATCAAAAACAAAGCGGTTAATTCGTGTAAGAAGGCTCAAATGGAGGAGGGGGGTTTATAAATACAATTGTTTCCCAAAAATTCTTTATTATTGAGGACAGAGATCGAAAATTGTCGTAATGTAAAATGTAGACCTAAATTTAGTAAAGCCAGATAATGTGGGCTTAGTCATTTTCTGACTACTAGAACAGCCGTCATTGAAAGGAGTCTTACAGGTCAAACATATGCTACTATGTACTCGAGTTTATTGGGTCCTAATTACGTCTAAAACTTAACTACTATCTTTAAATTTAAAAATTGTGGAGAACCGCACAATACGTGTTAATTAGGCCTAAGAAACATCCAGTCGTTCCATCTGGGAAAACAACATCAGCAGGATTGATTTTCGTTATCTTTAGCATAAGCACACCCGTTATCTGATCTGATGTTATCTGCCTCTCTGAAAGAGTTAAGATCTGGAAAGAGGAAGTTTTGGAAAAATTTTTGAGACTTCCAGACATTACTTACCTCAAACAACCCAGAGAGATCAGGGGCCTTACAAAATTGTAATAAGAGGGTATGGGGAGTTAAGATCTTCAAAGAGGAGGTTTTGGAAACATTTCTAAGACCTCCAGACTTAATTTACTTACTTCCATTTACATTTACTTCCATTACTTTATTTACAAAATGAGGATAATATGTTTCTCCACCCGGCTCGATCTTCAGCTTTTCTCCTCCAGTTGGTACCACCAAGCTCTCGCAGGCAATATTCCACCAGGTCTTTCCAGCGAAGTCTTGGTCGTCATATTTTTTGATGTTCTTGGAGTACGTCTTCGAATACCTTTCGCTCTGGTTCATTCTGATCCATCCTACTGACATGGCCTAGCGAGCCTAAACACGCTATTTTGATACGCATAATCACGTCAGTGGCGGGATACAGATTATACTACTTGTGGTTCATCCGTCGTTGATACTCACCATTCTCTATTGTAGGACAATATCTTTTCGGAGCATTTTTCTCTCCAAGACTCCCGCTGATGTTTCAACAACATGCGATATGACCCAAGATTCTGCGCCATAAATCAATACAGGTTGTATGAGAGTCTGATATAGTTCGATCTTCGTTTCTCGAGACAGGGTCTTATATCTGAAGTGCTTGCTTAGCTCGAAATAATGTCTATTTGCAAATACAATTCTCCGTTTGATTCCAGGTTGACATTGTTGATGTCAGTCAAAGAATCATTTTATGAGCGTCTGAAGGAAGTACACGAACGATGCCCTGACCACGACATTAAGATTATCCTAGGCGATTTTAATACCAAATGATACCACCTCCGATAATATAATTACACTGATAGACTTCGCCGCTGCAAAGAACATGGTAGTTAGTAGCAGACGATTCCAGCATAAGAAAATACATAATAAGGCTATCTGGTTATCTTCTGATCAGAGAACGAAGAACCAGATTGCCAGATTGTAATAGATGGCAGGCACTCTTCTTATGTAATGGATGTATGTGTGATTCGAGGTGTCAATATTGACTCGGATCATAACCTGGTGGCTGCGAAAGTTGGAATAAGATTGAGTAGGACGAAAAACATACGAAGCCGAACACGGGAAAAGCTAGATATCGACAAGCTTCAAATACCACAGATATCAGAGTCCTATCAATGAAAGCTCACTCTCCTGCTAGGGCAAAATATTCCCCCTCCTGAGGATCCAGAAGCGCAGTGGAAGCAAATCTCACATTATTTGGAAACCGCTGCAAGAACTGAAATTGGGTATCAAAAACTGCAGAAGGATAAACCATGGTATGAAGAAGAACGTCGCATTGCAACTGATGAAAAAGACGCTGCACGTATGGCAACGAAACAGTCAGTTACAACGCGTGCTGAGAATTGGCGGTACAAGAGGCTGAGAAGGAAGGAAAATCAACTATTAAGGAGAAAAAATGGCAGTGGGAGCCGAGAGAGAGAGAGAGTGAAAAGACCGAAATGAACAACGAACCCCGACAATTTTTCCAGACGGTAATAACGGGCCGAATAATGGGCTGCCCTCCTGCAAAGACGAGAATGGGAATCTGGTGGCTTATAAGCAGTCTGTGGTTAGAATATGGAGAGATTACTTTTCCGCATTACTCCGCTCAGATTCTTCCACAGAAGATCAGGAGGTAATGATTGTGGAAGACAGTGTAAATAGTACTCCCCTCCCCAGATAAAGGGAGATTAGAACGGTAATCTCCCAGCTTAAGAATAATAAAGCCGCTAGTGTGGATGGGCTAACCGCCGAGCTTTTTACGGCCAGTGGCGAAAGACTGCTAGCCCACATGCATCAACTTATATGCAGTACGATGGTTGGGGGAATCTATGCTTGACGATTGGAGTCTCAGTGCATTATGTCCTGTATTGAAAAGGCTGTATTGAAAGGGTCTGTTCCAATTTTCGCGGTATCAGTCTTTTATCCATCGCGTATAAGGTCTTGTCGAGCATATTATGTGACACACTAAAGCTAATTGTTGAAAACCTGATTGGACCTTATCAGTGTGGTTTTACACTAGGCAATTCCACGACTGACCAAATATTCACGCTACGCCAAATCATCAAGACCCACGAAAAGCAAATCGATACATATCATCTTTTTGTCGATTACAAAGCTGCTTTCGATTGCCCCATACTGAGAAAATTGTACGAAGCTATGTCTGAACTTGGAATTCCGGTAAAAACTGATCCGTCTCTGTGGAATGACGCTGACTAACAACACCAAATCAGCAGTGAAGGTCGGGAAAGAGCTCACCAAACCATTCTGTAACAATCGAGGACTGAGACAAGGCGACACACTTTCATGCAATCTCTTCAACATCTTAATGGAGGTTGTATAATAATGAGAAAAGGTGCAGTAAATATCAACAAGACCATCAATACGAAAAGCCATATGTTGCTGGCGTATGCTGACGACAGCGACATCATTGGGCGAAATTTGCGAGAGGTTACTGGAGTATTTTAAAGAAGCGGAAAAGAACCAGCGATGGTGGATCTTGCTGTTAATGAGGGCAAGACAAAATTGATGGTATCAACGACTAGACAAATCTCTCGACTTGGTCCGCACCTGCACGTTGACAACCGATTTAATTTTGAAGTGGTAGATGAATTTATTTACCTTGGATCCGCCGCTGATAGGGACAACAACGTCAGCCTGGGGATAAATAGGAGATTTGTGCTTGCAAATAGATGATATTTTGGGCTCAGCAAGAAATTTAAGAACAAAGCTCTCTCTCGACAGACAATAGTCTAGGTATACCAAACTTTTATTTTACCAGTCCTGGCATATGGCTCCGAAACTTGGCTAATATCGCAAGCGTATGAAAAACACCTGGGTTTTATCGAGAGGAAAATTCTCCGCAAAATATATGGTCCTGTTAGAGGAAACGGCGAGTATCTACCAACGTCGTTGGAACCAAGAGCTATATATTTTATATTGTGACGTGGACATCTCTAGGTGTATCAAATTAGGCCAGTTGCGGTGGCTAGGCCATGTTATCAGAATGGATGAAGATGAGCAAGCGCGAAAGGTTTTCGATAACGTACCCGATGGAAGCCGTATCATTGGTGTTACCAACTGACGTGAAAATGCGAAGGATAGAACCAGTTGGAGAAATATGTTCAAATTAGTTTAATTTGGTTCTTTGTTTGTTTAATTAATATGTGTGTAAGACATCTGACCTCATGAGGTTGTATAATAGTCAATAAAAGTAAAGTAAGCTTAGCCCGAAATAATACCTATTTGCACACACAATTCCCCGTCTGATTTATAGGTTGACATTATTGATTCTGTTCATGGCAGATCGGAGGTAAATAATTTCGTCCACTACCTCGAAATTATAACACTTATCAATATTCATGCTTTCATCCAATCGGGTGGATGTTCTACTTGTCGAAGCCAATAATTTTGTCTTGTCCTCGTTTACTGCCAACCCCACTTTTGCTGATTACTTCTCAATTCATGAAAATACTGCCGTAACTTCTCGCACATTTCGTCTAAATCATAAGCATGCGCGAACAGCATGTGACGTTTGCTGCTGATAGTTTTATTTGTGTTGACTGCGGCTTTTCTCACGATTATACCAATTAGTCTGTTGAAGAGATCGCATGCCAGGGTATCGCCCTGCCCTGATTCGTACTAAATGGTTCGGTGATGTGTTTACCAATCTTTACTATGGATTTCGTGTCGCTCAGTGTCATTCTAAAAAAGTTGTGCTAGCTTAGCAGGAATACCAAAGCTGCGACATAGTTTGGTCCAGTTTTCCTCGAATCGGGCTATCGAAGGCAGCCTTATCATCTAGAAAGAGGTGGTAGGTGTGGATTTGATTGGTGATTTTCCAGGCCTAAAGACACACAAATCTGTTTCAAGACTTGAAATCTCAATTCATTATTACTGCAGAAGCTGTTGGGATGAATAAGAGGACGGACACCGTCAAATATATCAATAAACTTCACGGCCTTTTGTATGAGAAAGAGACTATATCTAGGAGCTTACTTAATGTTGGATCTTACGGGCATTCAGAGAGTTATGCTGAATGATCTTAGGTCCTTTTGGCGCAGTACTAATTGGTTCGCCAGGGACTAATGTACATCTCTTCTTCAGCCACATCCTGGTATATCGGAATGAGGTATCATATGACTTGAACGCCCCTTAACCACGCGAGGTAAATTTACAGATGTTTCTTTGATGTGAAATTGTTTTTGAATTTGAATCTTATGACCGATTGTATTAGTTTTAGTTAATGTATGAGAAGTTCATATTACAAAGCTTAGGTAAATTTTTCTAATTGAAAAATGGTTTGTTTTTGTTGGAATAATAGACAATTCTGTTAAGCATACTCACTGTTAGAACTAGTTTCGAACTCCGTGACAAGTTCATCATCAGATGCCTAACAAATGTATCTGAATTGATACCATTCGTAGATCAGCAATCCTATATATGCAAACTAAATTATGCAATTTACATATTCGATTATTAGTATCGATCGAAGATCCCTAAGTACCAACACACACTGAAAAGTTCATAATTCCAACACAAGAACAGAAAGCTTTTTGATGTGTTAACATCTATAGCGGCGTATAGGGACTAAATCTATCAAAGTCAAAATCTGCTAAAACCAGATTTTATGCTGCTGCTAAAACCAGATTTTCTGCGACTGCGAAAGAGAATAATGACGTGTTAAACAAAAATGAGCGAGCAAGAGAGCAATGAAAGAGTGGTGTGGCAGGGGTGAAGCAAACGAAATTGTGTCTATAGCGTATGTATTAACATAATAATGTATGTATGTACATGTGTCTGTTGCTGTTGTTCAACGGAGATATAAAGCATAGCCACGCAAAATTTCATTTGCAAGCCCATGGGCTTGCGCAGTCGACGTTATGGTGACATACTAATACGTCAGCTACTTCGTACAAAGTATGTGTGATGTTGTATGTTTGGCTGTTTCGTTGCTGTTGATATGGCAAACATGTGGTTATGTGACACACGTATACGTCAGCTACTTCGGACAAAGTATGTGTGATGTTGTTTGTTTGGTTGTTTCGTTGTTGTTGCTATGGCCAAACAAAGCGAGTCATTTGATGTTCACCATTGCCCGGTGTATACAAAAAAACTATTATTTTTTATTTTCCAATGTAACATTTACTAATGTGTGCATAGAAATCGAACAGGTACCGTTTAGCAAAAAGGTGTTAACACATCGCCCGTGTGTTCGAACACTCATTGGATTTTTTTTCTACCATGGTCTTCTTTTTCTCTAACGTACTCGCATTTTTGCAGAGCTTTGAGGTGAGTTTTTACTATATCACAGAGTTGAATTTTTCTGTAGTGTAGATTGTTTGTTGCCAGTAGGTATTATTAAATTCAAATTCTCTGGAGTTTAGTTGTTCACCAAAAGCTTCTCAAAATTCCATTCGGAACCGATGTAAGACTGTAAGATCCAATCAGTGTCTCTGGTTGTGAGAAGCTCTCCACAATCCCTTAATGCAATTTAATGGGAAACGATTTCTTTTTTTGGAAATTGTCTTTCTGTCCACTGTTCCACTAGGATTACAAAGTACATCTAAATCGCTAACCTTGTTTCCAAAGCAGACACTTAAAGATTTACGACAATTGTATTTGTATTATCATCATTGATTCCTGCCTAACAACTTTGTTTTATTAGTGATTTGTCATTCCCAGTGAGAGTGCAAATCCTAATCTCTGTTGAAAAATACATATTGCGAGTTTATTTTATTTTAGACAAACACAAATTACTTTCTATTTAATTTTATCAATAGACTAAGATGAATTAGTTGGAGGTTCTGGCAAAATTTGTGGCAAAAAAAACTTCATTGTAAGAGATTCTGTTTTTGAAATTAGAAAGTTACAACGAAGATAAAATAAAAAATTGGAAATTGGAATCTCTTAATGCGAAGTCTTTGTTTTTTATACAGTGATGGTCAAGTGGTTAGCACAGATAGAACAGACAACAAAGCGTTTTCAGTCAATATCCAGTGTACCATATGAATCCATAACGAATTTGAGACGGATCCATTTATTTTCGAAAAGGACACGCGTCACGAAATTCCTCTAGAGAAAACGGACCGTTTTAATAATATTTCGGATCCGTCTCAAACTTGCAACGGCCTTCATATTCGAATCCGTTTCGTGTTCGTTTTTTTGTAAATAAAACGGATTCGAGACGGATCCACTCTTATAAATTTTTGCGGATTCGAAACGGATTAGTTCTGATATTTACAAGACATTTAAAATTAAAATAGGTAATGAACTATATTTTGTATCTCTAATCCACTGAAATTTTCCAATTATACCATAAAGAGTGTCTTAGTAAGATTGCACTTTTTAAATTTAGTGTATTTTTGTTTGTGCAAGTGGCAACTCTGAAATTTGGCATCTGTCACATACGTTTATTCCGATTATTAAAAGTGGATCGCTTTACGAAAGAACAACTCGTTATAATTGTGAAAACTTATTACAAAAATTTGGAAAGCTATGCTGACACCGCTCGCAAACTATGAAGAATTTCCAGTCGAGAATGTGCACCTAATATGTCAACCATTCGAAGACTGGACAAACAATTTGAAGAAACTGGGTCGATTATAGACAGAAAGACTCATGTGCGTCAACGTACCGGTCGGTCTGTAAATGGTCGGTCGCCGAAAATCCGGAAACTTCAATTCGGCATCGTTTTTAAGAAGTTATACTTTGCCGTCGGTGGTGCAATGGTTAGTGTGCGCGGCTCTTGTACATGAGATCCTGGGTTCGATCCCTGCTCTGACCACCTTAAATTTCTTTCGACGGCGGTCACCTCGCTTAGTGACGGCGACACTATCGAGTACTTAGCCATGAAAAGGCTTCTCAAAATACCGTTCGGAGCCGGTGTAAAACTGTAGGTCCCAATCAGTGAGTGTAAAACTAGAACACGCATAGCTCACTGGTTTGTGACTTATTTATTTATTTTATACTTTCACGAAGCACTACCCAGCGAATTTTGACAAAAGACCTCCACCTTCATGCGTACAAAATTCAGCTTACACAGGAGCTCAAACCAGCAGACCATGGAAAGCGCCGGCAATTCGTTGACAGGGTATTGGAGCAAAGTGAAGTCAATGCCATGAACCCAACTATCTGGTGCGGATTCGGGTCAGGCGGCGTGATTGGGGTTTACTTTTTTGAAGATGAAAACATGATAACGGAGCCAATGTAACAAAACCGTTTTTATATGAAGAAGAATGAAACTTCTATGTGAGCGTATTTGGAATGAGGGTCACGGAAAATTTTCTAAATATTTTGCTTATCAAAATTTAAATGCTAACGGACATCTGCAGTATGTTAAACCGATAGTTGAATATTTATGGGCGACTGAGGTGTCAGTTGTCAGGTTGGTGAAGCTTTAAGTTAATGACATGTCGATAAAAAAAACTGCGGATAGTGACACTTGTGAACATATACTGTGGTGGCTTAACGGGCCAAACGCTGTTGAAGATGGTGCTTCAAATCGAAATGATCGTCCAGCAAATTTAAGTTGGAATCCAATTTTGTCATTAACCGTAAAATATTGATCTGTTAGCTTAAAAGGAATTACAACTTTCTATAAATAGCCCCGATCAGAGACAACTAAACTAGTGGCTGTAAGTTTAATACTGCACACTGAAAAATATATTCTCTCTAACATATTCTGCAGGCACTATGCATATGTTTGGAACACAATTCAAACATTCATATGTTTGCATGTCCCAAACTGACTTGCATTTAAATGTAAACAGTATCAAGTTTACTGGCAAATATATATGCTTTTACGTGGAAACATATGCGTTCTTCATCGCAACATTCATATACTTACGTGGAAGCATTCGTGCGATTCCCCCAAACCTGCATATACTTACGTGGAAACATATGCGTATTTCCTCCCAAAAATAATAATATATTGGGACGAATTATTCTTTGATTTAAATATATATATGTGACCAGCTCCACGAAAAGGGACCTCTGCGCCGAAACTTTTTGAGTGATTCTAATAGGAAAAAAAAACACCTGTAAAGATGAACATAATTAATGAAATATATGAAAAAGTGAACGAAGCGCTTTTTTTAAACGCGTTTTTCTCAATAACTTCTTTTCGGCGCAGAGGTCCCTTTTCGTGGAGCAAGTCACATATATATTATTTGGTATAATTAATTGTATCAATATAAATCCACTTTTATAAATAATTACTACAAAAAATTAAAAGATTTAAACCGGGCCTTTTTACATTTACTTGCATTGAATGCATTATTTGTTTTTTTTTCATGAAATGAGAATCTGCTGTTCTTTTGCTCCTTCTTTCTCTGTTGTCTCTCACGGTTTTGGTTTCAGAAGGTTTCAGCTATGCGTTAGTACACAAACAATATATTTAAATAAAAATCTAGTTCGTGCAAGCTAAGCATGGCATGTGTTTTGTTCTATTATATTTAATTCACAAATGGTCGGCCGTTCCGATTTTCTGAGTAAAGGCTCGGACAGACAAAGGGTTTCACGTTGTTGTCCTTTCCAGATTCTTTCCTCAAAATCCTTTCTCAATTTGGTAGCACACAAACATATATACGAATCACATTCACAAAAACCAAAGCAACATCACAAACCATTTAAACGTCCGAGCCGTCGCTTTTGATATCCTCTGTCTGATGAACCATTCACGACTGAATCAATGAAACTGAAACGCAATACATCAGCCAATATAAGAAACGCTGACTTCATCTGCAATTTACACGCATATTCAGGAATATTTATGAATCATTGACTAAGAGAATAATGCAAAAATACAGATACACACTTACAAGATAGACTCTCTCGTAGTACCCCTTTTATTCTCTTGCACTCGAGAGAGCATAAACACTGCAAAAAACACCGCTGTATTTGTATCACAAACACAGATATATTTGGGTCACAAACACATATGGTATACCATATTAATCATTGTGTCTCAAACATGTAATAATGAATAGCAAACACAATGTGTTTGGACACAAGTATATTATATTTGGGACAAGCTCAAAACACACGTTATATTTGCATCCAAACAACAACAAAAGACAGATTTTCCAGTATGTAGCTAAACATGAGAAAACATGATCTCTTACAGCCTTAAAGGAAATTACAACTTTAAACATAACGAGGATCTAAAACAACTAAATTTGAAACATATGGTAGGGCCAAACCAAGACAGAACGAGACAACTACAATAAGAATAGTTCGTTCTATAAATAGAACTTTCAAAACTTCTGCATCAGTACGTGGAAGTAGGAAAGCAATGTATAAGTAGCGACAACCAATCACTCTGCACACAATCAATAAATGTCTTCGGTTAGTGACTTGTGTAAATACACACCGCAGTGGCTTAACGGGCTAGACACTGCTGAAGATGATGCTTCACAAACATCGAAACGATCGTCCAGCGAATGTGAGTTCGAATTCCACCCGCGGCATTTGCATTTTTTTCACTAACCGGAGTAACATGATCATAACGAGGATCTAAAACAACTAAATGAGAAAACTTGGTTTATATGTTTTAACATTTCGGTTTCACAGACTAATAAAGAGTAATAACAAAGAGTAATAAATGCCCACACATGTTATAACTTTTTAATAGCTTTACATGAGTTGAAGTTGGGTTACAGGGTTGTAAGAAAATGAAAATGTTTGGACTTTTACTCTAGGTTGTAACAACTGGTTGTAACGTGTATGGCCAGCATTAGAAGACAATGTAAATTTTACACGATTTTCAGCGATAACAACACGCTGAAAAATCAGAGTTTTTTGATGTTGGATGCAAACACATCGTATTTGTCGAGAATATGGTATACTTGTGCCTAAATACAATGTGGTTGTTATTCAATATTATATAATTGAGAAACATTGTTATAATATCTGTTTTCGAGACCCAAATGTGGAGTTGTTTGTTGAAAACTGCTGAAAACATAAATGTGAAAAACAACAAAGGAACAGCAAAGCAGCAGATCTTCAATTGATGAATACATTGTTTGCAAACATATACATGTTTCCTGCAATATGTTGCTGGAGCCGTTTTCTTTCAGCGAGAACACATTGACCAAGAACTTCAACTTCGAAGCCCATATATCTGAAACGAGATTATTTATCGAAAAAATTCTAAATGCTTTGTAAACAAGCTGTTTTCCATCGAATCATATATTATTGTGTAGGCTTCGCTCACGAAACTGTGCATCAAGCGATTCATTAATGTAATTTAGGGGAGACGTTTTAAAGAAATTGCGGGATAATCATAGCGGTTTAGAATATAAGTTGTCAGAAATTCATCCAAATTATATAAAAAAAGATTTGAAAAGTGAAAGGGAAAAAATGTGAGAAAACATAATCCTTAATTTAATGAAAATGTTCATTGTATCAATGAGATTTTATATCAATGTAATGTAGAACTGATGCAACTCTTCACTGTGCTGATGGTCAATATTATTTTTACTGTGTGCCATAGCGTTGCAATACGTGTAGCTTTCTTTTTTTGTAATTATCATGTGGCGTATTTCATTATTCCATTGTTAAAAATTGCAGCAGGTGAAAGTTCCCTGTACTAGATTGAAGAGTGAAGACCTCGCTACAATAATCCACTTATTTATTAAAATTTCTTGAAATCGAAATTTTTCATATATTCGGCAAGAGAATTTCATTTTGCAAACCCCCTTCATATATTTGCATATGCGTAAATCAAAATCAATCATTTTGTTTTTAGTCAGACGTAGTTATTTTTGCTTATGAGCTCAGCAAAACACAACACAATCCCACATTCGCACATTACGAACACAAACATATGTGTACTCACTTCCTGAACATATTCATGCAAATGCAAGGGAGCGGAAATTGCACATTTCATGGACAGGAAATCGTAAATATTTCACAAATAAACGCACCGTAATTACTGTAATGTAAACAGTGTACGCGCTCGCATTCGTACACGGCAATCAAGTGGGTACTCATATGGACACGCATACTTACGTACATGCATTCATATGTACATATGTGTGTGGTTACAACAACTGTTGACAGTGAAGTAAATAAATTTGAATGATTCCTCCACTAATGGACTTTTGCATAAGGGACTTAGGGTGTTACTTAGTTTGATGAATTAAAAACAAAAATCGATGTTTTTCACAGAGTTCGTATTTACTCCCCATGTGTAATCCAGATACATCGCCGTGAGGAATGGGTAACGAGCGTTTACCCATTATCCACAGGGTATGGGGAAAATAATGGGTAGCTACCCACGACAATGGGGAATTACCCATCTCGATTACCCTTTAACCACAGGGTAATGGGGAAATTAATGGGTCGTTACCCGCGACAATTGCGAATTACCCAACACGATTACACATTATCCGCAGGGTAATAGGGGAAATAATGGATAACTACCTACGACGATAGGGAATTACCCATCGCTATTACCCATTACACATGGGGAATGGGTAAGCGGCCTTTACCCATTACTTACGGCATGGGTAATGAGGTAACCCTTCCCCATTTTTGATCGAAAATACGAACATATAGAAAAAGTGTCTATATCTCGGAAACGAAGCGACCAATCGAAAAAATTAACAATTTTTACTGCTTTCCAAGGGTTTTTCATAAAGGGATCGCCAAAATAAGAAATTCGGTAAAATAAAAAAATGGCTTTAACGCGGAAATTTCTTTCGACGGCGGTCATCTCGCTTAGTGACGGCGACACTATTGAGTATTTAGCCATTGATAGAAAACGAAGTAGATAGGCTAGAGAGCGATAAGCATCCAGAAGCAAACAATGCAGTAAACTGAGTTTAAATAGTGTTTGCTTGATTCGAACAAAAATACACATTCCCTGTTGCTTCTGTTCGGTTTATGTCCAACCAAAGAGTAACAACAGCAATTCGAAGTCGATGAATTTATATATTGCTCCATGGCTTAATGTCAATAAAACGACGATCACGTCTGTATGTTGAAAGCTACCGTTTACAATCTCACCACTAACGGTTGATGAGTTCGCTAAAGAACTTTCGATACTTTATGGTGGTCACGCCCTCAAAGATAATAGAAAATCCTAGAAAATCAAAATCAAATTATGGAAACATATTTGGCAGCTTCCACACTAGAGCTAATCACAACCAACTTTGAGGTTGTCACAACCAATTTTGAGGTTGTCACAACCAACTTTGAGGTTGTCACAACCAACTTTGAGGTTGTCGCAACCAACTTAGAGGTTGTCACAACGAAATTAGTGGCTTATTGTAAATTTAATTAACAGAAGGAATATAATTGGAAATTAAGTTGTAACAACCGAATCAATTATAATTCGAGATTGTTTCAACCGAATTTCAATTGCAAGGGCTATTCAGTCGTTACAACCTCTATTCGGTTGTGGCAACCGCAATTTGGTGGCATCAGCCGATTTTATGTTTGCTACAAGTGTTTCCAAACAATTAGTTCTGCTTATCCTATCCATAGCATTGGCCTTTGAATTAACCTTCCCTCGCCTTGATACCTTGCATTATCTTTCAGAGAAATTTCTTTACTACTCGTAAGAAATGGCTAAATATATGGATGATTGTTGATGTGGCTGGATGGTGCCTTAAGTATGATCTCGATTTTCTCCAGATTTACTCCCAGCCAATTATGTATGGCCTACTTAGCGAGCCTTCTGATGGAACCTTGGTGCACATCCCTTCTTGAGAAAATGTGTTTAATCTGCAATTCAATTACCTGGTCTTCAGCCCTACAACACGTTCTTTCTAGCCCAAGTATGAAATGTCTGTTATCAATAAGTTATTGTAAGAAACCTCTATATCGTCAAAAACGACGATATGTATTCCAATATGCATCTGTATTTTAACGCTCCACTGTTCTTTCCAATGCCAGTGAAAAGAAAGATAAGAACCTGGTTTATTATTTATCTATTTGACCTATTTACGATGCTTTTCGCCTTTGGAATGAAATCTAAAATTCTGTCCAATTAATATAAAATTTAAAAATATTTGAATTTAATATTGTTAGGAATTTCCTTATTCGTCCTTTGTGCGCTGTTTTATTCCCAATAATAAAACAAGGTTCGTTTTAAATTACAATAATTACAACAGTTTAACTTCATTTTATTTTACTTATATAGTTCAACAGTTTACTTTATTTACACCACTTTAAAATAAGTCTTTTGTTTTACTATCAAATCGCGTTGCTTACTTTCCGGCGGTTAATCACAAACTGAACTCAAAATGCCAAAAGCCTCAGGTATTTATACCAGTTGTGTATCTCGCCGCAAGGGGCTCTACTGGCTTCTAGATTTTTCTTCTCGATTCCAGAACCTGTAGTATAAAAATTTTAAAAATAACGTTACACTCGACTCGTCAACTGGTTTGTAGTATGGGTATACTTTCAGGCGCAGCATTAATCGCTCTGTTATTTACATAATCTTAATGTGGTCATTAAGAGTAAGTAAAAGCTTTTGGTTAATTGTAACAATATGTTAAAATGTGTTCTGTATGGTTAATACAATTTAAAGCATTTGTTTAAAAAAAATGAAGACGAAATACTATCAAACACCCTCACGCACTCATGATATTTAATTTACATTGCAATCTGTGCAAGTTATTTGCATTCTGTTGTTGTTTTTATTGATTATTTTTTCATATGTAGTATGTGGAAATATTACAGTGACTCGAATTTTGATATCGTTACGAACAATACTTTACATTTTTGGCTGAACTATAATTTTAGCCCCAACGGAAATCTCCGTTGTGTTAAATCAGTGATGCCCACATTTTGAATTCCTCGGCACATGTGCCGGATAGCAAAATGCTGTTCCAGCGCTGTCGACACACATATAGTATAAGTTTGTTCGTGTGGTTTCGATCGTGGTCGTTCGGCTCTTACTTTGTTTACATTTTTTCAATGAAAATGGAATCAGTCAAGATGTATTAATAAAGGTGAGCGCAGTTCACAGCTGATTTGCTTTGTTTAAATTTTTACGGTTAACTAAGTTGTCAAACGTTGTTTAGTTATTGTTATTTGCACTGTTTTGATTCAAAGAAATAAAGCGACGCGGTTTAGAGTGAAAAAGATTATTTTCAAAATTTATATTAAAAAAAATAAGAAAAAAGAAAAATGAGAGTCAGTGTCCTTTGCAAGAAAAAGGTATTTGAAGCTGGGTCGTTCCACAGGATTCCAACAGACAAGCGGAGAAGGAACAAATGGAGCGAGATTTGCGGAATGAATTTCTCAAAATACGCTCTTATATGCGAGGACCAGTTTTCCCCCTCAGACATTATCAGAGGACCAAAAAGGAATTATCTGATGCCCAGTGCTGTTCCTTACATAGTCGATGATATGCAATATCCATTCAATGAGTATGTGTTTTAATCAGCTGATATTGACAACTTATGACTCTAAAGCAAAAAAATACAACAGCAACAAAATCTACTGCTTCCATCTTTTCAATATATCTTGGAATCAGTTGCTGGTCAGCATTTGTTAGAGAAGGGTCATGCTGCGTAATATTTTAAAATCATAAAATTGAACTTCGTTTTATTCTGCTTCATACACAAGCGCAATATGTAATAACATGTGTGTGGGCATCACTGTATTAAACCATCATTTCAATGTTAACAAAAAACAACTGAGCTGATTGTTGCAGCTTTTTTGTTCAGGCTGTTAACAGATTTGTGAAGTTGGACGCTACTGATTATGAACTCACCACAAACGGTTGATGAATTCACTAAAGAACTTTTTGGAGAATGGAGAAATAGATGGCTCTATTACTGTCTCCGCAAACTACGAGATGATTGTGGAAGCAGGTGAATGTCACGTTGTGAACACTTGTAACAGCTATATATGGCTAGCGACGCATTGCAAGTCACTCTGATTTTGATGGCGAAAAAGTATAAATCTTCGGGTGCAACTGCCAAACATTGTTATTGAGTATAGAATAATTGGGGATTGTTAATTGTTGTACACTATAATAGGCTGGTTGGTTGGTTGAAAAGGCTCCAAGAGAGCACGCTGTCTAGCACACGTAGGCTAAAGAAGCCCATTGTGATACCTGCAGTTTGCTCTATAGCAGCTATTGACTAGTCGTCTAGCCAATTTGCCCTTTCAATGAATTTGTCTATAAGACCTACAGGAATATACTGTAGGGCTACGGTGCTAACTAAATGTGTTCCAAATATCCTACTTCTCAGTGCTGCCAGAGCAGGGCAATCCAAGAGAAGGTGTTTCGCTGTTTCCTCGCCCTCTTCCATGCAGCATCTACAGAGAGTGGAATTTCTATGTCCCAATCTTAGGGCGTGTTTCCTGCAAGACAATGTCCCGTAAGTGTTCCTCTCATTGTGGATAACCTGCCTCTCGGTAAGTTAAGTAGTTGCCTAGTCCTCTTCCTGTCCATCTGTGGCCAGAGGACCCTGGCTTGTTTGCAAGTTGAAGTAAGTCTCCGCTTGAAGTAAGTCTCCGCTTGAACATATTATCGTCCCACTGCCTGACCTGCAAACGGCAGGTAGAGATTGTCACACTAACACCTTCTTTTCCCGGAAGAACCTGTGCCGTAGTGCCCTGTCTAGCTAACGCATCCCCTGCGCAATTGCCCGGAATGTCGTTGTGTCCCGGTGCCCAGATGAGCCTGATGTCAAAATACTCTGCCCTCACCCTAAGTGATGAGTGGCATTCTTTCACCGTCAGGGACGTAGCAAACATCGCTTCCTGGTATTTTATGGCAGCCTGGCTGTCTGTGTGGATACATAGTCTCCGGAGGGTGTGACACTACTTTTCAGTAGTTCAGCAACCTCCAGTATGGAGGTAATTTCCGCCTGAAATACACTACAGTGATAAGGCAGCTTGAAGGAGATATTTACATTTAGGTCCGGTGAATGGACCCTATAGCCAACTTGCTCGTCCAACTTTGATCCATCCGTGGAAAATCTGATACTACTGGTGTCCCCTTCCAGTGACTTTTCCCAGGTATTCCTGTTCGGAATAGAAGTCCTTAGATTTGTCGCTGGTAGAAGGTAGGGGATACAGAAGTCCGTTTTTACGGGAATAGCGTTGATCCGGTGTAGCAATTTAGCGTATCCGGAATGCACCGATATCATGACGCCACAATCACTGATTTTCACCAGGGATGTAGCGGCCAGTACCTGACGTCGTGCCCATTGGCCCACTAATGCTAATTAATCAGTGATGATCTTTGAATTTTCATCAAGGAATTCAGAATATATTTCTTTTGGAGGGACCTCCACCAAACTACTATCCCATAGAGAAGTATTGGTCTGACTATTGCCGTATAAATCCACACGGTGATCTTATGAGGCAGTCCCCAGCGCTTTCCTATCGTCCCTTTACAGCAGTAAAGATCAACAGACGCCTTTTCCACCCTCTCCACCATATTCGGTTTCCAAGACAGTTTTCTGTTGAGAATTATTCCCAGATACTTGACCTTTTCCGTCAACTGTAATTGCACCCCATTAACTGACGGCAGTTGAAATGAGAGTATTTTATATTTCCGAGAGAACAGGATAAGCTCGGTTTTAAGTGGGTTAAGTGATAGTCCGTTGTAGGCGGTCCAGTTCGAAATTAGACTAAGTAGGCTGGTTGTACGAATGCTAAGTAAATTGAGGTTTCTACCCGTAAAGATGATAGCAATATCACGGGATAGGCAAAGACCTGGCATTCGGCCCTGTCCAATTCAAGAAGCAGCTCATTGACAGTAATTAACCATAATAGTGGAGACAGAACTCCCCCCTGCGGTCTGCCCCTGTTAGTGTTCCTAGCAATTGTAACACCACCCCATTCAGCTTGGACGGATCTATTCACTAGATGCTTCGCAATTAGGCGTGTCACTAAGCTGTTGACTCCTAGATTCTGTAACGACCTAAGAATCGCCGAAGGTTGAATGTTATTAAAGGCTCCCTCGATGTCCAGGAAGGTCCCTAGAGCGAAGACCTTATTCTCAAGAGAGTTTTCTATTATGCTGACACTATAATAAGATAATAGGAGGAAAATGATAAATCGTAAGAAATTAATTTCTTCTCATGATCAACTTGTAATATCCAGCAAAACATATAATCGAAAGTTTGATTCAATCCTGCAAAATATTATGACTCTATGTTTCAGTTTTCACATTTTTAAAGATTGGGTTTAAAATGAAAGCATACAAAGCTTGTCTGTGGAATGACCCACTACTTGTTATTGTTTTTTGAGTTGACATGACCATGTAAAACACAAAGGATTTGGAGCCTTAAAATGCACCGATGACACTTTCCCCCCACTGACATACATATCTAACATCCCAATTGTATATAATTTTAGAAATGTACATACTATCTTGGCAATGCTCACGATTGACAGTCGAAGATTATAATGAGTTTGAAATATTATTTCAAGAATGTTTTACTACAGGAGAACATTGGACCATATAATAAATAGCCTTCTTAATTTTATCCCGTGATAAAATAATTTTTTGAGTGATTTGTAAAATAGCCTAATGTCGCTTAGCTTAGCAATACGAAGTGGTCGAAAAATTAGTTTAGTAGGGGATACAAAACAGACCTATTTCTATATGATTATCTAAAATTAACATGGAAACAGAAACCAATTCAGTATGAGATATATCTACAAAACAAAATGCCCATTTTTGCTGCCTACAACTAAAACAACCCCTGCTGCTACTACCATCTATTTGTTGGCACTGGCTACAGAGGTGTTGCCATATCGAATATTTTTTCACCCATTACAGACTATTGTTACGAATAAGTAAAAGCTTTTGCTTGCTGTTAATGACTCTACTAACAGTATGTATATAAATAACAGGCGGTTAGTGCTGCGCCTGAAAGTATGCATTGTAACAACGTACCAGCTCGCTTAACCAGTAGCATGCATTCACCTCAGTAAAGATAATTCTCCGCCATTCGCGATTGTTCTACAAAGATAAACAACAACAACAATGTCTAGAAGGTTCTTGAATTCGCTAGATATACCTTCATTTGAGTATGGTGAGTTGGTACAAATAGCGGAGGACTTTGGAATGGAGAGTTCAGTTTGTGATTAAACCCCGTAAAGTAAGCAACGCGAATTGATAGTAAAATACAAGACTTATTAAAGTGTTATAAATAAAGTAAACTGTTGTACTATATAAGTAAAATAAAAGGAAGTGAAACCGTTGTAATTATCGTAATTTACAACGAACCTTGTTTTATTATTGGGAATAAAACAACGCAAAAAGGACGAATAAGGAAATTCGTAACAATATGTTGCCACATTTCCTAGTATTAAGTATGGATCGTTTATTTTTCAAATTCAAAAGCGGCAATAGCTAAATGGAACAAAAAACAGTCCTACTGATACAAAAACTCTGTTCCGCTTGGGTTAAACTACCATTTGTATGTCGTAAATCCTTTTAAACTAGCAGTAGAGTTTTTCGTTCTTTTTTTATTCCTTTTTTAATGAAAGAAATTGTAAACAGTCACGGATTGGATTCAAACTCACATTCGCTGGACGATCATTTCGTTGTTTGTGAAGCAGCATCTTCGGCAGCGTCTATGGTTTATGATAGGCATTCTAGCATTTTTTCCAAGACAATAATAAAAAAGTCGGACTCGGATCTGATTCGGATCCGGTTTGTATTCGGCATGTCGGATTTCGCGTTCGCTGACCCGAGGCGGATCCGGCTTCAGTCCGCTACGATGCGGATCCGGCCTCAGTCCGACACGTGCGATTTTTCTTTCCCGGATCAGATCCGGATTCGATTCTCATCCGCTTTCGCTGATTGCATTCAAACAACCAACAAGTTTAATTTATAGTTTTTAATTTGTATTCGTTTGAGCTTCTAATTTATTTAAACTACCACATATTATTTCAATATAATAATAGCGTATAATTTTTTTGGTGTTTTGAGAAAATCGAGTTTAAAATTTTCGTCAAATCGGGTGTCTATTAAAACCCCAATATCGCGGTAAATATACATTTTTTATAGTGGTCTTTTCTACGAATACATAATTCCCTTTCTGTTCTATAAACTGACCAAGTTTTTTTATTCTACGCATCCTTTAAGACCATAAACATAACTGCGCCAAGAATTCGTATAATGTATCTAATACACTATTTTATTTTGTATTTGTAGTTTTCGTGAAATATTTGATCACAAAAATATCAATTTGTAACATGATAAAACAGTGTAATTTTTTAAACAAACTCAGATTATTAATTCATAGTTTTGGTAATTCATTGGTACATATTTATTGCTTTGCGATTTGGGTTATTACAAACAACAAATTATAACTAATTAATGCATATATTGCGTAAATCAAAAATTAGTAGAAATTCATTCGTCTTCTTTCTCTTCCTCTGCTACATCTGGCTCATCTAAACAATTACGCTTATTTCCTCCTTGTAAATTAAAAAAAAAATGACTGCGAGCCCAGAGGAATTACATTTTTTTGCACAAATTTGTAAGATCATCCAGATTTCTATTACAAATTGACAGCTCTTTATTGTATTTGCGAGTCAACGTAAAATTTATCACCTCATTTCTTTTCTTTCGCGTTCCGCCAATATCAATGACTTTCAAGTCTCCATCCCATTCCTCCTTTTATAACTAGGGCATGGGATCAGAGGGCTTTCTGGGTATTATATTTTTTCGAAGTATTTATAGGTCGATGTAGTCGCACAGGTAAATCTATGCTTACATCATAAACTGGAGCGAAGTATGAAAACATACATTTAAAATTTTTCTAAAGTAAATTATGTTTATTTTGTGAAAAAAATAGATTAACAGTTGTTATATGCGAATGATGTTATATACATAATTAAATGAGAGCTTCGAGACGTTGCAATTCTAGTCGCTTTTCTGTCAAACCTTTTTTGTCATTAATTTTCTTCAGCCTTTCAAAAGAGAACGGTTCTAAAAATAACCCTTGAATCGACCGTACACGTGAGAGGGCCACGTATGTCATTCCCAATGCAAACTCAGTATTTCCTAGATCAATCACAGCTTTATCCAACGCTATTCCTTGAGATCTGTGTATGCTTATAGCATACGCCGGCTGTAGTGGAAACTGCTTACGGGTATATGTCTGTGCACCTTTTTGAAATGATGCTGTTATTGGCACAATGGGTAGAAATTTGCTATTGTTGTACATTGGACCTGAATAAGAGTCAAATTGAACCATAACACATTTTGGAAATTCATCAACGTATGTGCTATCTCCTGTAGGTGTGTATAGAATGTCCGTAACATGTCCGATGGTTCAGTTACATAAACCTGCAGCAGTAAACAGATTTTGCCTCAGAATAACCTGTGCTCCCTTACAAAGATGCAGCTTGCAACATAAACCTTTTGCTTCTTCATTAGAAGCTAAGGCGCCTCTTGGATCATTGTGAATCGCTTTAATTTTAGCTATTGGTTTTCCGAGAGCTCTAAGTTTTTCCTGATTGTATTCTTCAATTTCTGCATTTGTAGAGATAAGCCGTAGCACATTTGCAGTAGCTGAAATAGTGGCTTCGTTATTCAACATAAATCTGGATTGCATAAGTTCATAGTCATGCAAAGAAATTTCACCCATTGCAATGCGTGATAAGCAATCTCTAAAACTCTCCTGTTAAAACCCAATCTGACGCATAATTTGGGTTAGTTTGAATACTTTTTTGATGTGCCTATATACTATTTGGCCTTGAATAGCGATCAGGTTATTGCTTTTAGGCACACCATATAATGAAATATCGCCAACTGGTTGGAGTTGATTGAAATCACCGAAGAAAAGCACAATAAACCCTCCCATTATTTCATTGATCGGCTTAGCTAATCTCAATTTCTGGTCCACTGTCCCTAATAATTTCAATCTGATCATTGAAAATTCATCGATAATGATAATTTCTATAGCAGACATATCATCTTGAAACTGTCGTAGTTTCTCTGATGATAATTCACGACCGTTGTATGTTGAAATTCGTAATGCACTGTGTAGAGTGTGACCATTTATGTTAATTGCAGCAACTCCTGTAGGTGCCCCATCAACAAGACTTTGTCAACTCCTATCTGACTTAAAATTTCATTGATAATGCATGACTTTCCAGTTCCAGCAGAGCCCATGACCAATGCTAATCGCTCTGATACCTCATTATTCAATGCAGAATGCACAAAATTCACAACATCAGACTGCTCGAAAGTCAACGTAACTGTGTTTCTTGAAGCAATACTGCAACGAGTAAATGAATCTTTGTGCAGATTTAATGAAATTTAAGTTACTAAATATATTGGGATATTCTTCCAATCCTTCATTCCAGTTCATTGCTCGATCAATCTCCCGATAACCTAGCTTTGTTTGTTGAGGGACCTATAAAAATGAAGAATTAAATATTACCAAATTAGTGTCACCACAATAGTGTTTTCAATTAATTAGCAAAATATAAGTGTAATTGCTTTTTAAAAAGTTTTTGATTGCGGATATAGCTTGAATGGTATGCGGTAAAGAATCAATGATATCACTGAATTGAAGCCTCTCTACAGCGTAGGGTTTTTTCCGTCTTCCCAGTCTCAGTATATTTGGCCATTCTTCTGGCGAGTAGACGCAAATACTCCTCTTCGCACGTTCTCTTGCAGAGTGCATCAAATCTGCCTCCATTTGTGTGTGTCCGCTTTGCAGGTACTTAATTGTGATCGAATTTAATTTTAAAGTATTGTTCATATAAATCAAAAGTGTAGCAATGAACCTGTTTCTGTTCTGTCCCCCACAGCCGTCTGAGTATAGTATAACATCCTTTACCGATTCGTCTAACATGTTCATCATTTTCAATATTGTGTTCCCAATTTCGTCCGATCCTCGTTGACCCTGATTTTTATCCCACAGGAAACAATAACCATCACCACTGGCAATGTCGTAAAATGTGTTATGTAATACATAGTGCTTACGTTTGCTACCAGGAGTCGTTAACACTGACTGGAGGTCAAAAGTAAACACTTTTAACTTACTGTTACTTTTTGCTGATTCCTTGTCAGATTGCTTGTTACATCTTGCCTTTGTCTTATTTAAGATGTGTTCATCATATGATTACTGAATGGACACTTTGTCCTCAGCGTTTTTGTATCTCTCGCATGTTAAGCAGGTGTCCTTGTTTGGACGGTGGACAGAATAAATACAATTATTGCAAAATATCCGGCTGCTGAAGATGATGCTTCACAAACATCGAAACGATCGTCCAGCGAATGTGAGTTCGAATCCCACCCGCGGCATTTACATTTTTTTCACTAACCGGAGAAAACTGATCTCTTATAGCCTTAAAGGAAATTACAACGATAAACGTTTTCTTTTACTATGACGTCCGGGTGGATTTCTCTGAATAAATCGTACATTTTTAAAATTGTTAAGTCGGAGGCCAGATAAAGTCGTCGACTTTTTGCTCGAGTGTAATGGCTTTCGACGGCTGGAAATGATTCGATGTGCTTTTTGATAAGTGCAACTTTCTCTTCGTCTAATTTTCTCTGGTGTCCATGTTGGCCCCTCTTATCAGTAAGTTAATTTCGGGACATCTTCGTGGCTAACACAAATATTGCGCCATCTGACAAGTTCAAAGTATTTAAAAAAAACTTCTTGCATACCTGTTTGGCTTTCAGAGCATAATTGAATGTGTTCGCCCGCCGTGATTCGATTGTCAACGTTCTTTTGCACTTCTCGATTTTCACGCAATTGGCCAGGAACAGTCGCTGCTTCGAATAGACGCCTAACTTCCAATAATCTGCATTGATTTCCTTGCGCTCTTCTTCCGAGAAGTTTTCTAGGCATTTATCAATGGGTTTCGGAACACATTCTTCAATTCTTTTGCCACGCTTAGTGACATACGGTTTTCCCTGGCTGCGATGATTCTTCCTTTTCTTCTGAATCCATTTCTCACTTTCAATCTATTGATCGGAAATAATTCAGAGTTAGACGTGGCTAGTCCCAAAAAATATTCCTCAGAAGCTCTTTGCTGTACTCATCTTTCGCGTAAGTATTTTTCTACCATTTTCATCCTTGTTGTTGATATCAGTATCACCACAGTCTGCGATTTCTTCTAAAACTGCATCTGCTGTCTTTATCGCTGAATTATCTAATTCACCTGCCAAAGAGTATGCATCTTCGTCCGAATTCGACGATCCTGCAGAGAAGTTAGTACCATCCTCTTCATCTGTTTCAGGTATCGCTATGTCCGACGATCCCAAAGACAAATCAGACACTTCAGTCCAGTCTTCAGATTTTCGAGCAATTTATACAATTACTGCTGGTTTCGTAGCACAGCCTGTTGACATATTATTGACCTATACTCACTTCACTTACATTATATAAAAGCAGAAACTCACTTAGACTTGGCAAATCCATGTTTTTAACGAAAAAACTTCCACTGCCAACTGAAATTGCGAACTGAAATTTCAAATGACTACAATAGTTCCCTTGCTTTCATGTAGTCAAATCAAAGTAAGCAGGACACAGGCTACTATTCTTGTCAATTGTTGATAAAACGTTTGGAATTTGCCATGAAAATAAAATAGCTTATGTGGAGTATATAAATGGTCGGAATAAAACTATTTGTCAAACAATAGTTTATATTATTATAAGATATTTTATGAGTTAAAGTTTTGATAAATTGTATTTATTTCTACAGACTAAAATGGAGTATGATGCGTATACACTATAATTCTTTTAAAAACTTTGGAGAGGCAATTTAAAGTAAAATAGCGCATATGAGCTTAACCACTTATTGAAGGAAATTTTTGAACAAGAAATTATACACTATTTTTTCCAATGACCTTTTGACTCACTTTGTGGAAGTAGAATTTGACGAAATTTTGACCAGACATAGAATCAATGATGGAGATTCTAAATATGCAATAAAGCACATTCGCTATTGTTATATTGAAGGGACGATATAATACAAGGTGGCGCAAAAGTAATCCTCCTATCAGAAAATGCTATAAATTATGCGATTGGCCCTAATGTCAGTTCTGTTTTGACATTTGTGTAGTAAACACATGCGAAATACACGTTAATAAACAATGTTACGCTACACTGCTCCAGAACGCGGAATATTGCTGACTATTTATTTGACCAATAATCGGTCGGTGACTTTGGCACAACGTGAATTTCGTCGCAGATTTCCTGGCCGTCCAACGCCTATTGGTGAAACACTGCGACGTTTAGCCGCTCGCCTCGAAGAGACTGGCACAACACGAGATGCTGCCAGGCGTGGCAGACCCCGGAGTAGCCGTCCTGCAGAGAATATTGCTGCTGTAGCCGAGGATGTCATGGAAGCGCTGTCAATGTCATGGAAGCGCCGTGAGCGCTACAGAGCAATGATCAACGAGTTCTTTTTGCCGCAACTTGATGAATTGGGATTGGAAAACATGTGGTTCCAACAGGACGGTGCAACGGCACACACTGCACGTGCCACAACCGATATGCTGAAGGATGCATTTCCCTGGCGCCTAATCTCCCGTTTTGGCGATTTGCACTGGCCAGCAAAATCGCCTGATTTGACCGCTCCAGACTTTTTTTTGTGGGGCTTTTTGAAGTCGCGGGTTTATGTCAACAAGCCTCAGACTCTTGCAGCTCTTAAATACAATATCTGTCAAGAATGTGAGGAAGTATCGCCGGAAGTTTTGGCCAAAGTGATGGAAAATGCCATAAAAAGGGCTTAAATGACACTCAACTGTGGCGGCGGCCATTTACATGACATCATATTCTCGACTTGATGTAAAAAAAAATTAAAAGACCAAATAAAAATAATCCACAAGAAGAATCAAAGTTTTTCATTTTTTTTTTAAATTACAGCCAAAAAACCTCGGAAGTTTACTTTTGCGCCACCTTATATATGCTCATGTGGCTGACGGTGGTGCAATGTGAGTGAACGCGGCTCTTGTTCTTGATATCGAGGGTTCGATCCCTGCTCTAACCACCTTACATTTCTTTCGACGGTGGTCACCTCGCTTAGTAACACTTGGTAAAACTCTTTGGTCAATTTCATTATGACAACGATTTTAAAAAGTGTAAACAATACATACATTTGTATTAGTAACTAGCTGGACCCGGCAAACTACGTTTTGCCTTCAAAGTTTTTGTAATGCCAAAGGGTGAACAACATTTGTTGTTCCATTACGTTGCAAACTATAGTTATTGCTGTTATATCGGGTTCTTCCAAAAGGGGGCGTGGTACCGCCCTCTTCCACCCTTGCTGTAATTCATACTGTTCCAACAACATATATACCAAATGTCATCTTCATATCTCTTACAGTTCATGAGGTATATACACTTTACATTTCAAGTTGTATGGGCGGTGCCACGACCCTTTATCCAATCACAACCAAGTATAGTCAAGGAGTATCAGCACGTCGTCAGTACCACATTGTGAAATTTTTATAACAATCGGCCCATTGGTCTACTAGGCATTTTAACCCTGGCTTTATAGCCTATGTCACCTGCTAGATGATTCTGAATATTGTCTGAAAACTTCATCAAAATCGGTCCAGCCGTTTTCGAGTCCATTCGTAACATACACACGTACATACATCCATTTATATATATATATAGATATAGATATAAAGGATGTTTCACTAAGATGCACCATTTAAATTTAGTGTGAATTTTTTTTTGTGCAACTGGCAACTCTGAAATTTGGCAGCTGTCATATAAGTTTATTCCGATTATTAAAAATGGAGCGCTTTACGAAAGAACAACGCGTTATAATCGCTCGCAAACTTTGAAGAATTTCCAGTCGAGTAAGTGCGCCTAATGTGTCAACCATTCGAAAAGTGGTCAACAAATTTGAAGAAACTGGGTCGATTATACACAGAAAGACTCCTGTGCGTCAAAGTACCGGTCGGTCTCTTTAAAACATTGCTGCTGTATACGAGAGTGTCGTCGAAAACCCGAAAACAACAACAAATTTCAGGAACCACTAAGCGGCGAATATTGAAAAAAGACCTCCACCATCATGCGTAAAAATTTCAGGTTACTCAGGAGCTGAAACCAGCAGATCATGGAAAGTTCCGCCAATTGGTTCAATGGGTATTTTTCAAGAAAAATTCATCTTCTCTGATGAAGCGCATTTCCATTTGAATGACTTCCTGAATACACAAAGTTGTCGAATTCGGGGCACAGAAAATCCTCATGCAATCCATGAGAAATAAATGCACCCACAACAAGCAACTGCCTGGTGCGAAGTTTGGTCAGAAGGCGTGATTAGGCCTTACGTTTTTTGAAGATGAGGCCGAAATTGCATTGCCTGTGAACGGCATTCATTACAGGAACATGATAGCGGAATTCTTCTTGCCTAAACTGTACGGCATTGATCTGGTTGACATGTGATTTCAGCAAAACTGTGCCACCTGCCACACCGCGTATGGAACAATCGATTTATTGCAGCAACGATTTCCAGAACAAAGTATCTCAAGAAATTCTGATGTCAACTGGTCACCAAAAGCATGCGTTTAAACACCGTGCGATTTCTTTCTTTGGGGTTTTGTTATATCTCGGTTTTATGCGAATAAACCAGAACGAATTCCCGAGCTCAAATCCGAGATCCAACGCGTCATCGGTGAGATACCGCCACAGTTCTGTGAAAAAGTCATGGAAAATTTCTTGAAAATGGTAATGCCAATTTGATGGAAATTTTATTCCATACTTAATCCGAACATGTCTTCTTTGCAATCCAATAAAAAAATCAGAACTATCTTAAAAACTACTTGCTATTATATTAAAATCAAAAAGTGCATGCTTACTGAGACATCCTTTGTAACTGCGTATGACGAAGTATACCAATCGATTTCTTAGGTCATTCTGATCACAGTTGGTGTGGGGGCGCTCCGTCCTACAATAACTCCCTTCCCCACAAAATCGCAGGTGAAAATAAGTTTTAGTACCTTTATTTATACCTTTATTTTCGTACCTTTATTCTGAAAGGTTTTTACAGCAAGATATTCCCATAAACAGTGATCGGAATGTGACAAGAAATACTTTCCGTTGTTACAGGTCACCCTGACCTCCATTCTACGTTATTATAGGTTACCCTGTATAAAATAAATACTTTAAATTTAATTTGTGTGGGTTTTAATTTTCCCAAATTACTTTTAATCCGAAATGATTTTGATCCCGGATCTGCCCATATTTGGTCAACGGACTGTATCCAAAACGATTTCCAGATCGTAACAAAAATGATTTCCAGATCGGATCCCTTCCCGTTTAGAGATCGAATTCGATGATATTTTCGAGATCGGGCACAATTCTCGCTTAGAGAATAAAAGGAGAACTACAATTACATCCGATCTCGAATCGAGAATGATTCCGTTCTCGTAATAAAATCAGGGGAAGTCGGACTCGATCCAGCGCCGATTCGCTTCCTTTTTGGATGTTAATGTAATGTAAATGTAGTCACGGTAATAACACAATTATGAATTTGCCTCAGACAGTTGTAGAATTCGCTAATCATAGATGCTGGTAAAAAGGACTAGAACTTTGTAAAAAGTTCTAGATGACAATATAGTTGACTACCACTGTTACTTTGAATTGCTGCTGTGTTGTAATTGTTGTAGAAACTGCAGACATCGTCAACTTTATTAAACGTTGTTATTGCTGAAATAGAAGAATAATTTATAAATACCCTCGATTTATAAATAATAACTAAAGAACCTCTTAAATGGGCAATTCCTAACATTACATTTTCCGGATTCCCCAAAATTCCGTCACGAAGAATGCATTCTGCTTAATTTAAACTAATATTTGCATGCAAACAGTTCTGTTAATGGATTCCTCAAGTTAGTGGAGTCAAGTTAATGAATTCGTGGTGGATTGTAAACTTTTTGCCCACATACTCTCCAAAATATGGTTGATGAATTCGCTAACTATAGAGAAATATACTACGAATTTCTAGATGGAATTAGTTATGAGGCACCACCATAAGAGGGTTGATTACATTGGACCGGTCTAGAGGTCTAGAACATGGAGTAGTACCAGGCATAGGTGCAACAATTTTTTACACAAAAATGCGCTTTATAGAGAAGGGTAAATAATTTTAGATATTTTTATCAGATACATACGGCATGATTTGCAGGAAGACCGTTACCATTCACGAGCATGGTTTTGCTCCATAACATTTTTTAATTTGAAATCATAGTAATTTTTTCAATTAAAAGAGTGATTCAAACAACATTTACTGAAGTGATATTTGTTATTTGGAATGATAGTAAAATGAGTTAGAAAAATATTATATATTTTGTAGTTTCTTTCAAAATGATTCAGCTCAGGAATGGTTACCATTATTCTCAAACTACCCTATAACTGTTGAACCCTCGTATCCATATTTACATAAGGCGCCACATAAGTGTGTGTGTTTGTGGGTTTATTCAGTCAGTCATCGATCTGATAATAGTGATATCATGGATAATGTTGGTTTATGTATATCCGAAAACAATTGACATTTGGCAAATAAAATAGATGCTAATTCGGTGGGAACTAGAAATAACTAATTACAAATATGGTATTTGTTCTATTGTATTGTTGTCCAAGTGCATAGAAACATGTTTCAGAGGGAATTAATTTTAAATGTTGCAGCAGCACCACCACCTGCACACAACTGCTGAATGTTATTTTGGCATAAGGACCATATATTTCAATCAGTGCATGCATATGTTATTGGTCACCACTGAGTTCTCCATTAGATTCATATGGAAGTGACCTTAAACTGTATGTGCATATGAACACACAACAACAATAGTACAAGGTGGCGCAAAAGTAAACTTCCGATGTTTTTTGGCTGTAATTAAAAAAAAAAATGAAAAACTTTGATTCTTCTTGTGGATTATTTTTATTTGGTCTTTTAATTTTTTTTTACATCAAGTCGAGAATATCATGTCATGTAAATGGCCGCCGCCACAGTTGATTGTCATTTGAGCCCTTTTTATGGCATTTTCCATCGCTTTGGCCAAAACTTCCGGCGATACGTGCTCACATTCTTGACGGATATTGTCTTTAAGAGCTGCAAGCGTCTGAGGCTTGTTGACATAAACCCGCGACTTCAAAAAGCCCCACAAAAAGAAGTCTGGAGCGGTCAAATCAGGCGATCTTGCTGGCCAGTGCAAATCGCCAAAACGGGAGATTAGGCGCCCGGGAAATGCATCCTTCAGCATATCGGTTGTGGCACGTGCAGTGTGTGCCGTTGCACCGTCCTGTTGGAACCACATGTTTTCCAATCCCAATTCATCAAGTTGCGGCAAAAAGAACTCGTTGATCATTGCTCTGCAGCGCTCACCATTCACAGTAACCGTTTGGTCCGCGACGTCTTCGAAGAAAAAAGGTCCGATGACTCCTCCAGCGAAAACAGCACACCATACAGCGACTTTGAGCAGGTGTAATGGCTCTTCGTGGGTTACACGCGGATTTTCAGTGCCCCAGAAGCGTAAATTTTGCTTATTTACGTACCCGCTAAGATGGAAATCATCTTCCTCTTGGTGGTGATTAAGGATGGCTTGAGCGTATGTTAGACGCGATTGGCGGTCAGCAGCTAACAGCTGATGCACCGTCTGGACTTTGTACGGAAACATCTTAAAATCTTGTACCAAAATTCGCTGTACAGACCGTCGACTGATACCCATTTGCGTGGCACGTCGTCTGGTCGATGTCGACGGCGCATCCATGACATCCTCGGCTACAGCAGCAATATTCTCTGCAGAACGGCTACTCCGGGGTCTGCCACGCCTGGCAGCATCTCGTGTTGTGCCAGTCTCTTCGAGGCGAGCGGCTAAACGTCGCAGTGATTCACCAGAAGGCGTTGGACGGCCAGGAACTCTGCGACGAAATTCACGTTGTGCCAAAGTTACCGACCGATTATTGGTCAAATAAATAGTCAGCAATATTCCGCGTTCTGGAGCAGTGTAGCGTAACATTGTTTATTAACGTGTATTTCGCATATGTTTACTACACAAATGTCAAAACAGAACTGACATTAGGGGCCAATCGCAAAATTTATAGCATTTTCTGATAGGAGGATTACTTTTGCGCCACCTTGTATGTTGTAGTGCTTTTAGTTAGTAACGGTCCATATCTGATTATAATACACAAATATACTGTACAAAACGAACAGCAATGAACGCTTGTTCGAAGACTATGAAAAGTGAATACAGAGGTAAGTGGAGTTCAGCTGATTGTTCTATGATTATATTGAGTGTGCTCAAGTGTTCGGCATACGAATGACCAGACGTGAGACCTGCCTGCTCCTTCCGCACAATTTGCTGCGTCCCCTGCTAGATCCGTTGAAGTATAAGGGTCGCCATTACTTTGCAAAGTGTATTGAGCAATGCAATACCTCTCCAGTTCCTGCACAGCGCATTTTTCCAACGCATTTTCCGGGATAGTGATAACCACTCCCTCTTTCCACTGCGTAGGGATTTTGTTGGCTATCCATGCATTTCTGATGAGCGGCGTAATGACATCTGCTAACGCAGATGCATCATATTTCAACAGTTCCGCTGGAATATTATCAGGACCAGAAGATTTCGGATCCTTCGTTTTACCCAGTGTCATGAGTATGCTGCCGAAGGAGTAGAGTGCTCTTCATCATCCGTAAGTCTAGATTGAGTCATAAAGTATTCATGCCATTGGTCCACTTGGTGATCTGTTGATGATATCCGTGTAACATCATTAGGTTCCTAAGATGCAGCACTGATGATGTTGTTACCGCTCAGCATTTTAATTGAAGAGTACACAATACGGATGTTATCTGTATGCATATGTTTTTCCGGTTCCTTCACTGTATTGTCCAGATAATTGTCGTAATCTGAACGGACCATGTAACCCACTCGACGCGCTGATTGTCGTTGGTCTGATTTGAACTGCCTCTTCAACGTAGGTGTTTTCGATAATATACGCATATTGTACTTATACAGACGTTCACGATTTCGGTTCAGGATTCTGCACTTATCAAAGGTTTATTCATATATCTTTTCACGCCAAGGACCTCCTTGGCTGCTTCCTTCAACGCTCGAACAATGCTTGCCCATGTATTGTAACTGCCCTGTACCAAATTGGAGTATAGAGTTTGATCGTACACCATCGATACAGTGAAAGAAAATCTTTACATCAAATCGACGATAAATGTTCATCAATTGTTCTTCATTGAATTGACGCCAAATTTCATCAATTCAATGAAAAAGTTCTTCAATTTGAAGATTGTGCATTTCTTAAACTTTTTCAGCGTCATAGAATTGAATATCTTTTTACATCAATCTTCATCATTGGAATTTAAAAATAATTAGTGGTATCGATTCAAAATGTGGGGGTAGTATTGACAAATGAAATAGAAAGTGATAAAAGTAGTCGAAAATTTAAAATAAATACATAATAGAAAATAGCGCAATGGACGGAACAAATATTCACGCTCTATGATCGCGTTTTATCTGGCCTTGTACCCTGTTATTGTGGATTTTTTAGGATGAAATGTGGTCAAAAGAGTTTGGTTACTCATTAACTCATTAAAATGATGACCAATTTACACCAAATTGATGAAAAACTTACATTAAATTGATGACAACCTTACATATATTATTGAAGAAAAATTTACAGCAAATTGGTGAACAATTCACATCAAAATGGTGAAAAATGTACTTCAACTTTATGACGCACATCAAACTGATAAAAAATGTACATCAACTTAGTGCAGCATTTTCGTTGAATCAACGTAAACGAAAGATTGATGAAATGTTCTTCATCAATTCAATGAAATGCGTCGTAGGTTGGAAACTGAGGAATTGTTTCATCAAATTGAGGAACCAATTCATAAATTTGATGAAGCTTTTTCTTTCAGTGTATGAATGGGTCATGGAGATGGTCTGTATTGTAGTTTAAGATTTTGCTTCTAATACCGTTGACAGTCGCTGTACGGAGACGAAAGGTGCCCACTAAGTTTTGGTGGTCGCTATCAATATCAGCGTCATGTCTAATGTTGACGTCCAGAACATGAACAGTTGATGGCGAGCACTGAAATCTATGAGCCTATTATTGTCTTCATCAGCCTAAGCGTGCACGATGAAAAAAAGAGTTCTGTAACATATTCTCCCAAACATATTCTGCAGGTACCATGTATATGTTTGGGACACACTTCAAACCTTTATATGATTGCAAGTCCCGAACTCAGGAGTATTTAAATGCAAACATTAGCATGTTTACTCACAAATATGTATGCATTTATGTGGAAACATATGCGTGCTTCATCCCAAACATCCATATACTTACGTGGAAGCATTCGAGTGTTTCCCCCAAACCTCCAAATAAAGGGGTTTTCAATAAGAGCGCTACAAAAGTTTTTTTAAATAAAACAAAACCGGTTTTAGATACCAATGAAATTCTTTATTCCTGTGAAAGTACGCTCGATACCATATATTATGGAACTCGATTTCTTTTATTAAAAAGTACTTTTTCTATGAAAAAGTACATTTTAATAGAAATATTTAAAAAGAAATATGTGAAATTCATGTTATATTTTCTATGAAAAGGTACATTTTAATAGTTATTGATCTTGAACCGGACAATTATTGAAAACATAAAAAAAATATTAATAATAATGTGTTGTGAAATAAAACCAATAACATGAAAATAAAGAAAGGCGACAAAAAAAAGTAATTTAAATAATATTTCTATTAAAAAGTACTTTTTCTATGAAAAAGTACATTTTAATAGAAATATTTAAAAATAAATATGTGAAATTCATGTTTTTTTTTGCTATGAAAAAGTACATTTTAATAGTTATTGACCTTGAACCGGACAATTATTGAAAACATAAAAAAAATATTAATAATAATGTGTTGTGAAATAAAACCAATAACATGAAAATAAAGAAAGGCGACAAAAAAAAGTAATTTAAATAATATTTCTATTAAAAAGTACTTTTTCTATGAAAAAGTACATTTTAATAGAAATATTTAAAAATAAATATGTGAAATTCATGTTTTTTTTTGCTATGAAAAAGTACATTTTAATAGTTATTGACCTTGAACCGGACAATTATTGAAAACATAAAAAAAATATTAATAATAATGTGTTGTGAAATAAAACCAATAACATGAAAATAAAGAAAGGCGACAAAACAAAGTAATTTAAATAATTAAAAAAACTAAAAAAAAAAAAAAATTTTTTAATTATATTAAATAAAACATAAATAAATAAAAATACAAAAAAAAAAAATAAAAAAAGACTGGATGGATAAAGAACAGCAACGATGGAGACAGGAACAAATGAAACATGTGACGGGATGAAAAAAACAGGAACATTAATGACGGATGAAAGTACAGGAACCATTGACAATTTGAAGAGAAAATCAAAATGAATGAAGACCGGAACAGATAAATCAAGTGCTGGACAGGAGCGTGAACTTAGATGACAGGATGAGAAGACTGGAACCGATTGAGGTGATGAAGAAGGCGAATGTACAGGAACGATGAAGACAGGTACAGATTAAACATGTGACGGGATGAACAGGAAATGAATATTGACGAAGACGAATAAACAGTAGACTGGTCCTTATTTTGAAAGTCGTCGGAACCTGCGGGCCATGGGCTCATTTTGTTTATATTTATGTCAAATATCACCGTGCAAATTTTGAGCGCGATCGATAAACCTTTACCACTCTCTCAAGAGCCTTAAAGTTACAAAAATAGTCTATTTTTGAAAAATTTTCCAATTTGGACCACCCAAACGGAAAAAGGATGCACCCTAATTTCCAGACTATATTTTTCCTGATGCAGGAATTCATTACGAACAAAATGACACCTCACAAGCTAAAATCGGAGTAAGACTCACGAAGTTATAAATGATTAAAAAAGGTCAATTTAATAAAATGGAGGAAATTTTCTCTTAACCCTTATTAAGGTCTGTTTGTTTCGATTAAAGGTTTTCAGTCAAACAAACAGACCTTAATAAGGGTTAAGAGAAAATTTCCTCCATTTTATTAAATTGACCTTTTTTAATCATTTATAACTTCGTGAGTCTTACTCCGATTTTAGCTTGTGAGGTGTCATTTTGTTCGTAATGAATTCCTGCATCAGGAAAAATATAGTCTGGAAATTAGGGTGCATCCTTTTTCCGTTTGGGTGGTCCAAATTGGAAAATTTTTCAAAAATAGACTATTTTTGTAACTTTAAGGCTCTTGAGAGAGTGGTAAAGGTTTATCGATCGCGCTCAAAATTTGCACGGTGATATTTGATATAAATATAAACAAAATGAGCCCATGGCCCGCAGGTTTCGACAAACTTTAATTTTCTCCATACAACATAGGTCCAGTCTAATAAACAGGAACGATAAAGACACGAACTGATGACTGTTAATATACGTGTTACCTTGCACGAACTTGGATGCAGTAAGCATGAGCAGGAACGATATGAAAATTTGAATACACAAGTAGGATTCAAGGGTACGATCTGGCAACCTCAGTTCAATGAACATTATTATACATTAATTTACGTCTTATTAATTCAATAGAGTCAGAAATAGAAAATAAATGGTATAATTCATTAAAAGTTTTACAAAGGCTATAGAGGGGATTAAAGGCCTCATAATTATGTTTAACTAAAGGTAAATTTAACGGAACGAAATGTCTTGAAACGCGGGTAGGAACAGTAAAGTGCAAAGATAGCAAAAGCGGTGAGTTAATTTCTCCATTAATTAATTTTACCATAAATGTGATTCCTAACATAATTTTCCTGCGTTCAAGAGTTGGCAGATCAATCAAACAAAGGCGATTAACATAGGGGGGTAAAAGAGTGTCATAATCCCAGCCAAGATTTCTCAAAGCGAAGAGCAAAAACTGTTTCTGTACTGATTCAATTCTATCAATATGGCTCCTATAGTTTGGGCACCAAACTATCGACCCATATTCGAGTATCGGCCTTACAAGACTAGTGTATAAACGTTTCGATAGATAAGGATCATTAAACTCCCTGCACCAACGTTTTATAAAACCTAATAAACTTGACGCTTTACCCACACAAGAACAATATGCAAATTAAATGTCAATTTAGGATCAAAGATTACCCCTAAATCACAGAAGGAAAAAACATTTTCCAATAAACTATTATCAATCAAATATGAGGTTGGTGAACTATTTCTCCTATTAAAAGACATTTTATTACATTTTCGAAAGTTCAACAACATATTATTGCAACGACACCAATCAGCTAACCTCTCCAAATCCTCCTGAAGTAAGTGACTTTCACCAATCGTCCCTAAAGATCGAAATGACTTTACATCATCCGCATACATTAATATTTTCGAATTTCTAACAACTAATGGAAGGTCATTTAAAAACAAATGGAAAAGAACAGGACCCAAATGACTTCCCTGGGGAACACCAGAAGTGACAAATATTCTACGAGATATACAACCTTTAAACAATACTGCTTGAGTTCTATTCGAAAAATAAGAAAACAGCCAACGCAATAGACGGCATGGAAACCCTATCAAGTCAAGTTTTAGGAGTAAAAGTCTATGGTTAACTCTATTAAAGGCCTTACTGAAATCCGTGTAAATGACATCAGTCTGTAACTTTGATAAGAAGGATGAAAAAGTAAATGAAATAAACTCTAATAGATTGGTGACTGTCGATTTCCCTTTTAAGAAACCATGTTGATATGGCGAAATAATACCCTGTAGTGAGTGGACAAGCTTACAAGTTACCTATTTTTCAAAAAGCTTAGGTATAGCACTTAGCTTTGCTATACCCCTGTAGTTTTCCATATTCGACCTACATCCGCTCTTATGGAGTGGAATAATAAAGCTTTCAATAGATCAGTAGATGGCACCCCATCAGGGCCTGGGGAACAAGTTGGTTTAAGGGATAGGAGGCCCATAAACACATCATTAAAAGACAAAGAAAGTCAAACATCATATCAAATCTTTGAATAGTATAAGCATACTCTGATGGTAATTCACCACTGTTTAAATAGGTTGATTGAAAAAATTTTGCAGAAAGATCTGAAATCTCAACATCCGTTGATTTTAAGACGCCTTCATATTCCAGAGAAATCGGGTATCCCCTTACTCTCCTTTTAGAATTCACAAACTGATAGAAAGACTTAGGGTCCAAATTTAATATGGCTTTAACTTTTATAAGGTGGCCGTCGGTGGTGCAGTGGTTAGTGTGCGCGGCTCTTGTACATGAGCACGTGGGTTCGATCCCTGCACAGACTACCGTACATTTCTTTCGACGACGGTCACCTCGCTTAGTGATGGCGACACTTTCGAATACTTAGCCATGAAAAAGCTTTCCAAATACCGTTCGGAACCGGTGTAAAACTGTAGGTCCCAATCAGTGAGTGTAAAATCTAGAAAGCGCACATCTCGCTGATTGTGAGAAGCTCTCCTCAATCCCTTCATGGGATGTTATGGGACACCATTTAACTTTTATAAGATAATCAGCATAACATTTACGATTCAACGCGTCACACTTATGCATTGCAATGGAATAATTCATTAAATCAATACAGGACCCACTTCCCTTGAACCTTTTATATAACCTATTTCGGCGATTCCTTAAACCCCTAAGTTCACTTGTGAACCAAGGACGACTCGACAAATCAGTATTGGCGTAAGCAATAGGCATGATGAACGAAAACTGGAGTATATGACATCATAAAATTCATTAAATTCCACAAAAAAGTCCCATTTAAACGAAGGTCAAATAACATCCAAAATAGAATTATGAAGATTTAAAACGGTAAGAATGACTGACTTGGCCTGTTGGTCTATTCAAACAATCATTACAAGCTAGATCGATATTCAAACACAAAGTCCGATGATATTTATCCTGTGGTAAAACAAACGGTAATGCTCTATGTAGGGTCAGCTCTGAAATATTAGAATATACTAAGTCCAGTAGCCTATTAAGATGTTATTTTTTTAAACTTCTTTCACTTTGGCTTTTCTAAATTTACTTTTTATTCGGTTCAAACTACAATATGTAATAAACAGGCTCCACCTAGAAAATTTCCCATTAAACAAGAAATATGTTAGTCTGGACACAAACCAAAAGTACGAGTGTAAGAGTGCTGCCAAATGTTCTTCTATTCTGAGGGTTGTGTTTCATGGACTTGCCAGTCTTGCACTTTGGCTTTTTTAAGTTTACTTTTTATTGGGTTCAAAACTACAATATGTAATACACAGGCTCCACCTAGAAAACTACCCTTTAAACCAAACCAAACCAAAAGTACCCAATATTGTTGATAATAATGGGTTGTAATAAAGTAGTTAAAAAAAAAGTTGTTTAAAAATTTTTCATTTTGCCCCCATCCCGCAACGTGCGATAAGGAACTTCGTTCCAAAAAAAATTTTTCTTAAAAAAACTTGATCATATTACAAAAAGTATCTTTTCTTAAAGGCCCATTTAAAATATCGTATTTTTCAACGGGCGCCTTAGGTGTGTTGGAACTAACTAGTACATAATGTACAGCGAAAGGTACTTCGTTCCAACCGTGTGTTACCTGACACCTCATGTAATTCTGGAATTCTTTTTGAATGGTGAATACTGTTTATAGTTTTATGCATTATTGCTAATATACTATGTACATGTGTTGTCATTAATTCCGGAACATCGGAGTTGGCAGATATGACTTCTAATGCCTTGGACAACTTATTTCGGACAACAATCGGCGAAGTAATTTGTTCGCAAAGTCTTTTATGTCTGTCTGATGGTGTCAGTAACCATAGTGAAAAAGGATTTAGATTTGCAATTCTGCGTTGTTATATCAGTGGTGTAAAAACCGAAAAACCCGGTTAATTGACTTGAAATAACCGGCGAAGACGGTTCTTCGAAAATAACACTTTTTAAAAAACCGACGCACGGTCATCCGGCAGGAATTCGGTTAACGGGCTTCGGTTTTGAAAACACTAGTCATTACGTTAACTCAAATTTTGTTTATCATCGATTACCCATAATGTTTGAAAATTCGCACAATTCGCATTATACGTAATAAGTCCCATGGCATTACGAATTATCTGGATTGTATTTTATAATATTTGTAATGAAAATCTTAAAAGAATTAGCTAAAATTTAAAGAATATATATTATTTATATCGTCTTAAGTGCATTTCAATGTTTATACGTTTGTTTTACTTTGTAATCTTACTTCAAAATCACTTACCTACTCCCTCCCTGACACCATCCATTCTCTTCCTGGTCCCCAACTTAATGCTAAGTAATTAAAACACTATTCCCAATTCGCCGGCCGTACTCTTGACTGTTGCTTCATTACGATTTAATGAACAAATCCTTCATTTGCTGTCAATATTCTGCTCTTAAGAGCTATCAGAAATTAAGACAAGCATTCAACCAAAGTTACAAAAAGTTAATGAACGAAGTCATGCTTTAAATGACAGCCAGAGAGACTCCCATTCCTCATTTGTTTGATAGGATGGTTGAGTGAAAAATGTCATGGCCTGCGTAAATGTTGGGAAGGACGATTGTGCTGCAATCGTAATATCTACCCAGCAATGGGAAACAATGAAATTTAAATGTTATCAACACTCCGTTAAGGAATAGAAGTTCAAGTGATTTGAATGCGAAGGTTCCCTCAGGAATGTGTATACCACAAATATACAAAACAGTGGGCGCAATTGTGAACAATTCTAATATTATGTGGAGATGTTTAATATCCGGGACGGACTTTGCAGCTACTGAAGATGACCCACCAACCTTATAGGCAGTCGTAACAGTAGCAATCAAAACTCTTCAGAGAGAGTTAATTTAAAAAAATGCTTAATTTTACTATTCGGGGTTTCCGTTTTACATCAGTCTTTATTTGCAATTAATTGCTTAAATTATGTCGACAAGTATGTCATGATGAACGAATGAAACTGGTACCTGAAATCCGATGCCAACAGCCAATTCAAATGAATTTGAAATCTTCCAAATTTAAACTGGGGGAAAAAATAAAATAGATATTCCCTATATAATTTTGCAGTGAATTGAAAATGCCCAATATTATTTGAAGTTTCCTCAACTTCATTTGTAATTTTTTAATAAACTGTTACGAAAAGTACTTTACAATTTAATCAAATTAACTTTTTCAATTCAATCCAAAATTAGCAATTAAACAAACAGTTTGTGGTGTGTTAAGGTAACATGTGAATGTTAACGATCAGTTTGTGGTGTGTTATGCTAACATTAGAATGCCAACGGACAGTTTGAGGTGTGTATTGCAACTTAACACTTATAAAAGTTTGTCAGATTACTGAAGCTTAATTTGAATAAAATTATCATACAGAATCTCTTAATGGAACCTATGGCGGGAAATCGCTGGGTACATATTTCCCAGGCAATTCTGAGGGTAAACTCGATACATCAGTTGGATATTCCATTGAAGTACATACAGCCATCGGATGTTGCCACTTATGTTGTAGCCGTATTTAGAATTATTTGAGCTATAAAAAACTTCAAAACGTTGAACGCGACAGGACCGGACAATGTCCCGCCGCCTGAATTATAGGCAGGGGCTTATAGACTGGTGCCCTGGCTCAAAGAGCTTAACACCAGATGTATCAAGCAGGCATACATATCTTTGAAATGAAGGGAAACAAAGATTGTCTACATTCGAAAAGCGCGGAAATCATTAATTGACTAATTATTCCAATGCTATTTCTCCTGAACACATTGGAGAGACTTCTCGATACATATCTTAGGATCAACATTGATAATGCCTACAGCAAATGTAAGCCCACCGAAACTGCTCTGCACGATATTGTCAGCTTTATAGTAGATTGTTCTGTCGCTGTTAAGGAATATACTTTGGTAGCTTTCTCAGGCATAGAGGGAGCCTTAAACAATGTAAATCCAGTCGTAATAACTCATGGTTCTGGCGCGTGACAGCAACATCAGATTGTTTATAACGACACTCATGTCGCCTAGCTTAGGGTCAATGGATCTCTACGGATTTGTCAGCAGGGGGACGCCTAAAGGAGACGTTTTATCATCCCTGCTATAAAATGTCCTTATGAACAGTATTCTGCTTTCTCTGGAGAAGTCGGGTGTTTAGGTTATTGTATACCTTTGAAATGTAGGGAAACTAAGGTTGTCTACATTCCTAAAGTGCGAAAACCATCCCATAAGGAACCTAAAGATTTCCGACTAATTAGTCTATCGTTAATTCTTTAGAAATCCCTGGAGAGATTTGTCGATAGCTACAGCAAATGTAAGTCTAACGAAACCGCTCTGCACGATATTGTCAGCTTTGTAGTAGATTGTTCTGTCGCTGTTAAGGAATATACTTTGGTAGCTTTCTCAGGCATAGAGTGAGCCTTAAACAATGTAAATCCAGTCTCATGGTTCCGGGGCTTTACAGCAACATCACATTGTATGCAAAGAGACTCATGTCGACTAGCTTAGGGCCAATGGAATGCCTCCAGGTGACGTTTTATCATCTCGGCTATGAAATCTCCTCATGAACAGTATTCTGCTGTCTCTGGAGAAAACGGGTTTTTAGGTTATTATCTACGCAGATGACGTGGCAACATCCATTAGAGGGAAGTTACCAAGTACTCTTAGGGACATCCTGCAACAGACCGTTCAATACACCGTACGATGAGCTTCGTTTAATGCCCTTGGCGATGAACCCAACAAAGACGGAACTGGATCTTTTCAGAAAGAACTGTTGTATCTGTCTCCTAAAGGAAAAGGCCAAAAGGTTTAGAAGTTTTACTCGCCAGGAAATTCAACTTCCACCCAAGATTCTGGAAAGAGCCAAAATGGCTGTCATGGCACTATATACCTGTGGAAGAGCAATAGGAAAACACTGGGCACTGAAGCCGTGACTAATCGATTGAATTGAGTAGAATGGAATTGAATTGCATTGAATCGAATTGAATTGAATTGTGTTGAAATTAATTGAATTGAATTGATTTGTATTGACTTGAATTAAATTGAACTGAATTGTGTTGAACTGCATTGAATTGAATTGCATTTTATTGAGTTCAATTGAATTGAATTGAAATTCATTGAATTGAATTGAACTTAAGTGAATTTAATAGAACTGAATTGAATTGGATTGAATTAAATTGAACTGAACTGAACTGAATAGAATTGAATTGAATTGCACTGAACTTAATTGAATTTATTAGAATAGAACTGAATTAAATTGGATTGAATTGGACTGAATTAAATTGAACTGAACTGAATTGAATTGAATTGAAATTAATTGAATTGAATTGCAATGACTTGAATTGCACTGAGTTGTATTGAATTGTATTGCATTGAATTGAATAGAAATTAATTGAATTGAAGTGAATTGAATTGAGGTGAATTGAATTGAATTGTATTGACGTGAATTGAATTGAACTGAATTGAATTGAACTGCATTGAATTGAATTGAATTTTATTGACTTAAATTGAATTGAGTTGAACTTAATTGAGTTTAATAGAACTGAATTGAATTGGATTGAATTAAATTGAACTGAACTGAATTGAATTGAATTGAATTGAATTGAATAGAATTGATTTGGCTTGAATTGAATTGAACTGAACTGAATTGAATTGAACTGCATTGAATTGAATTTTATTGACTTGATTTGAATTGAATTGTGTTAAATTGAATTGAATGGAGTTGAATTGAACTTAATTAAATAGTATAGAATTAAATTGAACTGAATTGAATTGAATTGAGTTGAATTAAATTGAATTGAATTGAATTGAATAGAATTTAATTGAATTGAATTGATTTGAATTGAATTCAACTGAATTGAGCTGAGATGATATGATTTGAATTGAATTGAATTCAATTGAACTGAATTGAAAAGATTTGAATTGAATTGAGTTGAATGAATTGACTTAAATTGAAGTGACTTCACTGAATTGAATTGAAATGAGTTCAGTTGACTTGAATTGAACTTAATTGAATTGAATTAAATTGATTTGAATTGAATTCAACTGAATTGAACTGAGATGAGATGATTTGAATAGTATTGAACGGAATTGAAATGATTTGGATTGAATTGAGTTGAATGAATTGACTTGAACTGAATTGAATTGAATGGAATTGAATTCAATAGAATTGGATTGAATTGCAATGTATTGAATTGAATTGAATTACATTGAAATGGATTGAATTGAATTGAACTGAATTGATTCAAATTAAATTGAACTGAACTGAACTGAATTGATTTGAATTGAATTGCATTGTATTAAATTAAATTGAGTGACCGTCGGTGGTGCAATGGGTAGTGTACGCGCCTCTTGTACAGGAGATCCTGGGTTCGATCTCTGCTCCAACCACCTTAAAATTTCTTTCGACGACGGTCACCTCGCTTAGTGACGGCGACACTATCGAGTATATAGCCATGAAAAGGCTTCTCAAAATACCGTTCGGAATCGGTGTAAAACTGTAGGTCCCAATCAGTGAGTGAAAACTGGAAAGCGCACAGCTCAGTGATTGTGTGAAGTTCTCCCCGGTCCCTTCATGGGATGTAATGGGAAACCATTTATTTTTATTTTTAAATTAAATTGCATTGAATTGTATTGAATTGAAGTGAGTTCAATTGAATTGAATTTAATTGAATTGACTTGAATTAAATTGAATTGATTTGAATTGAATTGAATAAGTTTATTTTGATTTCAATTGAATTGTATTGAATTGAAAGCTATTGAATTGAATGGAATTGAATTGGATTGAATTGCGTTGAATTGAATTGAGTTGAACTTTACTGAATTGTATTGAATTGAATTGAATATAAGGCAGTAATTAGACCGGAAAATCTGTATGGCGTTATCGTCTCTACAGAAATCCATCTATTGCGCGATGCTGAATAAAGTTCAGAGAATGACCGATATGTGTATTACTCGTACGTTGAGAGCGACACTTATTGACGCAAAAAATGTCATCCTATATTTGATACCACTAGACATTGTACTGTTTACTGTGTCACTCTGGTCAGAAAGGGCTTTTGGCACAGTATCTTGCTAAACACAATGCCTGACTTTCCAGGTATTGGTGATCACACATTGGCCAAACCACTCTTTAAGAAGAAGTACCTCATTCGTATACCCGGTAGATCAGAATGGAATGGTCGCACCCCTGGACATCAGAGATACGTGAACTTCTATACCGATGGTTCAAAACTTGACAATAAAATAGGCCTTGGTGCCATTTCTAAGGACCTAGGCCTATATATTCCATAAAGATAGCCTAATCACCGTAGTTTCTACCAAACAGAAATCTTAGCTATTAGAGAAGTAGCGGAATGACTGATAAGTAATATTCTGACTAAAATCGAAATCGATATTTTCACTCATAGTCAATGAAACAGAAAATCCGTGGAAACTGTCTTTTGAATTTGTTAACTGCCTGGACTGTCGCAGATCTTTTAATGAGTTGGCTGATTAGTTAGATATTCCTCTTATTTGGGTGTCGAGCCACAGGGGCATACCAGGGAACTGCCAATTAGATGAACTTGCTACAATTGTGACGACCTTACATACTCCAGGGGAACTAGAGCCAGTGCGTATGCACTTATTGACAACCTACTGTAGGTGGTCACTAGTAGGTAACTGTGTACATTCGAAACTGATGTGATCCAGCCTAAACTGTTAACGCACAAACACCCTGCGGTTGTTACCGGGACAAAGATGTCTGATTTATCATGTCTAACATGATGGGTCACTGTGTCATTGGACGGCACGGAGAGAGATTCAAAGTCCTAAGAAATGGCTTTTGCAGGAGCTGTTGTGACGAGGAGGAGATGGAGTCAATAGAACACATTCTGTGTTTCTGATCGGCTGTTTGCGAAAAGCGGCTGCTTAGAATTAGAAAATTTGGCTGATGTTAGCATCCGTCGACTCTTGGGCTCGCCACAAATGGTTGATGAATTCGCTAAATAAGGACAATTCGATAAGCCGCAATAGAAATTTATTATCACTTGCAATTTTAAATAGACTTCAATTTAAAAGTTAAGTCAACTTAAAAGTTGCGATCAATATTCAAAAGACAAATTCAAAAATTTCAATTGAAATTCAGAAAAAGACAATTTAAACTTTAATTGAAAAATAATTCACAACACACAGCAATTGAAATTTCAAATTCATCAACTGAAATTCAAAAATGATTATCCGATTTTATATATTAGGGTTTCATATATTTTATTTGAAGGTTTTGAAATGCTATTGCACTTTCTTTTTTCTTACATCTGCTTTAACATTAGATGTAATATTGTTAAAATAAATAAAGCAATATTTAGCCGTCGGTGGTGCAATGGTTAGTGTGCGCGGCTCTTGTACATGAGATCCTGGGTTCGAACCCGGCTCTGACCACCTTCAAATTTTCTTTCGGCGGCGGTCACCTCGCGTAGTTACGGCGACACTATCGAGTATCTAGCCATGAAAAAGCTTCTCAAATTACCGTTCGGAATCGGTGTAAAACTGTAGGTCCCAATTAGTGAGTGAAAACTGGAAAGCGCACAGCTCAGTGATTGTGAGAAGTTCTCCTCAGTAACTTCATGGGATGTAATGGGAAACCATTTATTCATTTTTTTTTAATATTTAGCTCACTCAAATAATTGTTTTTGTTTTGTCATAAAGAGAGCGATGACAAAGAGTATGGAATAGTAAGATAACTTATTGCACTCTCTTTCCGCTTTCATGTAGAGAGTCTGAGAGAAGGAGCATAAACGAGTGTTATCAATATAAATGCACGTTTTCGACAATGTTGTTACATAAAACAATATAAAAAGCATAAATATTTCAAAGGCATCAATATTTCACATCAAACTTATGAATGGACTAAGTTAAGACAAAAAGTGAATAATACGTTTTGAATCATTCGCCAGATGTCGCCAGTGCTTTTGAGTCATACAATTCGTTCCATGACTTCTCTATACTATTCACTACTCTTTGGCGACGACGACCTGCTTGTTTGTTCGCTGCTGCTACATCAATACCATCATACTTATTGTCAGACAGAGACTATTGTTGTAAAGGGGATTCAAATACGGACTTGACAACTTTTTGTTTTAAATAAAACGAAAACCATTTGAGATATTTCCAAAACTTTATGATCGAATTGAAATTCAATCAAGCCATTTATGAATGGGACTCGTTTCCGTTCATTAGGCCACCGTGGGCGCGTCGGCAGCGGTCTATTCCTTGGGCCCAATTTTCGATGATTCAGCCACACATTTCGGCCGCTATTTCGCGTTCAATGTTAGCTCTGAGTTCTTCCAACGTCGTCGACTTGTTGGCATAGACCAATAATTTGACGTAACTCCAAAGAAAAAAGTATACAGGTGATAAATCGCACGAACGAGGCGTCCAATTGACTGGTCCATTTCTTGCGATAACACGCTCACGTAACTTACTCTTCAATAAATCGATTGTAGCGTGTGCTGTGTGGCTTGTGGCCCATTCAATAAATAAAAAATTTCTTAACAAAAGTTTATCATTTTACAAGATCCATTTAAATTACAGTATTTTTCAACAGGCGCCTTAGGTGTGTTGGAACTAACTAGTACATAATATATGGCGAAAGGAACTTCGTTCCAACCGGGTGTCCCCTGAAACATCATGTAATTTTTTGTTATATTGTATTGTTAGTATATATTTGTGGTGTATTTACACAAAAATTTTAACGAACAAATCGAAATGCCGTTGCTGATTTATTGTTGGATGGTTTGAGCCATTGTCTCTATCTGGTATTATTAAAGCAATAATTTCCAACATGCAACCGCCCATATGCATACTGAGAGAGTTGGCGTCTCTATACGTCATTACTCTATTACTAAAACATACACGACCATTTAAACAACCTGGAAGTGTCTGTCTGTGAAATGAAACTCTACTCAATATTTGTATGATATAGACACAATCTAAATGCCTAAATTGATAGACCGCCTGACAGAGACATAAAAACTGACAGATAAAATAGTAACAGAGTATGTAATGTGTTAGCTCGAGCAAAAAATGGTTTTTAGTTGCCATTGGCTTAGAAAGGCACTTGTACACACAAATGCATTCACGTAGATACAGATTTAAACACACATATACGAAATAAGAGAGATGGACATTTACCATTTAGAGGATTAAAAGCTGCTCTCAGATATATTACGTTTGAATGCCTACAATGATTTACTCACAATTCGTCTTTTAGTCCTTCTAGTTTTGAAATACTTGAAAAATGTATTACATTATCAATACTTTTGGCGTAAAATACGTGTTACCTTACGGTATAGGGAGTCATGTCAGATTGTTATTGTTGTAGTCTTTATTTCATTGATTATGATGAAACGGCGAGATAACTTTTTTTAACAATTTTTTTGTAGGTAAATGAAGATGTTATCTTTCGTTTGATATACATTTCATATTGGTTGATATCTTCCTAATATTTAAATTTCTCAAATGAAAATTGTTTAAACATATACACTCAAACATATGTGTTGTGTTTGGTTGAGTGTTTGAGTTTGTAGCGTGAACACAAACTATGCTGCTGTTTCAGTGTGGACACAAACCTTGCGGCTGATGTTTTGATTGATGAAATATTGAAATTTCGTATATTTACTTAGTGAAACAAAATGCTAAATGTGAATTTGAATTTAACATGGATATATAATTATAAAAAATATATGAAAAAATTAATTCATACATTTTTATGTAAAATGAAAGTGCTGCCAAGTAAGCAAAATAACAATGCTGCTTGATGCTGTTTGGCAGCAGCTGACAGTTGACGTTTAGTAAATTAAAATAATAAATAAATTCATTTGATTATGTTATTCATCATTTATTGTTATATATGTTTTCTGTCTTATCGGATGGCGTATTCCACGTTAAACTTAATGGCCGTGTCTCTGACACAGCCTGCAGGGACAGTCCGTGGCCGAAGGCCTCGGACAACTGTCTGCTGTTTTTTTTATTTGCGTTAAGTAGGACATAGGCGCGGGATTGCGTTTTATAAATAAAATCTTTGTGGGACTCTGGGATTAAAACACTACATCAAATCAATTAAAAAAATTGATGAATTTTGCGTGGTAACTAGATCGGCTTGAAATTTAAATTTTTCTAGTTTTAAATTTCGAGAAGCACACTCACTGTCATGTCTAGCTTCGGACATGTTTGTCATCAGATGCCTAACTACTGTGTCTGAACTGAAAAGTCAATTATGTATTCCAACTCAAGATAATACAGCTTTTATCAGTTGCAGGACTTTAAGGTGAGATTTTTTATCAATGGCAGAGATTTGATTTTTGGTGTGTTAACATCTACAGGCGCGGGTACGGCCTCAATTCACAAAGTGAATACATCCAAATACAGTTTCTCCGACTGCGATCACACAGATTGTCGGATTGCGATCACACATTGTTGCCGTTAAACTCCTCCGGGTAGGTCTCAGAATCGGCCAACTTCTATTTTTCATACCCCTAAATGATAAGGGTGACCCACCCCTATGTAGAACACAGATTTGTCCGACTGCGAAAGACAGATTGTCAGACTGCGAAAAAAACACACATTGACGTAGCGGCAGCGAATAGTTGTATAGTGTGGGTGCGGAGTACTCTCAGAGCAAAGAGAATAATGACGTGGTTATACGTATATAAAAATGAGAGAGCAGCGAAAATTGTGTGAACTGTGGAGCATATGTACGAACATAACAATGTATGTATGTACATACATGTGTCTGTTGATTTGCATTCTCTTTGTTTTTTTGTGGGTATAAAATAAAAAGTATTAAGCAAGAAAATAATGACACATATGCTTGCACTGGGTCTTTAAATAATTTTAAGTATTAATATTATTTAACTGTGACGTTATCATATGATTGAACGCTGTTTTTTGTTTTCCAGTGTAATATTTACTAATGTGTTCATAGAACGAACAGGTACCGTGTAGCAAAAAGGTGTTAACACATCGCCCGTGAGTTCGAACACTCATTGGAATTTTTTGTGAGTATAGTTTCCTGATTAATCAATTAATTTCAATTAAAATAATCATGAATCATTATTTTGATTAAACAATATTCATGATTAATTGGTTAACCGACAAATTGATTAATCAAAAACTTGACTAATTGATCAATTCATGTAATCCGGTTGTTTCGATACTATTTTGTCAAGCAACAATCTTTAATTCAAATTAATAAATTCTTCATATTGTTTTGCTTTTACAAGAAATATTTTGGTAGTTTATTCCAGTGAAATTCCCCAAAAAGTGACTTTTGGGTCCCAAAACTTCTCTCAAACTTCAAGTGTAATTTGAAGCAAAATAAATGAAGTTTGGAGTCTGAGGTCTGTTTCATTGAAAAGAGCTTTAAATTTTCTATAAAATTAATTCAAAAAACAAAAATCAATTTTTACGACCATAGATAACTTTCACATATATTTTATATTTTATATATTTTAGGGGTATACAATTTATTGACTAATAAGGCATCTTGATTAATCGCAATTCTGATTAATCAAATAATTGATTAAGCATACATTTTGATTAATCATATTAACGATTAATCTGCACTTTGATTAATCAATACTCATTATTAATTGATTAATCTAAAATTTGATTAATCAAAAAGTTGAATAACACTGTATGTAATTTTTTAAGTCATGGAAATATAACCATATACGCACACCACTACGTGATAAAAAACAAAAAAAAAACAGAGCCGTTTCTCCTAGTTTTGCCCAAAGTCTGAGGAAAAGTTGTAGCTCTTGTCATAAAGAACAAAAATTGTGAACATATAAAATCAAAAAAAAAATCAAAATCATCTTCAAGGTCAAAATTGCAAAAAACTTTAAAAAATTCGATTGTATTTACCTTTTCTTCCCTGTTCAGGTCCATAGGTAGCAAACCGTTCAAAATTCAAGGAAACAATCAACCACAAAAATGTACCTAAAATGTCAGTAAACAACTTTTTAGAACATATGAACTTCCTAAGAATGATTCTTAACACCGTTTAGGTAGCGCTTAGGTAGCCGCAAAAGTGAAAAATTTCCACTTTCCACTACTACGTGATAAAAGACCAACAAAAAAAGACCCGTGTCTCCCAGTTTTGCCCAAAGTCATGGACTGTTTTTTTATGGGCTCCAAAGATTTGTAGCGTCGGTGTCGTTCTTGCAAAAAAGTGATCATTTTGTCAGGCTCATATCTTGCAAATCGTTCGGAATTTTGATTTAGTCTCTGAGGAAAAGTTGTAGCTCTTGTCATAAAGAACAAAAATTGTGAACACGTAAAATCAAAAAAAAATAAACTTCCTTGAATTTTGAACGGTGTTAAGAATCATACCTAGGAAGTTCATATGTTCTAGAAAGTTGTTTACTGACATCTTAGGTACATGTCTGTAGTTGATTGTTTCCTTGAATTTTGAACGGTTTTCTACCTATGGACCTGGACAGGGGGTAAAAGGTAACAAAAATCGATTTTTTTAAAAGTTTTTTGCGACTTTAACCTTGAAGATGAAGACTTTTTGAATTTAGATGTTTGCAATTGTTGTTCGTTATGATAAGAGCTACGAGACACGGGTCTTTTTTTGGTCTTTTATCACGTATTGGTGTCCGTATATGGTTATATTTCATTGACTTAAAACATTACACACAGTGTAATCGAATCATATATAATAAAAACTTTTTATAATCTCGGTTGCAACAACCAAATTTGGGGGACATTCGGATGCAACGATTATTTTCATGAATTAACCTTCATGTCAACAGCAGATCTTCTTTACGCACGTCAACAGTAACATACCTGGGTATGTACATAGTTTTGTATGGGAAATGGCATGCCGTTAGCATATCTAACTCGTTTCTTGGAATTTCTGAATTTTTTTGATTTTGTTAGAAAGAGAAAAAAGGTTCAAAACCAGTTTTACCCTTCCATTTAGTCATTGTTTTTTGGAAAAAGTGGTTGTATAAGTAGACACACGTAGAAGCATGTATATGATAGAGACATGTATTGATGCCGAAATTTCATTCTTTGTAGTTTCGTCAGCAAATTTAGTATACATTTGTGATTCGAAGTGAAAAGACGTTTCTGTTTATTTTGTGGAAATAAAAAAATAAAATAAAAGTAAAATGGCAGATGGTGAATGGCTTACTCCACGACAACAAAGCGCACTTTCGTACGAAGAACAGCAAGCATATATTCGCCAAACGCTTGAAGAGCGCCAGGAAGAAATAAGTGACCACGATTCAATAGTTGGTGACGAGGCTTTCGGTGAATGTGTAGGTGATATTGGTGGTGATGACTCAGACTGTGAAGAACCCACGTTACCGGAATATGACCCAGAGGACGACAGTGATTCTGATGAAGAACTTGAAGATGCACCAATTGAAACTGGCGAATGTTTTACTGACAGAGATGGTAATGTTTGGTCTTCGATACAACCACAGCCTGTAAGATTCCGTACGCACAATATTCTAAGAAGTGCACAATCTGGACCAGTACGGGCAACGCAAGGTTTGGCCATTGCAGAAACGTTCAAATTGATAATGTCAGATGAAATATGCGACATAATTATTCGTGAATCAAATCGAAAGGCAAGGCAATTCTATGATGATGACAATGCAAAATATCCAACAAGAGAACCAAAATCATGGATTCCTATAACAAAAAGTGAATTTGATGCATATTTGGGCCTACTTTTGCTAAGTGGCTTACACATTCTGCTTACGTACATACGAAAGATTTGTGGACAACTACATCACATCCATTATATCGTGCTGCAATGAGTGTACGACGATTTTGGGAAATAAGCCGCTTCATACGTTTTGATAATGGAATCATTTGCCAGCATCATTTGCCAACCCCAAACGACGTGAGGCTGAATCATCAATGTTTGGGTTCTATAATCACGATACGATGTGCTCGTACGTGCCCAAGAAAAACAAGGCAGTTGTACAATTGTCCACTTCCCATTATACAACAGAAACGGGTGGTCCTAAGAAGAAGCCATTGCTTATATTGGACTACAACAGAACCAAAGGTGGAGTTGATAACATGAACAAGTGCTTGTCCGGATTTAGTACCAAGCGGCGGACAAATAGATGGCCTTTGGGTTTCTTTTATAATATTGTGGACGTTGCTGGGTTTGCTGCAGACGTTATATACGTTGACAACAACACTCACCTGAAGGCGTCTACAAGCCGCCGTAGGATGTTTCTCCATCAGCTAAGCGAGCAACTATGCAAGCCAGAAATAGAGAGAAGGGCGAATAACAGCAGAATATCCAGAGTTTTTTCCACGCGCAACGCCATCGAAGCCATGATAGGTAGGCCCATCTGAGTTGTGGATGCTGGGGCACATGAAGCGGAGGAACGTGATAGTACGGGACGCCTAAAAGTAAAGGAGAATTGCTACATTTGCTTGAAACGATGTCCTACTCGTAAAGCATGCACATTATGCAACAAACCAGTGTGCGCATAGCATTCAAAGACTTGCCGCAATGCGATAGATTATTTGAATCTCAATAATTTAATTACATGTAATTATATAATAATTATATAATAATAATATTCTATTAACAAAAATTCACTCAAAATAAAATATACTTTTCAATTATATTATCATATTTGTATGCGTTTTACTATACATACCCAGGTGTGTGTGCTGTTGACGTAAGGGTGCAACTTTGTAAATGGGCTTTATCTTCCAAACGGATGATCCAATCCTAGCCAAACTTGGGGCTATTGCGTAAAACAGTTTTGGCTAGGATATCAGGACCTTTCAAGTCGATCCGGTTATCCAGTTCAGAGCTACACGCAAAACATACCCAGGTATGTTGCGGTTGACGTAAAGGTTAAAGATCTCATGCTTTCTATTGTCTGTCAAGTTTTTGTTTTAAGCACTTTTCATCAAACAAAGCAATATTTGGGTCACAAAAACATATATTCTAACATATAAATCATTATGTCTACAACACGCTATATTGACTAGCAAACACAGTGTATTTGGACACAAGTGTTCTATCTTTGCGACAAGCTACGAACGCGTTATGTTTGCATCTAAACAATAAAAAACGAAAGATTTTTTAGCAGGTGATTTTGGGTTTAATATTCTTTCCACATAAAAAGGATTTTGAGTTCAGGAACCATAAACTTATCTAATGGGTTTGCTGCCACGAACACTGCTGTATTCTGCAAGACTAGATGTCGATTGGAAGTGAGTGTAGCTACCTCAAACCCACTTGGTCCGTTGTAGATGAAATGTTAACTTAAGATATTCTCTTGTCGAATCTTGAAATTTGATATGTCAAATTGTTAGTATAACCCTATTGTACATTTTATTTTTAAACATAACGTTTATATTTAATCTGTCAACAAGCAGTTTTGGGTTCATAAATTTAAAAACTTAGTTTCTCCTTTACATCCCATAAAGGAATAGGGGAGAGCTATTCATTGCCAAACAAAAACTACAAAATGCCCATAAATATCCTTTGCATACATTCATACCATTCTAGGAAGCAGGATGGGGAGACTTGCAGGCTGTTGTAGATTTTCAAATGTTTTGTGTCATGTGAGCAGTTTTTGTGGATTTGAATAAAGCAAGTGAATATATAAGAAACGGACAGATGATGGGTGGATGCACACACCCGGAGACTAAGTGGAAATTGTTTGAAACCTCTTCAATGAATGTCCTATAACTTCATCCTTTTCAGTTGCTTGACATTTGTTGGTGATTGTCCAATTGTTTTTTCTAACATTCCTGTAAAAATGTTTCTCAGTTTATCACATTGACTGTTGGGATTTAAGTGGGAAATGTAGATTTTTATGTACGAGCATTCTTGTTGTTCCAAGTACGACTGAAGTTCATAGATAGCTTGGAATGCGGCAAGGAATTAAAGAATTCTTAGAAAATCTAAACAAAAGAGGATTTAAAATGTTTGTTGGACATAATGTTGAAAAGATTTTTGATATAGACCATTTGGTGTACTTGGCCTAACAGTTTAAGTGCCTGTATCAAGTGGTTGTGCTATTACTGAGGACAGATAGAGGATAACTTAAAGAAAACTGTTGGATGAAAGAAATGAAAATGGTTGGGATGAATATAATTGTTCGTAACATTTCATGATGATAATATAATTTTGAGAATTAAATTCACCCTTTGCCATAGTTATGCCTGGTGATTTATAAGTATAAAGTTTAATCTTAAAGAAATATTTTTGATTGTTACCTGAAATATGCATGTTAAACCAGATTTATCAAATTTGAAACCAAGTGTTATGGAAGTTCTAGTTCTACTTATGAACGAAATGAATTTCTCAGTACAGCATGAAAAAGGCTTGCAAAGGACAAAACGTTGAGAGTTTGTGTACCATTACAAGCCTCAAACTTTACGATACTACTGTCGTATTTAACGTCTTTCATTGGAACCAATCAAACCTTTCGAATGAGGAACAGAATATTTCACCCTTTACTGGGTCTATAACACTGTGTGCCACAAATGTTAGGGGTCAGTGGTCGGAGGGGTTCTGACTACCGAGGAAAGTTATATCGGTCAAAAAAAAGTTATACATGTCCCGTCGTTTTGCTGGTTCAAGTCTAGGAATCGAGATATCTATCATATAGGGCAATTTGTCACGTTTGGGGCTTTTTGTGTGACATAACTCGGAAACGACTAGTCCGATTTTGCTGCAACAAACTTGAAAAAATTAAGGATTACAATTCCTTTAATTTATTGATAAGCTGTTTCTTTACGTAATCAACAGTTTTGCAGTTATAAATAAATTTATCAAGAAAAAAAAATTATTTTTTGCCTAAAAATTTAAAACTTTTTATTTTTAAAAATCATGAAAATTCCAAAATGGGAAAAACTGTCAAGTCTTATTACTTTCGCGTAAAGTCATATAACAAACAAAATGAGACCTAGATCATAAAAATCGATGAACGCGTTTTGCTTGTTGTTGCAGCAAAATCGGACTAGTCGTTCTCGAGTTATATCAAACAAAAGAGCCCCAGACGCGACAAACCCCCCCTATATGATGCTTACTAACTTTAAATCGACATATATCTATTCCTAGACGTGACCCAGCGAAGCGCCGGGACACGTATAACATTTTTTTTGACCGATATAACTTTTCCTGGTAGTTAGAAACCCCACCGATTTCGGCTGTCGCACAGTGTAATTTGCAGAAATAACATAAACTTATTCAGAAGTTGAGACCACTCACTCCTCTTAGCTTGATAAACTTACATTGGGGTACGAATTCAATTTTAATGTTGATCTAACTATAACACTGTGTGTAATTTTTTAGCTCATGGCAATATAACCATATTCGGACACCACTACGTGATAACATACAAAAAAAGGGATCCGTGTCTCCCAGTATTGCCCAAAGGCATGGACATTTTTTTATGGGCCTCCAAAGATTTGGGGTCTCGGTGTCATGCTTGCAAAAAAGTGATCATTTTGTCAGGCTCATATCTTGCAAATAGTTCGGAATTTTCTTTTAGTCTCTGACGGAAAGTTATAGCTCTTGTCATAAAGAACAAAAGTTGTGAACATTAAAAATCAAAAAAAACTTCATCTTCAAGGTCAAAATTGCAAAAAACTTTAAAAAATTCGATTCAAATTTCAATATCTTCGTTCCCAACTGACAGCACATTCAAAATAGATAAACCAAAATTTGTACTGAAAAGTTTTGAAAAATTGTGTGTTTACATTCGACCCAAATCTGATTGCTATCTTTCCCTCGAGGTAGAGAAACAGGCTGTTTGAAGTTATAAATGTTTATGGCTAGCAAAGGCATCAACCATCTTACTTATTGTGAATGGTTAGCAAGAAATTCATTTGTAATCTACTAAGAAAATTTAAATTCTCCCGCAGAGTAGTGAAGCAACCGCAACCGGACTTGGTCTATTCCGAAATGACACAAGACTGCGAATATATTTTTCTGGGACTTTGTCGTAAGGATGCGAATCTTAGAGAGGATGGGTGGGCATATCTGCATAACAGGAGGAGTGATATCGGTCGTGGGGATACACTAAGTAATGTGAAAGCCCAGGTACCGAACACTATGTACAATTTCAGGTTGGATACCAGGGCTCCCAGGCACTTATTGTACACCTATATGATCAATGACACCCCCACCGTTTCTCCGAGATGCCCACTCATCCTATTCACAAATTTTCAGATGAAAACTTCATTCCTCCACAATGGATGCGGCAACTCACAAATCGAATCTGAAAAAAGTGGCGATAAGGTTTGATACCTGGTCTCACAGACTATTAACTATTTCCCGATGATTGGTGCCACCCGCACCATTTTCCAGATATGCCACTCATCTTCCCCAGAATTTTCCTCTTTAAATCTTAATTTTTATACTACGGATACTTACTTACTTATTCGGTCTCGGACAACCCCGGGGGGTCAGGGAGCTTACAAATCGAAGATAACATATTTCACCAACCAGTTCGATCTTTTGCTCTATTTCTCCAGTTGGCAATACCCTGTGTACTCAGGGATTCGTCAACGTGATCCCTCCAGCGGAGTCTTGGTCTTCCTATATTTCGTCTTCTTTCGAGTTCGGTTTCGAAAACCATCCATTCCATTCTACTGACATGGCCTAGCCAGGATGTCAGGATAAAGCTCATACAGCTCATGATTCATGCGTCGCCGATACTCGCCGTTGTGCACTGTAGGGCCATACATTTTTCGGAGTATTTTCCCCTCGAAGATTCCTACAGATGTTTCGTCTGCTTGCGATAGGACAGCTGGACTTTTGTTACTCGAGAGAGGGCTTTATATCTAAAGTGCTTGCTTAGCCCAAAATAACATATATTCGCAAGCACAAGTCTCTGCTTGATCTCAAGGCTGACGTTTTTGTTTTTGTTTACGGCAGATCCGAGGTATATAAATTCGTCCACCACCTCGAAAGTATAACTGTTATTAACGTTCACGCTTTGGTCTAATCGCGTGGACGCCCTGTTCGTTGAAACCATTAAATTTGTCTTGTCCTCATTTACCGTCAGACCCACTTTTGCTGACTCCTTCTCAATTCTCGAAAAACCCGCAGTAACTCTCTAATTGTGCGCCCAATGATAACTATATCATCATGTTGACTGCAGCTTTTCTCATAATAATCCCCATTACGATGTTATAGAGATCGCACGATAGGGTGTCGCCTTGCCTAGGGAGGCCTCGCTTAGTTTCGAAAGGTACGGTAAAATTCTTACAAACTTTCACTACGGATTTGGTGTTCGTCAAGGTCATCCTGCAAAGGCGTATGAGTTTTGCAGGAATACCAAGCACAGACGTTGCTTCATAGAGTTTCTCCCGTATCGGACTATCGAAGGCCGCCTTATAATCGATATATAGATGATAGGTGTCGATTTGTTTTTCGTGTGTCTTCTCCAGGATTTGACGTAGCGTGAGAATCTGGTTAGTTGTCGATTTTCCAGGCCTAAAGTCACACTGGTATGGTTCAATGAGGACGGTGATAATTGGGTTTAGTCTTTCGCGCATTATACTTGATAGAACTTCATATACTGTGGATAGAGGCCTTATTCCATGGCAGTTGGCACAGATACTAGGGTCACTTTTTCACTCCAATCGTTCACTCCAATCGTTCACTCCAATCGCCGGGCATGCATTCATCTAACCAAATTTTGCTAATGAGCTGATGCATGCACCTTATCAGCTCATCTCCGCCAGCTTTAAACACCTACGCCGTTTTATCCATCGGCTCCTGCGGCTTTGTTTTTCTTAAGCCGGGCAATAGCTGTTCTGAACTCGTCTAGGTTAGGAGGGGGAAATCGACGTCATCGTCCAAATTGTGATTGATTTTTCTATCGTCATTGGATATCTCAGGTACCAGTAGCGCGGAGAAATGATCTCTCCATATTCCGAACAAGCTCTGCACATTTGTGAAGAGAGTTCCGTCCTTATATTTACGAACTTTTTGTAGAACTTTCGGGCCTCGTTCTTCCTTCTGTATGTCTCAATTTTCTTACATTCGCGCTTTCTTCACTGCCGTTTCATACGCCTAAAGAGACGGTTTACCTCCTTTCTTTTCTCCCTATACTGCTTAGTTGCAGCTCGCGTTGCATTTGACTGAAGCATTGCCATACGTGCAGCGTTCTTATTATCATTTCCAATACGACACTCTTCATCGTACCATGGTTTATAGCGAACCGGTTTTTCGAAACCAAGTACGGTTGTTGCGGCAGTTTTTATAGAGTCGGAAATGGGTTTTCACTGCGCATCATGATCGTCATCGGGAGGGGGTGGGTCATGTGCCAAAAGTTGCAAGAGCTTCCTCTCTTGGATCCACATTCTCTCTTGGATATGCCCACTCAAAAATCGAATCTGAAAAAAGTGTTTCCCGATGATTGATGCCACCCCCACCATTTTCCAGAAATGCCCATGCAGCCTCTCCAGAATTTTGAACTTGAAAACTTAATTTTTCAACTACGGAACCTACGGAAATTTTTTCAGAAATCGAATCAGAAAAAAGTGAGAATAAGGTTGGATACTTGGACTCACAGACTACTAACAGTATCCCGATGATCGGTGCCGCCACCACCGTTTTCCCGATATGTCCACTCATCCTTTCCGGAATTTTCGAATGAAAAATACATTTCCACTACGGATTCGCCCACACTAACCTCCAATCTGAAAAAAGTGGGGATAAGATTAGATACATGTTCTCCCAGATTATTTTTGATATCCCCACGATCGACGCTACCCGTCCTGTTTTCAAGATATGCCCAGTCATCGTCTCTAGAATTTCCATATGAAAACCACATTCTCAACAGCCGATACGCCCACTTAGAAATTGAATTTTCAAAAAGTGTGAACAGAGTTGGATTCATGGGCTTCCCCACTACTTATGGCATCCCCTCGATCGATGCCATCCCTCTCGGTTTCCACTCATCCTCCTAAGAAATTTCCACTAGAAAACTTAATTTTTCAACTACGGATACGCTCTTCCCGAAATCCAATCTGAAAAAAATTCGAATGGCATTTAATACCTGATTTCACAGACTACTTATTATAGCCCGATGATTGATGCCACCATCACTGTTTTCCAGATATGTCTACTCAACATCTCCAGAACTTTTCATATGGAAATTGCATATTTCCACAACGGAAATCGATTATGATTATCGATTTCCACCCTACTTACGGCATCCCCATGATCGCCGTCACTCCTGCCGTTTTGCAGATATGCACACACATTCTCTCTTGAATTTTCCAATTGTAAACTTAAATTTTCAAGTTATGCCCCCTCAGAAATCGAATCAGGAGGATATGCGAATTAGGTTGAATACCAGGGCTCACAGAGTGCTTATTGTACCCCGACGAACGGTGTCACCAAAACCACTTTCCACAAACGCCCACTCATTCAATGAAAACTAAATTTTCCACTACGGATACGCCCACTCTGAATTCGATTGTTCAAAAAATCTTGATAGGGTTGGATACCTGGATTTCCACAATACTTACGGTTGCCCCACGATTGATGCCAGCTTTCTTGGTTTCCACATAAGCCCTCCCATTCATTCCTCCAGAATTTTCCACTTGAAAACGTAATTTTTCAGCAAAGTCTACGCCCACTCAGAAATCGACGCCACCCTAACCGTTTTCCAGATATTCCCAATCATTCTCACCAGAATTTTGCACTTGAAAACTTAATTTTTTAACTAAGGAGACACCCTCTAAGAACTCGAATCTGGAAAAATAGGTAATGGACTTGGACACCAGGACTCACAGACAACTTACTATTGCTCGATGATTGATGCCACCTCCCCAGTTTGCCAGTTATGCTCTCTCATCCTCTCCAGAATATCCATATGAAAACTACAGTGATCTACAACGGATACGGCACCATGATCGGTGCCATCCATGCCGTTATTAAGATATTTCTCTCATTCTATCCAGAATTTTTTAATTCAAAACTTATTTCTTCAATTACGGATATCTAATCAGAAAAAAGTGGCAATAAAATTGAATGTCAGGGCTCACAGACTGCCTATTGTACCCTTTTGATCGGTGCTAGCACCACCGTTTCCGGATATGTCCACTCATATTTTACGGAATTTAAGACTACTGATACGCCCACTCTGAGATCGAATCTGAAAAAAGTGAGATTAAGTTCGGACGCCTGGGCTCCCAGACATTTTTTGATATCCCCACGACGGATGGGACCCCTCCTGTTTTCCAGAGATGACCACTCATACTCTCTGGAATTTTCCATATGAAAACTACGTTGCCGATAAGGGAAACCCCCGTCATACATTGAAACTGCAAAAAATTTTGATAGGCGTCCACCCTACTTATGGTATCCCCATGATCGATGCCACCCCTGCAGTTTTTCAGATATCTCCATTCATTCTCTCCAGAATGTTTCGATTGAAAATTAAATTTTTCAATTACGGATACGCCTTTACCGAAATCGAATCGTAAAAAAGTGGGAATAAGGTTGAATACCAGGGCTCGCAGAGTGCTTATTGTATCCCAATAATAGGTGTCACCACCACCGTTTCCAGGTATGTCTACTCATCCTCTCCGCAATTTTCTAATAAGGACTAAAATTGTTCACTATATACGCCCACTCTGAAATCGAATGTCCTAAAAGTGTAGATACGGTTGGACTATTTATTAACGTTGAAATCGCTATTGCCGACGTAGTTATATGCAACCGTAACTATTGTGTTTAATCACAGACTAACTCCAGTACGCTGCCGTCCGCTATTTATATTAGTTCTAGACCTTGGGACAGTGTTATCCGTCAATTTCCATCCATTACCAGAGTTTTCAAGTATTGCCAACTACTTTTCGAAATGTCTATTAGTACCTACAATAGCCGTGATCTTTCATTGTCGCTAAGTTGTATGTGGAAATTTCTATTCATTTCCAGAACCAGCCGTATTTCCAGAACCAGCGGTATTGCAGTTTTGAAATCTTTTCAAATTTGCAGCAGATTCGCCAACTGGTTTGTTCTAAGGGTATACTTTCAGGCGCATAATTATTCGTCCTGTTATTTACATTATAGAAATCTGGTCATTAAGAGCAAGTAAAAGCTTAATCGTAACAATATATTCCCAGGCTTGTGTCATTTCTGGATAGACCAAGTGATTTTCCATGTCATGTGGAAATTTTGTTGCAGTTGCTTCAAAACTTTCCGGGAAAAGCTAAATTTTCTCAGTAGATTGCAAATTAATTTGTTCCTATCGATTCACAATAAGTATGATGGTGGATGTCTATGCTAATTATATACGTTTTTAGCTTCACTCACTTGATTCGGAACCATTTTCTTGTACCTCTCTACATATTGTGTTTTTACGCCTCGTGTTCCCGTTCCACTTGTTTTAGTGGAAAGGGAGCGTGTGCATTAGGGCGGGCCAAATTTTTTTTTTGATTAGAGCCGCCACCTAGGATGATTCTATGGACAATTCTAAGCAACTTTGGTGAAGGAACCATAGGTCTATCTCGATTTTCGAGTTCCCACTTTTCACAAAATGATTTTTTCCCTATAACATCATTTTGATTCAAAACTCGATTTTTTATTCATCTTTATATTCTCTGTTTTATGAGTATGTGGGGGGTTTTTGGGGTCGAGAAATTCATTTCTGATCTTTATTTTTACCTATGACCAACGCCAGAGGGCGTTTCATGCATATTTTAACTATTTTTCGTCTATTTTCCGAGAAAAATTACAAGTTACACAGTGGTAAAAATGGTGAGAATTTTATTTACATTCAAATATAAAATTTTGATTTGAAACGAAAAACGAAAAAAAACTGTTTTTAATTGAGTTACTTAAAATTAACAACAATAAATGTCAGAGATAAAAAGTCCGCAAAGCAGCAGAAACAATTTTGGTTGAAATTAAAATATGCATGAATCAAAATGATGTTATAGGGAAAAAATCATTTTTTGAAAAGTGGGAGACTCGAAAATCGAGATAGACCTATGGTTCCTTCACCAAAGTTGCTTAGAATTGTCCATAGAATCATCCTAGGGGGCGGCTCTAATCGAATTTTTCGGCTCCATACAAATTGGCCCGCCCTAGTGTGCATATATACAAACGCACGCAGCTCGCTCCCGGACGCGTGCATTTTTTCTTTTATTTTAGGGTCGTGCTTCCGATTCGATTAATTTGGGTTTGTTTTTACATCTTCCGAATAACCAGTAGCTGTGTTTTCTACTCTTCATTGTACGGCTCGTTGCAAGCGAGCGACCTGTGAGCATGCGTTTAGGATGTCTGTTATTGAAGCCCGTACTTCTTATGGGAACAACAATTTCATAACAGCTGAACTTTTAAGATGCTGATGACATTTTCTGCCTTACTCATTGATGATAAAATATCTTAAGGGGAAAACCAATTTTACTGTTTGGATGTAAAGGGTTGGTCCAACAGCAGAATTTATTAATTTTTCAAATTGTCAAACTTAATGTTGGCTTTACTCCTAATGCGTCGCCATGAGAAATAACTTCGCAATGAAAGAAGTCAAGAAAAAATTTATTTCACAGACAAAAACTGTGTCCATTTTCCGGGACTTTAAAATTTATGAGAAAGTATTTTCCAGAAATTCTGAAGTCCTTCGTTATATTCGTAGTGAAATAGAAAAAAATCAATTGTCCATATTTTTTTTTCGAATTTTTATGTTGTCTTTAGTTTTCCAATGATGCCCTGAATCCAATCATAGCCAGTAGGGGGACTATTTGCAAAAGTTCTCTTGGGGGTGGAGAAATATAATAAAAATATCTGTTTTGCTTTGCTCTATTAGTCTAGAAAATGAGATGAAACTTTTTATTTCTCAAGTGATGCTTGAGGCTACATTTGCAATAATTTTCAGTACAAATGATACAGAGCACAGGAAGGGAAAAATCTTTTGAAATGGTGATAAATAAATGCCAAGCGGAATAATGATGTTTCAGCAATTTTATGTTTTTAAACATTCACGTGTTTTTTCGTTCTGTTATTTCTCTCTTGAAAAAGTTTTATATTTAATTCGTAACTTTTTCCGTTGTTTGTTTACAAGAGAATTCGACTGTAAAACGGAAACGGATGTATGAGAGTCGCTCGTTGGGATGGTGTTTGTGTGGGTTGCAATCAGCATTTGATGTTATCGAGCGTGTAGTAATAGTTAGACACATACGTTGTAATAAAGTGTGTTTATTCTGATATTCTCATACAACTTTATTTTTATTTTTGAACTTTTTTAATACGTTTTTATCACATCTAATACAATTATTGTGGCGAAGATGGGTTAGTTAATTAAAGTAAATTTCATGTTGCTTGGAAGGACACGCATAGTTCCGGAAACAGGAAACATCAATAATATGTACAAGTTTCGACTACATAATTTCCAGTAATGGTAAATTTATTAGATGCTGTAACATGGTTTGTCGAGGGCTGAGGTAAGCTCATTCATATCCAGCGTCTTTCGTTGGGATCCACTAAACAGTTTGAAAGAAGAATACAATTGTTTAACCTTTTCGGGCGATCGAATTCACATTCTTTATTCACCTATAATTTTCAAAGTAATTTGATTTACAGAAATGGCATTCATTGATTCATTCTTTGAGAACCCTCCTCTTAGCTTGAGAACACTCGTCTTGGTTTGACAACACTCTTTCGGGAGCACTTGTCTTGGCTTAACAGCACTCTTCGGGGGGCACTTGGCTTGGTTTAACAATACTTTACTGGGGCCACGTTGCGGACTGGTCGATTTTAAGATAATCGGGAACTTAGTGTATTGCACACGCGATCCGCTGCCGAAGTCGCTATAGTCGAATAGTTCGCCGAATCCGCTATAATCGAATTGAATCGAATAGTAAGCCCAAGCTGCTATAATCGAATAGCCAGCCGATGCAGCTGCAATAGAATAGTCAGCTGAAGCCGCTATAATAGAAATGGTTAGCCGAAGCCGCTATAATAGAATAGTCAGCCGAAGCCACTGTAATATAACAGTCCGCCGAAGCCGCTATAATAGAATAGTCAGCCGAAGCCGTTATAATAGAACAGTTATTCGAAGCCACTATATTCGAAAAGTGAGCCGAAGCCGCTAGAATCGAAAAGTCAGCCGAAGCCACTGTAATATAACAGTCCGCCGAAGCCGCTATAATAGAATAGTCAGCCGAATCCGTTATAATAGAATAGTTATTCGAAGCCGCTATTATCGAATAGTCAACTAAAGCCTCTATAAACGAATAGTCAGCCGAAGCTGCTATAATCGAATAGTCAGCTGAAGCCACTGTAATAGAAATAGTTAGCCGAAGCCGCTATAATAGAATAGTCACCCGAAGCTGCTATAATCGAAAAGTCAGCCGAAGCCACTATAATATAACAGTCCGCCGAAGCCGCTATAATAGAATAGTCAGCCGAATCCGCTATAATAGAATAGTCAGCCGAACCTGCTATAATCGAATAGTCTGCCGAAGCCGCTTTAATCAAATAGTCAGCCGAAAATGCTATAATCGAATAGTAAGTGTCTTGGGGATTTACCGTGACTATCAGCCAATTGGCCGCCCAATATTTTTATAGGAGGTACACAAATCAGCGTAGCGAAGTTCGTCATTTGTAATTACACACTAGCTTTTGACAAAACATTGCCCTGTATTAAATTTCGTTAAGATCGGTTCTGGTTTACGGGAGATATCGCGGCGGTCAGCTGGAAAGCCACCCGGTTTTTGAATGGGAGGTACCAAACTGAGAGTGGCAAACCACTCATTATCCTTAGAAGAGTGTGGCAATTCAATAAATTGTCGAATATCAAATTTCAGAAAGATTGGTTTGGTTTTGCAGAAATTATATAGTCGCAGAACCAGCCGGTTATACAGTTTTTCATGGGAGGTACCAAAATGGGTGTGACAACATCAACCCTGTTTTTATCATGGGGTGGGATTTGCCGATATGAATTACAATAATTAATTTCATTCGGTCTGAATTATTTTACGCTATTTATCGTATTGACAACCCGGCGACGTTTTCAGTTAATGCATGAGAAATTCATACGCAAGCTTACAAGGCCAGGAACATTTTTTTAATTGAAAAATGGATGACTTTTGTTGGAAATAATAGACAGTTCAGTTAAGCACACTCACTGGCATGACTAGTTTCGAACTCCGTGACAAGTTCATCATCAGATGCCTAACTACTGTGCCTGAATTGATACCATTCGTAGATCATCAATCGTATGTATGCAAACTTAATTATGCAATTTACATATGCGAATTAGTAGCCACCTAGATTTCGAAGGGAGCTACCAGAATGGGTGTGGCAACGTCATAAATTTTCTCCACTTAAGGAGAAATTTACAGATTTTAACCAATGTCTGAGTTGAAGACAATATCGCAGCCGAAAAAAAGTCTTTGGAGGAACATGATTTTGTACTATTTACGTGTGCCAATTTGTATGGAAGGTACCAGAAAGCACGTGGTCAAAACACCCATTTTAATCCCGAACTATATTTCAGTAAATAAAAATCACTGGAAAAATTTCTTTATTAAAATTTCCAGCCAGCCAGCCAACCTACCAAGCAGCCAGCCAGCCATTCAGCCAGTCAGTCATCCAGCCAGCCAGACAACCAGCCAGCGAAAAAGTCAGCCTGCCAGCCTGCCAACCATCCACTCAGCCAGCCATCCAGACACTCAGCTAGCCATCGAACCAACCAGCCAGCCAACCAGTCATCCAGCCAGCCAGACAACTAGCCAGCCATCCATCCATTCAGCCACCAAACCAACCAAAACAACCAAGCAGCCAACCAGCCAGCCAGCCATCCAGCCAGCCAGCAATCCAGCCAACCAGCCAGCCAGCCTTTTAACCAGCCAGCCAGCCTTTTAACCAGCCAGTCAGCCAGCCATCCAGCCAGCCAGCCAACCAACCAGCCAGCCATCCAGCCAGCCAGCCAACCAACCAGCCAGCCATCCAGCCAGCCAGTCAGACAGCTAGCCAGCCAGCCTGCCCGCCAACCAGTCATCCAGCCAGTCATCCAGCCAGTAAACCAACCAGACAACCTGGCAGATAGTCGTCCAGCCAAAGAACCAGTCATCCATCCAGCCAGCCATGGTTGGTTGGTTGGTTGAAAAAGGCTACAAGACAGCACGCTGTCTAGCACACTTAGGCTAACGAAGCCCATTGTGATACCTGCAGCTTCCTCTATAGTAACTATTGACTTGTCGTCTAGCCAATTTGCCCTTTCAATGAATTTGTCTATAAGACCTACAGAAATATCCTGTAGGGCTATGGTGCGAACTAAATATGTTCCGAATATCCTACTTCTTAGTCCTGCCAAAGCAGGGCAATCCAAGAGAAGGTGTTTCGTCGTTTCCTCGTCCTCTTCCATGCAGCATCTACAGATAGTGGAGTTTTTATGTCCCAATCTTAGGGCGTGTTTTCCTACAAGCCATTGTCGCTTAAGTGTTCCTATCATTGTGGATAACCTGCCACTAGGCAAGTTAAGTAGTTGCCTAGTCCTCTTCCTGTCCACCTGTGGCCAGAGCACCTTGGCTTGTTTGCAAGTTGAAGTAAGTTTCCACTTATCCTTGAACATATTATCGGCCCACTGCCTGATCTGCAAACGGCAGGTAGAGATTGGCATACTAACACCTTCTTTTGCAGGAAGAACCTGTGCCGTAGTACCCTGTCTAGCTAACGCATCCGCTACGCAATTGCCTGCAATATCGCTGTGTCCCTGTACCCAGACGAGCCTGATGTCAAAATGCTCTGCCATCACCCTAAGTGATGAGTGGCATTCTTTCACCGTCAGGGTCGTAGCAAACATAGCTTCCAGGGATTTTATGGCAGCTTGGCTGTCTGTGTAGATAAATATTTTCCGGAGGGTTATGCGACTACTTTTCAGTAGTTCAGCAACCTCCAGTATGGAGGTAATTTCCGCCTGAAATATACTACAGTGGGCAGGTAGCTTGAAGGAGATATTTACAGATATTACAGCCAGTCATACATCCACTAATTTTTTTAATCCGACTAATTTTATTTTGTGTCCCAAAAAGTTGTGAAACTAAATCTCTTTGCCATAATTCTGCCACATCCACTCCTCTTCCGGTAGTCCGGGGCCCAATTACGCACAATGCTAATCGTCCAAACGATATCGTTGTGTCGATAGTGCAGGCTCATAGGTCATTTAAAATACATTCGTTTATAAAACATCATTACCGACAGCCAGACAGTCAGTCCTATGGGTGTGGGTATACAGAACCGACTAATTTTATTTTAAAATTTGTGCAAGTGAAACTTGCGAATCTCATCTACAAGAGCCGCGCACACTAATCATTGCACCGCCGACGGCCAGTGTTGGCTCTTAGGCCAATTAAAATACATGCGTTCATTAAACATTGCTATCGACAATTGAATTTGAATTAGTCCCTTGGGGGCTTTTTCGGTAGTGCAAAGCTTCACGCATGTATTTTAAGTGTTCTATGAACCAGCATTATCGATATAAGATGTCGTTCGGATGATTATCATCATACATAATTAGGTCCCTGGTAAATTCAATTCACTTGTATAGATTTCTAATTTAAACTTTAGAAATACATCCTGATGTGGAACTACAATTTTTTCCCAACACCATTGTTTTTTCGTGATAATTGCTATGCTTGCAAACTGAAATAATGTGCTGATTTATTTGCAAACAAGATTCCCTTACAATTAACTTAGGAACCGGAAACACGTTTTTCCACGTATTCTCATCAAACACATATAAAGGGTTTTTCAATAAGAGCGCTACAAAAGTTTTTGATGTGTTAACATCTATAGCGGCGTATAGGGACTAAATCTATCAAAGTCAGATTTTATGCTGCTGCTAAAACCCGATTTTATGCTGCTGCTAAAACCCGATTTTATGCTGCTGCTAAAACCAGATTTTCTGCGACTGCGAAAGAGAATAATGACGTGTTAAACAAAAATGAGCGAGCAAGAGCGCAATGAAAGAGTGCTGTGGTAGGGGTGAGGCAAACGAAATTGTGTCTATAGCGTATGTAATGTAATGAAAGAGTGCTGTGGCAGGGGTGAGGCAAACGAAATTGTGTCTATAGCGTATGTATTAACATAATAATGTATGTATGTATGTACATGTGTCTGTTGCTGTTGTTGAACGGAGATATAAAGCGTAGCCACGCAAAATTTCATTTGCAAGCCCGTTATGGCTTGCGCAGCCGACGTTATGGTGACACACTAATACGTCGTCAGCTATGTGTGATGTTGTGTGTTTGGTTGTTTCGATGTTGTTGCTATGGCCAAACAAAGCGAGTCATTTGATGTTCAGCATTGCCCGGTGTATACAAAAAAAACTATTATTTTTTATTTTCCAATGTAACATTTACTAATGTGTTCATAGAAATCGAACAGGTACCGTGTATCAAAAAGGTGTTAACACATCATCCGTGAGTTCGAACACTCATTGATTTCTTTTTAAATAAAACAAAACCGGTTTTAGATACCAATGAAATTCTTTATTCCTGTGAAAGTACGTTCGATGCCATTATGTATGGAACTCGATTTCTTTTGCATGGCCACCACGGGCACGCTTGCAGAAGTCCAGACGCTGAACCCAATTTTCGACGGTTTTCAAGCATAAATCGGCCGATACTTCTGCAATTTCACGTTCGATGTTCCATATAGACCATAGACTTGACGTAGCCCCACAGGAAATAATCTAACGGCGTCAAATCGCACGACTGGGCCATTTCGTGAGATAACACGTTCACCAAACTTGGTTTCCAATAAATTGATTGTGGCATTCGCTGTGTGGCCTGTGGCTCCGTCCTGTTGGAACCACATGTCCTCCAAGTCCATGTTATCCAATTGGGCCAAAAATATTCGGTTATCATTGAACGGTAGCGATTCGGATGCACAGTAATGTGCCGGTCTTGATCATCACGGAAGAAGTACGGCCCAATGACGCCGCCGTCCCATAAACCGCACCAAACCGTAATTTTTTCGGGATGCAATGATGACTCATGGATTACTTGTGGATTGCTGTCTGACCAATAACGCATATTTTGCTTATTGACGAAGCCATTCAGCCAGAAATGAGCCTCATCGCTGAAGATGATTTTTAAAATTTGAGGCCACTTAAAGATGAGGCCACTGACTCCAAATTACGGTAGTAAATTTTAATAATTTCGACACGTTGTTGGCTCGTATATCTTTCCATGATGAAATGGCAAACCTTACTGAAGAGAAATGTCAAAAGAGCGCAAAAAATATGGCGTCGTTTGCTGTCCCTATCGATTTACTTTTGTAGCGTCTCTGTTGAAAAACCCTTTACATACATACAACAGATTGTGTCTCAAAAACGCCAACAAGAAACAAAACAAAAGTTGCAATTAAGTGTTGAAACAAATACCAGTGAACAATGAAGCAATATCGATTGGCCTTCAAGCATTTGCTAGGAACAGTAGGGCGATTTCAATGACACAGGCGATTAAGGAAACTCTTAACAAATTGCAACAATTTACTAAAATTTATCTGATATATTATCTCGTCTTAATTTATCGGGTGAAATCTTAATGTGGTGGTTGGCTGAGTTTGCTGCTTAAATGTTACAAATTAAATTATTCACCAGAGATCCTTAAGGAAAACCCCAGTTAAAGAAAAACGACAAAGACAAAGTACGCAATTAATAACTGAGATGCGGAGGAAATTAGGAGGGCGTGGGAGAACGGACACTACTAGCAAGAAGTTGATATTAGAAATCATGCACTACAAGACAATAAAAACACGTAAAGCTGACAGTTTTAAAGACGTTAGAAACTTGAAAAGTCGATAACAATAACTCAATAATAAAGAATGTAAATCTGCCTAGAGGTTGTTGGCAGCCCCAGCACTGGGATCGGATACGGTGGTCTAATGAATCACTTGTCTTAAATTACAATCATTATAAGTAGAAACGTCAATAAATTCCGAGAAAAACCATGCTCCCTTGATAGCGATATTTGGGTTAAAACAACGGTTTATTATTGGCCGTCGGTGGTGCAATGGTTAGTGTGCGCGACTCTTGTACGTGAGAATGTGGGTTCAATCCCTGCTCTGACCACCTTACATTTCTTTCGACGACGGCGACCCCGCTTACTGACGGCAACACTATCGAGTACTTAGCCATGAAAAATACCGTTCGGAACCGGTGTAAAACTGTAGGTCCCAATCAATGTAAAACTATAAAGCGCACATCTCACGGATTGTGAGAAGCTCTCCAATATCCCTTCATGGGATGTAATGGGAAAATATTTATTTTATTTTTTTATTATTGGTACATGAAATGTAAGTACTCTCTCCGAAAAATCGAGCCAGGTTAGACGAGTTATGGAATCCTATAATGTGGACATCCTAGTCCTAGGCGAATTATGTTGGCTTAATAGTGGCAAATCTCAATTACCATCCGGTCGTTTCTTTATATACTTCGGCAATGATACGCAATGTATTAACGGAGTCGAACTTCTTCTTTTACCTCGAATGAGTTTCAATACGAAATTCCTCCCCAGCGTGATGGGGACAGTGTTAAGGACGAGTTCTATAACCGACTGTGGTTTTCTGTAATCTCCTTGTCAATTGGTGGCATTGAAAACTATTTGGAATATCTGAAAGATTTCAAGATTTAAAGTAGGCAACGACAATAACAAACTACAGCAAGTGATGGGAAGGCATGGTCTTGGAAATGTGAGAAATGACAATGACGACAGTCTTATAGATTTCTGTACTCTGTTTATCTGCCATCAACTGTTTATCGGCAGAACGAAATTACCACACAGGAATATTCTCGAGTACACATGGGAATCGCCTGAGGGTTAAACCTTCAATCAAATTGGTCATGTAATTGTCAGCAAGATGTTTCAGGGTTTCTTGCTGGACGGGTTCCTTTCAGGGTTTCCTTGCGAGACGAAACACTGATATTGATAGCGTCCTCCTTCCGCCACCGTCCAGCGGCTGTCAACGGTATTAGAGGTAAAATCGTAAAATACAGTACAGACCGTCTGCAGGACCCATCCATATCAATGATATACAATCACACTCTACGTTCCAATTTGGCACAGGACTGTCAAAATACGTGGTCAGGCATTGTTTTCGAACGCAGAAGGAAACTGCCAAGGAGGTCCTTGGCGAGAAATGATATGTAAATAAACCTTGGATTAGTTCAGACTACTGGAACGAAATCCGGAATCGTGATCATCTGCACAGTATTTGTATATGATCGAAGACACCAAAGTTAAAGAGATAGTTAAAATCAGACTATCGGAAATAAGCACGTTGATTGGGTTACCTGGTCCGTCCAGATTACGACAATTATATGAACAATATAGCGGAGGAAACTGTAAAAGCTGCGAATATAGGTAACCTCCGGATTGTGTACCAGAGTGGGTCGATTTAGCAATCGATATTGTGCCATCGATTTTTCGATAGCTTTTGGCATGAGGAAAAAAAAGTTGCACTACGACATATCCAAAAAATCATTTTCGAGGCGCCAAAATTTCAATTGTTTGACTTTTTCTCAACTTTTATTTTTAAGGTTTTTTTTAGTAGGTAATAAAAAAAATGGACTGATTTAATTTTTTTTTAAATATTACATTTAAAAGGTGAAATTTTACGCTAAAAACGATGGCGATAGGAGTTTTGCAAAAAAAATCAATTTTTTTTCTCGATTTTTTACTCTTTTTTGTTATTTTTAAGGCTCCAAACAAATTTCTTTTTTTAATTTCTCATGTATCAAATACGTATAGATATGTGTGATAAATAATATTATTTTATCCAATATTTTGATGAACAAAATTATTTCATCTTATGTATGTTGATGAATTTGATGAATAAACGATTTTTAACTTTGGATTTAAATGAAGATTTTTGACGTAGAATACGTCTTACCTTACGGTATGAGGAGTCATGTCAGGTTTTTATTGTTGTAATCTTTATTTCATTGAATTTGAGGAAACGGCTAGATGAATTTTTTTAAAATTTTTTTTGTAGGTAAATGAAGATGTTATCTTTCGTTTGATATACATTTCATATTGGTTGATATATTTCTAGTATTTTAATTTCTCAAATGAAAATTGTTTAAACACATACACTCAAACATATGTGTGGTGTTTGGTTGAGTGTTTTTGGTTGCTCAACATTGCTTAGGAACATGTATCTAGTAAAAAGTGAAACGAACAGCAAGCTAATGTTGCTTGGCAACATGTATCTAGTAAAAAGTGAAACAAACAGTAAGCTAACGTAATAAAGCTTTTTTGCGAAAGCTTCAATAAAGCTGTTGTAACATTAATTTTGAATTGTAAAGCGTAAAGCTTTCACACAACGCTCGAATGCTAATGCGAAGACTCGATATGGTAAACCTTTTTTAATATTAGGGCGGCCCTCTCAACATTCGCAGAACTTATTTCAATAAAAATATTAATTAAAATACATAAATTAAATTAAGTTTAAAAAAATTGAACATAATATTTTTTTTTAAACGAACTTGAATCAAATGCCGTTGGTAAATATAAAAATTACAGCAGACAGTTGTCCGAGGCCTTCGGCCACGGACTGTCCCTGCAGGCTGTGCCAGAGACACGGCCATTAAGTTTAACGTAGAATACGCCATCCGATAAGACAGAAAACATATATAACAATAAATGATAAATAATATAAGCAAATGAATTTATTGTTATATATGTTTTCTGTCTTATCGGATGGCGTATTCTACGTTAAACTTAATGGCCGTGTCTCTGACACAGCCTGCAGGGACAGTCCGTGGCCGAAGGCCTCGGACAACTGTCTGGTGTAATTTTTTTTTTTAACTTTGGATTTAATTGTTGTTTTGTATGAGTGTTAATTTATTATTAAAAGACATCATTGTCAATTTTCAACATTACTATTATAACTACTGTTATGGTTGTTAAAATATAAATTGTTTTTTAACAATTTGATTGATTTTTCATGAGCGAAAAATATGGGAATTTATTTTAAAATTCAGATATTGCCTTGCAAATTTTGCTTGGATTCCATTCGACTCATTTTACTTCGGCTAGCTGACGTAGTCGCTATGATCCCTTCGCGGTTTTTATGAATTGCACGTTTAGCTACGCTGGTTAGGAGTTGAACGTACCGTACCGCTCGGTACCTTGAATATGGCATGGAATCTTCGGATCGTCTAGCGGTGGGTCTTCATTTTCGTCATCATCAAAATAAGTTTTCAAATGTTCATATGGTATGCTTCTTGTGAATAGTGGTTCTGACAGGTTTTCGTCGTCGTCCAAATCAATCATATGAACGTAATCCGTGGCATCAAAATTAATTTTCGGTTTTACGTAGGTACGAATATTGGACGGTTCATATAGGTCGTTACGAAAATGTAAAATTTTTTCCAGTGCATACTTCCGAATATGTTGTCGATCGTCGAAGAGCATGCTGAGCAAAACATTTTCACAATGGGCAAAATATGAATTATTTTCAATTACGGTGTTTACCACCGAACGTAAATTGTTTGGCAAATATTGCGTCCACCGTATGAATTTTCCAACCAAAACACTACCATATACAACCGACTCATACTATTTGATGTTAAAATACATGGGAACGTACACGTGAATTATGTATCTTGCCAAAATTTTCAAATTTTCGGACGGCTTGCTTGTTGCAACGTAAATACGAAGTATTCTATTGGCTTTTGTGAGCCATCTAGCATGTGATACAGGACCCGCTTTAATATTTGCTAGTTGAGTTGAAACGCGACCATTCGAGACAGCATTAGCAATTTGGTATAGATACTTCACATCCGTTGAAAGTTCTTTCTGTTGATCTTCATCCAGCGGTGGAGGCATGTTTTCAAGTGGGATTGCTTCAAAATTCGGAACAACCTGGCAATTATATTGATTATTCAAAATTGATTACAAAATTATGTGGCTTATAGCGAATTTTTTTTTTTAAAAATTTTGATAAGTACCTGTAGGGTATGGCAATCTTGAATCTCTTTTGCTAATACTCCAGTTGCGGTTCTTGGTCCAGTTCGTTTGTGATTTTTCCAATGTATTCCACAAACTTCGAAACGGCAGCTCATTGAAATGTAGTACACAAATCCACCAGTGTAATGGTCTCTTCAGCTGCAATTCAAATCGTCGCCGTATACCTCTCTCCGTACCAGTATTTGTAACTTCACCGTCAGAGCAAATGCCAATTAATTTATCAAGAGGAAGTTCCTTTGCTTGGAAAAATGCATTTAAAGCTGCTTGTTTCGCTTCAGCACTTTCACCTTTGCCTTCCAAGTTAACATAACCAAGTAATTTGGAATTTGGCTCATGAACGACGACTAAATGCGATTCTTTCTGCATTCTCGAATGGTAAACTTCATCAATTTTTTCTCGAGTCAATGCGTCGTTTTTCCGACCGTCAAGTGAAAAAGCTTCCAAACACCCCTTTTTGGCGTTGGCCGATAACTTCCGTTCTAACTTTAGCTCTTTCGCTCTCTATTTTATTTCTGTCACAGACAACGGTTTGATCAAGCTCATCTTTAAATGCAATGTCTTCAAACAAAGCTGATGCTAGGCAAGATGCCACTCTGTTTGACACGCCAAATCTGTCACAAATCATTGCAAATTTTGGTATACTGTATCTTGGAGAATAAAGTGATACGACCGATGTATTAGCCATTTTCATTGCAATATCATCTTGCAATTCTGAAGGAGTTGGTAGATATGTTTCATCAACAGATGCTTCAAGTCTTGGTGCGATTGTAGACACTTCTGTTTCTGTAGGATCCTCAACAACAGGAATAGTTAATTTTCTTTCATTGTGCTGATCAAACATGAACTCCTTGAGGTCATCTGTAATTTTACCACAGTTGCAACGATTTGATTTTAGTGAGCATTTGCATTCTGCGATGTAGAATATTTCATTTGTACCATCAACGAATAGTTTAAATTTATGATAATTGTTTCCGCATTTATTCAAATACTTATAGTTGTCATTTAGTGTATTTAATTTTTTTGTGACGGTTAATCTTTTAACTAGATCAATCTTCAATTTGCCCCAAATTTCTAAAAGTTTATCGACAACTTTTGGTGTGAGTATCTTGTACGAGAACATTTTATTTCCTTTTTTCCACTGGTCGCCCAAAAAAAAGTAATATTTCAAAATATCGAAAGAAGTTGGCAAAGAAATTCCATCTAGTTCGCTTGGTGCACCGAATAGTAGCACATTATGTGAAGGCATGTGTTCTAAAGCCAGTGCTGGTGGTTCTCCCTCTTCTTCCATATTGTGTTCTAAATTTCTGATGAATTTTTATTTTATGTATTTATATTTATTAAACAATTAATATTTTCCACCTTTTTGGTTTAAAGTCCACAGATAAACTAAAGTCGCAAAGCGGGAGAAACTGGAAAAGAATATAAAAAAATTGGGAAATAAGAAACAAAAAAAAGCAATAACAGACTTATATACGAAAACTAGTTGCTGTGAAACCTTCAGGGCTGCTGACGATACCCGTGGAGAACTAATTTTAGTATAAATACAGTAATCCCTCGATTTACGTCGTCATTGGTTCCGCAAAATAGCATAAGTACTTCCAACGTATGCAACTTACCAAAAAAAAAAAGATTTTTCGACAAAAATATTTAGCCATGAAAAAGCTTCTCAAAATACCGTTCGGAATCGGTGTAAAATCTGTAGGTCCAAATCAGTGAGTATAAAACTAGAAAGCGCACAGTTGACTGATTGCGAGAAGTTCTCCCCAATTCCTTCATGGGATGTAATAGGAAACCATTTTTTTTACCTTTTGAAATATGGTGCATCAGCATCAGCACATGTCATTACGCCGACCATCAGCAGTACATGGACACACAACAAAATCACTACGGAGTGGAACGAGGGAGTGGAAAAATGTTCATCCAACGCCGTGCAGGAACTGGAGAGGTATTACATTGCTAAATGCAATAGGTAAAGTAATTGCGACTCTTATTCTTCAGCGGATCTCGCCGGTGTTGGAGTAAATTGTGCGGTAGGATCAGGCGGTTTTCAGGCCTGGTCGTTCCCGTGCCGACCACGTGAATATACTCCGTATAATCATAGATCAATCTGTTGAACTACACTCGCCTCAGTATCTACTTTTTGTAGATTTCGAACAAGCGGTTGATTGTATACGCCGTAACCCAATGTGGTGACCATGAAGCGCATACTGAACAAGATAGTGTCCATGATCCGTGAACTGTACAGAGATGCAACATATAAAGTTCGGTATTATGAACAGAGTGGCCACCGGTGGTGTAATGGTAGTGTGCGCGGCTCTTGTGCATGAGAACGTGGGTTCAATCCCTGCTCTACTCACCTTAAATATCAAGTATTTATTGAAAGCGATTTTCTATGCAAGCTCTCATGCTTTTGAGATGAATGTTTTTTTTACGCGGAACAATCACAACCCTTGATTTAATTTTTTTTAAGATTTTAAACTTATAACTTTTCTAGGAAGTCCAGTCGAGGCTTTTTCATTCTAGTTTTTTTTTTACAGACGAACACACAGATTGACACTTTAAGCTCCAAGGATGAATATCGATACATTTCTTCTTATAATTTTTATTATGATGTTAATGAAATCGCACAATATATTTTCTTTATTTCTGGTGCCGTTACGACAGAATGAAGTTCAGTCTTAGTGGGATTTCGAAATAACCCAAGCCGGTGTAGCTGGATGCTCTATAATCCCAAATATGACCCAGTTTTTGATTCATGTGCTAACAACCATACAACCTTAATCTCGAGCAGGCTGAATTGAATGAAATTGAATGAAAATTTATTACTTTTTGTGCTGAAACATATCTAACAATACCTGATGTAATATTTGATGTAATTTTTTCATGTTGATTTTAATTCAGTTTCCGTTAATATGTTCTATATTCCCGTGTTGTATATCCCTTTTATGTGTTGCCATAAGGCATACTTCCCTTGCCGTACAGAGCCACTATTGTATGCCATTCCTTGAGGCACTTTGCTATTGCAAGTGTAGCTGCGTGCGAGTGTTCTTGTTTCATTTCACCAGAATCCATCAACAATTGGGTAAAACGGCAGGAACTACATACGTGAGCAGCATCATCCTGCTATATGTATGTGGATGGTTGGGTAACAAAACCTGGTATCTCCACTTTTCTAACATTTAACAATTTCGGCAGCAGAGTATTGAGAGAATGGTAAAGTTTCTATAACTGAAGTTACATTCCCTACTAGGGTTATATAGTTGAATCAACTATAGAAGGTTTCTAAAATAAATGGTTTTCCATTACATTCCAAGAAGGAATCGAGGAGAGCTTCTCACAACCAGTGAGCTTTTCCGCATTCTAGTTTATACTCACTGATTGCGACCTACAGTTTTACACTGGTTACGAACGGTATTTTGAGAAGCTTTTTTCATGTCTAAATACTCGATAGTGTCGTCGTCATTATGCGCGGTGATCCAAGCATGGTTTTTATTCCGAAAGCGGGAAAGGCTTCCCACACGACCCATAAAGAATTTAGGCCTATAAGACTTTCGTCGTTGGAACGGCTTATAGACACACACATACGGGCGAGTAGTGATGTGAGATTGTTACCTGGTGCCCAGCATCAGCACTACATGGGCAGGTGTACGGAGGCATCACTGGTAGGTAGTATATATACATAGGCAAATCGTTGGCTGCTAAGGATTATACGTTGGTAGCCTTTCTAGACATTTCTTCAATACGACAAAATTTTAACTATCGATTCGTAAGGTGTACGTGGATCGAAGCTTACCACGAGATGCGTTACAGCCAAATTGGGCACCTTGATCTCAACGAGATATGTAGATAGAGGGGTATTGTATTCGTTGTTATGGTACTGAGCGCTGAATGGAAAACTTGCCACTCTCGGAACTGAGGATGTGAAAACTGTTCCTTATGCAGACGAGGTAGCTTACGGACATTGAACAGATGGGCAGGTGATAATGCTGGTATTTTTTACCCAAAGGTATAAAATACATACCCTGGAATTTACCGCGTTGATTAAGATTGCAGAGTGTGGCAAATACCTGGATGTTATTTATTCTACTAGGTTTAAATTTATTCGGCTCTTGGAGCACAATTTGTACCCCGACCTCCTTTACCATTTGTGACAGCAAGTTTAGTTTCAGACCCAACGTAGTATAAAGGACGAAATAGGCGACGATAGTCCTACTCCCAAGGATTGTTCGCTGTATCTATACAGCGGTGGTGAAACCTATATTGCTTTATGGAATTATGGTGTAGTGACAGATGTTTGAGAAACCCACCTATTGTGCACGTCTGTCTTGGGTTCAGAGAGTGGCGATGATGTCAATCACGGTTGTACTGCGCACCAACCACCTGGTACATAAAATGTAATGTTATAGTTGTTGCCGGTAGACATTACAGGCAGGCAGATTGCTTCCGTGTCTGTCATCAGGGTAAAGCAACACTCACCATAGGAGTGTTGCTTCCCAACATTCCTGCACTTGACGACTACTCGATAGCAAAACCTCTATTCGATCGGAAATGCCACACTCTCCTACCGGAAAGGATCCCTGAAACAAAGGAGTTTCTGGCAAATATAGATACATGAATTTCTACTAGACACTATTCGATCGGAAATACCGCACTCTAAAACCGTAAAAGGATCCCTGGAACGACGGAGTTCCTGGCAAATATAGATAGATACATTAAATTCTACATGGATGTTTGGAAAACGAATGTTTAAGTAGGCTACGAGATCTCCTCTAGGGAACTAGAGTTATCCCTTTCCCATGGATTGCCTGATCTTTGTAGCGTGGGATAATAGTCCTGGAGTCTTTGGGATCAATATCTCATCTGATATTCAGCCGGTCATCAAGTCCCTGGGATCTGTATTCCTGTATTCAACACCTGCCCAGGACTACCGGAGATCTCTTAACGAGATGTTCCAGCAGTTAGATATTCACCTCGTGGTGCCAGGGCACACGGACATACAGGGGAGCAGCAGAGCGGATGAGCTGACCGGAGTAGGGACTATCTTACAGGTTCTGCAGGAATTGGAGAGTGTTGGCATGCTCCTAGCGAGGTGTAAGCGTTTCTTTCAAAAAGTTCTTATATATGATGCAGGAAAGATTGACGTGGGGCACAGATTGTGTGCTCTCAAAACAAATCTGGCCCGTATTAGATAGCAGCAGATCCAGAATGCTTATGTATTGAAACCGGACCAAAGTATCAATGCTTGTTTCAGTTTTGATGGGACACTGTCTGATTGGTTGACATGCGGCAAGACTAAAGGTCTTCTGTAGAAGCTGTAAAGATAAGGAACACGAAGAATCCACTGAACATCCTCTTTTGACATGTCCAGCACTAGCAGGCAGGAGGACGTCTTCTATGGGATCCTATCTATTTGGTGACCTGAGAGAAATACCTCAGATAGACGTAGACAAGAGCTTGAGCTTCTTCAGGCAAACTAAATGGTTCTCTGGTGTGGTTATTGCTTATTCTCGTTACCCCGTGTTATCATAATGGAATAACAAGTCTAAATGAGCCGTTCATCGAATGCCACTAACACCTCACCCTACCTAATGCCTTTGGAGTAAAAACCAAATGGATTCCCATAACATTCCATGAAGGGATTGAGGAGAGCTTCTCACAATCAGTGATATGTGCGCTTTGTAGTTTTTACACTCACTGATTGGCACCTACAGTTTTACACCGGCTCCGAACGGTAGTTTGAAAAGCTTTTTTTCATGGCTAAGTACTCGATAGTGTCGCCATCACTAAGTGAGGTTCGACCGTCGCACAGTGGGAGAAATGGGGGACAAGTCTCAAGTGACTTTTTGTGCCTTAATGGCTTGCATAATATTAAAAATGAGTTAAAATGTAATTTATATTAAGAAAAGACAAATTTGGTGGGTTATTGAAAGACAAAATTGCGTGTTTACATCAAGAAAATCGTTGCTTTTCATTTTGGTGTTTATTATCAAGGAGGATTAATTTTTTTTAAAGGCAAATGTGTTGTTAGTAATAAATATACAAAGAATTAAATAAATATGAAAACTTAGTACCTAGAATTTTTAATTTTTAAACCAAGAGTTTATATTAACAATCTTTTGTAATTAATCTTATAATTTACACTTAATACTACATAATAATAAAATTATGTTTATTTATTTTCAAAAGAAATATTCTTCACATCAAACATATTAATGGCCTCTGAATGAAAATCTTTTTTGATGTATTAACATCTATAGCGGCGTATAGGGACTAAATCTATCAAAGTCAAACTTTATGCTGCTGCTAAAACCAGATTTTATGCTGCTGCTAAAACCAGATTTTCGGCGACTGCGAAAGAGAATAATGACGTGTTAAACAAAAAAGAGCGAGCAAGAGAGCAATGAAAGTGTGGTGTGGCAGGGGTGAGGCAAACGAAATTGTGTCTATAGCGTATGTATTAACATAATAATGTATGTATGTGCATGTGTCTGTTGCTGAACGGAGATATAAAGCAGAGCCACACAAAATTTCATTTGCAAGGCGTCGTTATGGTGACACACTAATGCGTCAGCTACTTCGTACAAAGTATGTGTGATGTTGTGTGTTTGGCTGTTTCGTTGCTGTTGATATGGCAAACATGTGGTTATGTGACACACGTATACGTCAGCTACTTCGGCCAAAGTATGTGTGATGTTGTGTGTTTGGTTGTTTCGTTGTTGTTGCTATGGCCAAACAAAGCGAGTCATTTGATGTTCAGCATTGCCCGGTGTATACAAAAAAACTATTATTTTTTATTTTCCAATGTAACATTTACTAATGTGTTCATGGAAATCGAACAGGTACCGTGTAGCAAAAAGGTGTTAACACATCATCCGTGAGTTCGAACACTCATTGATTTTTTTTATTAATAAAAAGGTTCCGACTTCAGAGACTTGATAACACGGTATCTGACGAGTTCATCATTCTATTGAAAATATCTGTTAAATTGTCTATTCTTGACGTGATTCGGCTGAATTGTTCTCTGAAAATTTTAAAATCTTTGTTTCCTGATTTTAAATCTTCTTCACTTAACTGACCAATCGGTACGAGGCAAATAGAAGCAATTAAATGCCCATGAATTAGGATTTTGTACACTGTTGTACTCATATAGTACCGGGGATTACACTGTAATGAAATATCGGGCGGTATCTTCATAATAGATTTTGCATTTTTCTTTGTTGAGCTTTAAACCACTTGAAAGGCATTGCAAAATTATATAAAAGTTTTGAATTAAACGTTCATCAATTCCAGTGATGGTGGCGGATAAATTACTTTTTTCAAAAAAATTACCTCGCAACATTACAACAATTAAGGCAAATTTTTCTTTAAATTCCCTTTGGATTCACATTTTATTTTCATTGACAGCAACTTCTGTTGTTTTGCTTGTTCTCCACTCCTGGACTGGAAGCTTATATGCAACGTGCGGCAATAACGCGGAGATGAGGGACAGGAAACTCTAATGTCTCTCTAAATACTTTTGATGATATTGGCTATGACCTGAACTGCCATCGAAACCCCACTTTGATACTAACTTTAATTCGTTTTCCGTATATGATGGAAGAGATTCTAAAACTTTTATTTGATTGATCAGTATTTCTACGCTAGTGTAATCAAGTACATCAGCACCAGTTACTGTTATGTTAATTTCAGGAGGGTACCAATTTGTTCTTTTCTTTTTGCACCTCTTTATAAAAAGGGAACACATTTCTGCCAAAGGTTCTTGTAATGTTCTACTGATGTCTTGACAATTTTGCTTGAATCATCACAGACAAGGCTTCTAATGATGACATCATTCTTGGCTCATCAAAACTTTTTTGTCTCTGTAAGAAACTTTCAGACGTTGTTGCTTCTTTTACCAAATCTGCTGCTTCGTTTTGACCCGAAGCCCATAAACTCATCTGGGCAGCATAAACAAGCTCATTTGTAGGAACCGTATTTCTTAATTCCGCAGTTCGTTAGCGTTTTCTTGATTCACTGCATGTTTCAAAAAATAGCGAGTGACGTCCAGAAGATGAAGAAAATTTTTGATGTGTTAACATCTATAGCGGCGTATAGGGCCTAATCTATCAAAGTCAAAATCTGCTAAAACCAGATTTTATGCTGCTGCTAAAACCAGATTTTCTGCGACTGCGAAAGAGAATAATGACGTGTTAAACAAAAATGAGCGAGCAAGAGAGCAATAAAAGAGTGCTCTGGCAGGGGTGAGGCAAACGAAATTGTGTCTATAGCGTATGTATTAACATAATAATGTATGTATGTACATGTGTCTGTTGCTGAGATATAAAGCATAGCCACGCAGTCGACGTTATGGTGACACACTAATACGTCAGCTACTTCGTACAAAGTATGTGTGATGTTGTGTGTTTGGCTGTTTCGTTGCTGTTGATATGGCAAACATGTGGTTATGTGACACACGTATACGTCAGCTACTTCGTACAAAGTGTGTGTGATGTTGTGTGTTTGGTTGTTTCGGATTAATATTATTTAACTGTAACGTCATCATATGATTGAACGCTGTTTTTTATTTTCCAGTGTAACATTTACGAACGTGTTCATAGAAATCGAACAGGTACCGTGTAGCAAAAAGGTGTTAACACATCGCCCGTGAGTTCGAACACTCATTGGATTTTTTCAAAGAAATGAATCCGTTGAGCCAGTTTAACTCTGAAGCAAGAGACAGATTTTTTGTTCGATTTAATTGTTCCCATTTGAAATGAGTTTCGCTGCATAAAGTCTTACGTTGAAGGAAAGCCTCAACATCCAAACATTTGGCATCAAAAGTCTTCTTTTCACTGGCGAAAAATACTTCAACTAGTTGTTTTCTTAAACACTCATAATTTTCTGCTTCAGAACCATCAAAAATAAAAAAAAAATCGAAGAGTTATTGATTCTGAGCTTAATACTATAAAAATGACTGCAAACGACACTCCCCAATAAACATTTTTGTTGGAGATCTAGTTGAATTCAACTTGAATTCCAGCCATATTTTCCAATTTCAAGTGTTGAATTATACTTCAATAACACTATAAAACAATAGCAATCTCCAGGGAAATTAACCATTGAATTCAATTCGAATATTTAAGTGTAATTACAGTTGAATTCAAGGCTCGAATTACAGTTGAATTCAAGTCAAAAAAAGTTACATTTTAATTCCAGCTTTAAATCAGTATTAATATACTCTAATTCAAGCCGTGTATTTTATTTTCAACCCCCTATTTAGAACGAGCACAGTTGCTTGGAATTGACCATAATTAGAAATACATATATTTAACTGGAATATAAATTGTTATGATTCATACATAAAGCTATAAATTAATAAAAGCGAATGGATAATTTGTAAATAAAAATTAATTTAAGATATAAAATTTTATGAGTTATCTGATGGAGCTGCAAATTTGTCCTTTAATTATCTGCAATGATAGAATTAGTATTAACATAATCAGGTCCTCGATATCTAGATATCAACTTACCTATTTTATGGTTCGTCTAGATTCTGGGCCGCTAAATGGGCTATTGCAGACCATGTGTAAATGGTATATAAAGACGAGTTTCGTTTTTAGCTCTTCCACTTCTTCGTCCTATAAATAAGCGCTGCAAAATTGTGTTTATTTGTTAATTGAAATCAAAATCAATACTTACCATATTCATTGAATTCACCTTAGAGTCACCGTGTTTGATTTAGTCCATTTTCCGATATATTCGAATGTTAAATTACTATTAAATATCCCCATAGCTGACAAATATTATTGATGGCAACTTCAAATAAAATATTTTCAAAAAACTTCAAACTGGTTTGAAAACGAAGATTAAAATCAAGTTCCAATTCAAACAATACTCAAACACTTGAATTTTCGGAATTTTGGTGTTTATTGTATTTGATTTCATCTGTAAATTCAAACAATATTCAAACATTTGAATTTTCGAAAAAGTCACTAACACAATTATCTAAAATAAAAAAAAATATTTCCGGCGAAAGTTTAGCACTTCTGCTTTCACATTTATATTAAGTACATTCGTCTTAATTATGGACAATTAATAGATCTGCTTAACTTTTTCCGGAACAGAAGATATTATACAAAAATTAAAGCAAAGTCAAAAAAAAAGTACTAGCTCTTCCAACCGCTTAATTAATTAGAAGAATATATTTTTTGCATTTTTGAAATAAACAAATAAAATGCACACATATTTACCTTCCCCGGATATATTTTATATTTTTAATCGCACAATAAATAGCAAAGATTCCCAATTGTGAATTTCACAATGAAGTTATCAACTTTGACCTTACTTACTTAAAACATAGAAACAAAAAAATTAATGTGAGTCCGATCACAGGGGAGATGTGTAAACATCTAGTAATGAAGTTGGAAGTACTTATGCTTTTAGTATATTTTTTTAATTAATCAATTAAAAGTATCAAAACTTTCAATATTGTAAATACATAGGAATTTGCTGGTTTTTGTTTGTTTTATTTAACTTATTTGGTTAGTAAATGGGCACACTGCAGTATATACATATGTACTGCATTAAAAATTACAGTAAGCAGGAAATTTACTGATTACTGAAAAAATTCAGTAAATTTTTACTGATAATGAAATTTAATTTGCATTACCAGTCAAATCATAGGGCCGTATTCATAATAATCAGTAATCGGGCATTACTGATTACTGAAAATTCAATGCACCTCATCGTAATCATGTAGGCACTTTATACAAATTTCTGAAAAAAATTTTAGTAATCAGTAAAAATTTACTAGTTAAAGAATTATTTTTACTGAAATTTTAGTAATACTGCAAAGTGCCCATCTATGGTAAATGCCTTAAGTACAAATAGTTAATATTGGCTTATGGTAACTAAACTAAGGTACATATTTAATTTTTTGACTCGATTGTATTTAAAAATCTATGGAAAACTGCATCTATAGTAGTGGAATTGTTAGTTGTGGGGGTTTGTGGAGAATTGCTCATATGCAAGTGGAAAACGTCAAATAAAAATTTTGATAAAACTTGCGACTGTGGGTTTGCACAATTTGTATTAAAATCTCCACCCATAATAATTGGCATGAGATGGAGATTGTTACCCACTTGTCGTGCACCAGCTTCAGTGTAAGCCAACAGTACGTAATGAAGATATGTTATAATCTTAATTTATATTGGAATCTAACAGAAAATTTTATTAGAATTAACATTACCTCCATTCAGCTTTGATACACTTTGTTTTGTTTTATGTTCTGAGTTATATTTTTTTTGGTGTTTTGTAAAATATTTTATTATTTTGTATTTGTTGCGGTTGACAAGTTATTAATCAGCTGTTTACTGAAATGTAATATTATTTTACAGCAATGGTTTTCGAAAATTAGTAGCTAATATTGCACACTAGATGGTGCTTATATGCAGCTGTTAAGTATGAATGACAATCTCAAAGATGAAGAAAACTTTTAGTTTTTAGTTTTCCTTATATTTGACAAGTTTAGTTTTTAGTTTCCCTTATTTTGCTTTGTTTTAGTACATTTTTTTAATCAAAAGTGCAAAAAATCTTTTTAAAAGTTGTTAAAATTAAATGTTTTTGTATTCATTTTATTTATTTGTTTTCATTTGCCTACGATAACATAATGTACGACAATTAGTGAAAATTAGTCGCTACTAAGGGCTAGCACAAGTGCATGTTTCGGTTCATTTAATTCATCGTGCAAAATGTTATGCTGTGTGTGTAAGGCCGACGCCAGCAGCGGTTCGAGCCATGCCATGTCTACACGTAAACCCACTCATAGTAGTCATTGCGACGCAACCGTCGAGTCATACGATGCTATTACTACCCAATGATTGGGTTGAACTGTGTTGTGATACGTGTTGTACTACCAGCAATCTATGTATGTTGATTTAATTTAGCAACATAAAAAAGGAATTCATTTTAAAAATAAAAAAAGAAACAATTAAGTAAGGAAAAGGTAATTTTTTAAGAAAATTTACTTTTTTTATAAAAAGCTGATTATTTAGGAATAGGAATGTTTTTTAAGAAAAGATAATTTTTAAGAAAAAGTACTTTTGTTAAGTAAAAATACTTTTTTAAAGAAAATGTACATATTTTAAGAAAACAAGTGAAAAATAATTAATTGCGATAATTTAAACATCAATATTCTCCATTTTCCCTTTTTTTAATTACAATCGTGCGCACACAAATCAAACGTTAGAATAACATAAATTCAGTGTGGGCGACAAAACGTCATCCATACAGTCTTGGATGAGTGGTCGTATGTACCATGCAACACTCAAGTAAAACGATTCATGTTCGAACACGTTGGATTGATTTACTTGAGTCGAACATAACATTGCCGTCGAAGTCCTATGTATACCAAGTAGTAACAACATGCATGACATGACAATGTATTAGTGTCACACAAATCACAACTCAATCAATTCATCTCGCGCTAGCCTCTAGTCGCTACTATTGCACACTAGATGGTGATGAGTATATTGTATGCAGCGTATGAGTACACTAATACACTCATACATAGCTCACACCGATTTGATAACGCTTTACGATTGGTTAACGATTACATCGCACATCTTACTCTAAATTTGTGATTGTATTGTGAAAAAGATTTTTACCCCCAGCGTATAGATGTTTACACATCAAAAATTAATTTTTCTTATCCAAAATGCTGTACATATTGTGAAAAGTGACAGTTTTTTCTTGTTTACCCAACATTTCAAAATGACCTTTTGCGCACTGATCTCTATGGTGCTGCCCCAGTGTGCGACGGCCCGTAATTAGAAAATAATATTGCACACCTAATGTCTGTCATGTCCGTTTAAAATGTGATTGAAAAATCAGTGAAACTCGAAACATCAATTAAAGGAGATACCACATTTTGCTTCCAAACAACTCATATCGCGTTTAGACTAGTTTTTCAGTTTCAGTAGTGGCATCTCTGTTGTTCTGTTTTCCGCTCCTTTGGAATCTCATAAATATGCTTCGGTAAATTGGTATGATAAAGGGAAAACTAAAGAAATAATGCAGAGAGAGCGAGAGAGAGAGAGAGAAATGCAACAAATTTAATTTTTTTGTCGCTGGAGAATTTGTTTGCAGTTTTCTTTTCAATTAATGAAAAATTATATGATACTGAATGCACAAAATGGATGATTCATGTACAGAGGCGAAGTTTCCTAAGAGACTTCTTAGGAAGATAACAAGGAAATAGTTTTAATGGAACAGGAAATCGTCTTCCCTCGATTTCTTATCGCTTTAGGATGAAACTTTATCTATGGATGAATGAAGAAATGGATTATGATTACCTTTGGAGGTTACTGGGATGAAATTAGTTTCATTGCATTCTAGATTAAACGAAACGAACATTGATTTCTTTTGGGATTTTAGCGTGATAATGACAAAATTGAAAATATCTACGTAAGTTATGTCTTAACTTTTAAACAGGTTACAAGATATTGTTGTTCAAAGGGGATGGGGTTTCAACAGTCCTCAGCAATCAAACCTAGGAAGATCCGTATTAAGTTATTATCATGCCGATGCAAGTAATCTACACCCTCAGAAAAAGTAACTGAATTTGTCGTAACCGAATTTAGAGGTTGTCACAATCATATTAGATGTTACCACAACCGAATTTGAGGTTGTCACAACTGTGTTAGAAGTTGTCACAACCGCACCAGAGGTTGTTACATCCATATTAGATGTTGTAACAACCATATTCGATGTCATCACAAATGAATTGGAGGATGTAACGTTGCCACAATCTATGAAAGTTTGCTTCAACAGAATTTCGGTTGTGGGGCCTAATTCAGGGTTAGAAGTTGCCACAAGCGCATTAGAAGTTGCCACAACCGTACTAGAAGTTGCCACAACCGTGTTAGAGGTTGCAACAACCACATTGAAGGTTGTCAAAACCGCATTAGAGGTTGTTACAACCGCATTAGGGGTTGTTACAACCGCATTAGAGGTTGTGACAACCATATTAGATGTTACCACAACCGAATTAGAGGTTGTCACAACTGGGTTATAAGTTGTCACAACCGCACTAGACGTTGTTACAACCATATTAGATGTTGTAACAACCATACTCGATGTCATCACAAATGAATTGGAGGATATCACAATCACACTAAACGATGCCACAATCTATGAAAGGTTGCTTCAACAGAATTTCGGTTGTGGGGCCTAATTCAGGGTTAAAAGTTGCCACAACCGTATTAGAAGTTGCCACAACCGTATTAGAGTTTGCCACAACCACTTTAAAAGTTGTCACAAGCATATTAAAGGTTGTCACAAACGTATTAGGGTTTGTTACAACCGAATTAGAGTTTTTGTCAAGAGCGCATTAGAGGTTATCACAACCACATTAAAGGTTATCAGAACCACTTTAAAGGTTGTCACAACTACAATAGAGGTTATCCCAACCCCATTAGATGTCATCACAACCGAATTGGAGATTGTCACAACCGCATTATACGTTGCCACAATCTATCAGAGATTGCTTCAAAGGAATTTCGGTTGTGGGACCTAAATTCGGTGGGAACAACCTCTAGCTGTTGCCACCGAATTGCAGTTGCTTTACCTCCCTTTCAAAGAATTAGTTCAGTGAGTGTAGTGATTATAAATTTAGGATTGAAGTCCCATAAACATTGTCGAGACTAAGATTTAAAAATGATTTCCCTCTGATATACAAATTGTTTATATATCGGACCTACAACCTAATGGTGCTCATCCTGTCGAGTAAGAATGTACCATATTTCCGGATTTAGTGAAATATATTTTCCTTAAATTTACCAATATTTTTTTCCTCACCAGGTGCAGTAATCTTGACACGATGTGGGACCTTATGTCGCATTTAGACCGCAGTTTATCGCGACTAGATTAGCGATAACCTTGCTCTCTAATCTTTGCCCTTTACTCCAACCATTTTGAGATTAAATTGACAATTCAGGTGGCTACTTTGAGCTTAGGCCAACTTCTAGGAACTCCGTGCCGAGACAAAATTATCGAAGACGGCGGCACACCAGAAAATTTAATAGCCGGCTCTTGGTTTTGCCATTTTTGTAACAATTTGTGATGATTTTAAATAACTTCACCTTTAAAATTGGGTCAATCAGTCAAATCGGGCCAGTCAATTAAATCGGCGCACATTTTCCAACGATGAGAGCTAATTATGTCGACAACGGCGTGAGCTTCAATAAATTTTTGGTGGCGTCGTTAAATTTTCGCTAAATTTTCTGTCAAACAGTTGATTTTTTGTGTATGTTTTTATCATGGTTGCATTTTTTTGTTAATTGACAGTGTTGCATTAAAATGTACACCAGCTTAAAATTGGGTTAAAAACTAAACTTCAGGTTTTACAGATTAATACGGCATTTCCTATTTTTTTTTCCTATGGAGTTTGACATTTATAATAACGGAAAGCGATAATCTTGGTAGGTGTACCTGCAGTTTAACATTTTATGGGTAATCTTCTGGCTTAGCGTGGGTTAGCGGAGATAACCTTCGAAATGCACCAATCTTGGTCGGTGTAAATGCGGTAGAAGTGTTCTGATGGGATCTGGTCTCTCGCCCCCAACCCCCGGGACAGGTATTCGTGTCCCCAATTCTACCATGGGGCATTTACTAGGAGACTAGCCAAATATTAGACACGTTGAATTCCATGATGACTGGGGCGTTATACCAAACAGTGCAAGCTTTGGAAGTGCCAACTGCGGGTGCAGTTATTGTGTTGTACCCTTTCATCCTACATCCAAAATCCAGAGCTCTTGAATTGTGCCTTTTGCTATATGAAGACTTAAAGTGGTGGATCTCACTTTTCTATGATGGAGGTTTATCAGTAGAAAACTCAACATAAGTTTCATATCCACCATCCTAACATCCAGTTTTCCACCAATCACTTAAAAAACGTTTTCATATGTGTCATTACTTGTACCTGTGGGTTAATGGGTTAAAGCCCATCCAAAATTCGATTCAGATTCGAATTCCTGACCCCGTTATCGCATTTGTAGACCTCTATCATAGTCGACAAAGTGTTAACATTCTAATTTTCCTGATCTCGTTCAGCAATATTTAGTGTTATCTGTCCAAACAAAATCGATACCCTAGCATCGTATAGTAACTCGTTTTGGAAGTCGGCGGTACAGTCGTTAGTCTATGCAACGCTTGTGCATCAGAACGTGGGTTCGATGTGCGCTTTGGCCACCTGTCTTTTCTTTCGACGACGGTCATCTCGCTTAATAACGGCGCACAGTGGTTCAGAATCAATTTCCATCGGTCAAAAGTCTATATCTTTAGATCTAGAAAACATTTTTGAGTTCTGTAAAAAATTGATTGCAGACAAGGAGTTAAAAATTACAATGACAGATCAACATTGCAAATTGCACAGTGGGGTATATTTTAAAAAAATTTTCAAAGTTGACTACTTTTCGTTTTTTACGATTTGCAAGAAAACAAAAATTTTAATTTTTCTGTTGTTATATTTTTTGAGTTGTTTTGACGAATTTGTTCATAGTGCGAACAAAAAAATAATTTTCTTTTCGTTTTACAACTATTAGGTTTTTTCAGATTTTGAAAATTCAAAAAGTTAGATTAATTTTTTGACTTTTTTTTAAATATACCCCACTGTGCGATTTGCAATGTTTATCGGTCATTGTAATTTCGCACTCCTTTTCTGCAATCAATTTTTTACAGAACTCAAAAATGTTTTCTAGATCAAAAGATACAGACTTTTGACCGACGGAAATTGATTCTGAACAACTGTGCGGGAGTATTTAGCCATGAAAAAGTTTCCCAAAATACCATTCGGAACCGGTGTAAAACTGTAGGTTTCAATCAGTTGGCGTAAAACTAGAAAGCGCACAGCTAAATGGTTGTGAGAAGCTCTCCTTAATCCTTGCATGGGATCTAATGGGTAACGATTTTTTTTGGCGTAACAAGATCTTGAGTTTTTTTGAGCAAACTAAATGGTTTGCAGGTGGGGCGAGTGCTAAATATCGTCAGTCCGTGGAATCATAATGGACAAATAAGTCTACGCGAGTCCTTCGTCGATTGCAAACAACAACTACCACAACGGTCCTAATCTTAAGGGTACTGGATGTATTATTACATGGTGTTACACCTCTAATTACTTATAGATTTATACTGCGCGAACTCTTCTATGGGATGATGTAGGAAAGCTGTACGAGGGGCTTAAATAGTGTGCGCACAAGACAAATATGATCGCCAGTGAATAGAAGTAGATCTAGGAACTTTCTGTCTCTACCAAATCCAACAAAGGTATCTACGAAAGCCAACATAGTGCCAGACTTGATGGGACACTATCCGTTTGGTCAGCATGTAACGAGATTGATGGTCATTGCAAATGTTCCTATAGAATCCACAGTGGATTCTTCCTCTTCTCCATAGTAATATTTTCATCAAAGCCATAATCATTAAAATCTCGTTGCATGCTGGCTAATCGGACAGCGTCCCTTCAGGACTGATACTTTGATGGGATTGGTGGAGGCCTTTTGTAGGATTTAGTATCTTCTTGTGTCTTTACTGACAATATATATCGACTCCTACCACCATCTGATATGATCAAATCTGGAAAAAATTTTATTCAAAATCACCCACTACGAAATAATGGCGAAATGCCACTGGCAAAAATACCAAGGAATCGTTAAGTCGATCACAAGTTTTCACTATAATTGCATTCCTTACTATATGATAAATTTTATCACAATTGTCATGTAAAAAGTTGTTTGTTTTTCTCTATAATATTCATCCTCCTTTGCACATGAAATACTCAAGTATTCAAATTATATTCATTTAAATTCCCACATGTCCTGATGTGTTGCACGCAACATTAGTTGCTAATGCATCCTCATGCCTCACACATTGCATACGACACTTCCCGTTCCCTACTATCTCCCCATGTGGTACAGTTTTATCTTATTCTGTTATGTTATTTTTAATTCAACTCTATTGTTTCTTGCTTCTGTTATTAAAATATCATTTATACATCTAAAGCGTTGATTGTATTACAGTAGATGGGATATTTACAAATGTATTATCCTTCAAACACATGGATATACAAAACCTCATACACAGTGAAACCGTATAATATATCTGAATTTCTGAATACAATGCATGAAGAGAAACACATACGTATATAACTAGTTACCTATATATATGTACATAAGGACATAGTAAAATAGGGTGTATATTTTTTTTGTCAACCACAAAATAGTTGTGCATATACATGTCCTGACATATGCGACTGACCGTGGAGGTGGAAAATTTCTGATAGCCATTCACTTGGGAGTGGCCAGAAATGATTCTTTCATAGGGCAGCCCAAGCAGCTCACTACTTTCAGTCTTAGCTTAAGTTTGTCCCGGGCGATGGCTTTAACGGAACGCTCCATTTGCTAGATCGAGTGAGAAGGCGTAACGAATGATCAGCCTGATTGGTTATGCGACCACTGATGCCCCTCAGGTTAAATAGGTGACCCTATCACTAAACCTCTTCGAACTAGCAGACATATTCGTTTGTCCTTTGAAGACCGATGAGTCAACAATAAAGTACCTGCTAACGGAGGATCAAAGAGAAAAAAAATCTACCCAGTAAGAAATTGTTTCCGACGTGTCGGAAGTCTGTAAGTTCTCTTAAATTATATCAGACAATTAGCTGAAATATCTGAAATTCCTTCAGTCATTTAAACGAGTTGTCTGTACATTATCTGTCAGCCGGTTCTGAACAATCTCTGAAATTCCATACAAAAATCATGCGACATTTCTGCACATTCTCTGACGGAAATTTTGTTTTTCTATTTTCTAATTGATGTAATGAACGTAAGTGTGATTCAGGGAGCTACTACCGATTCGGATGACTACGTGGTTGCACCAAAGCTTCGCACAAGTTTAAGCAGACCGAAAGACATATGAAACCAGACATATAGAAAGCTGGGCAGCGCAAAGCTGCAATTACCAGCGATAGCCACGGCCTATGCAGATAAGCTCAACTAAATATTGGCGCAGAACGCACCCCGCCTCAATTCAGAAGTTACAGAGCGCAGAATGAGAGCCATAAATTCTACTGAAAGGTATAAACACCAACCAATGGGAATGTAACAGGGCCCCCCATTTGTAGAGATAAGAACGGTAATACTGTCACAGATGTGCACAGTATATTCGGAATGTGGAGAGATCACTTCTCTGCTTAACTTGTCCCAGGAGACTTTAATATAGATCAGAGTGTTGCGCAAATGCAGGACGATGGACGTAACTGTCGCCCAGCTAGCCAAAGCGAAGTTAGAACTGAAATTTCCCTGCTGAAGAACAACAGAGCCAGAGGTGCCAAAGGTTGACGGCTTCATAGAAAAGTTAATATGTAAAATCAATCTAGACGAATGCATGCCCGACGATAGGAGCCTTAGCATCCTGTTTTCAAAAAATTTGACTTACGTATGTGTGTCAACTATCGTGGAATAAGCCTTTTACCCATCGCATACAAGGTTCTCTCGAGCGTAATGTGTGAGACACTAAGGCGCTTTGTTGTATACCTGATCGGACCTTACCAGGGTGGATTTAGGCCTGGGAAGTCAACCAGATATTCACATTGCGGCTATGTTATCAGAATGGATGAAGATGAGCAGCGCGAAAGTATTTTGATAACGTACCCGAAGGAAGCAGGAACAGAAAACGACCAAGATGTGTAAGACATCTGACCTCATCAATAGCCAATGAAAGAAAGCAGAAGATTATAATGGAACCAAAATAAATCAGTTGCCAGAGACAGAAATCTACAAAGAGATTTCGCTGACGCCCTATGTTCTTCAACTTCATCCATTCTGATTCGCAGCGCAATCAGCGCAATTCGCCTAATTCGCTTAGCTTTTTGTCCACGTCGGAATACAAATTATATAGCTCCTGGCTCAAAAGACGTCGGTACTCGCCGTTTTCTTTAACAGGATCATATATCATATATTTTGCTGAGAATTTTCCTTTCCAATACTCTCAGGTGATTTTCAACCGCTTGAGATATAAACCAAATTTCGGAGCCATATTCCAGGACAGGTAATATGAGAGTTTGGTATAGCTGTACTTTTGTCTGTCAAGAGAGAGGCTTTATTCTTAAACTGCTTGCTGGGCCCAAAATAGCATCTATTTACAAGCACAATTATCCTATTTATTTCCAGGCTGACGTTGTTGTCTTTGTTCACGGCGGATCCCAGGTAGACAAATTCATCTAAAAAAAAAATAAATGGTTTCCCATTACATCCCATGAAGGGACCGGGGAGAACTTCTCACAATCACTGAGCTGTGCGCTTTCTAGTTTTCACTCACTGATTGGGACCTACAGTTTTACACCGATTCCGAACGGTATTTTGAGAAGCTTTTTCATGGCTATATACTCGATAGTGTCGCCGTCACTAAGCGAGGTGACCGTCGTCGAAAGAAATTTTAAGGTGGTTGGAGCAGGGATCGAACCCAGGATCTCCTGTACAAGAGGCGCGCACACTACCCATTGCATACCACTTCAAAATTAAATCGGTTAACGACATTCAAGTGCGGACCAAGTCGAGAGGTTTCTCTTCTCATTGACACCATCCATTTTGTCTTGTCCTCATTAACAGCAAGACCCACCTTCGCTGATTCTTGTTCGATTCTTGCAAATACTGCAGTAATCTCTCGCAAATTTCGTCCAATGCTGACTACGACGTAAACATACGCCAACGACATATGACTTTTCGTGTTCATGGTCCTGTTCATATTTACTACAGCTCTTCTCATTATTATCTCCATTAAGATGTTGAAGAGATTTTACGAAAGTGTGTCACCTTGTCTCAGTCCTCGCTTGGTACAGAATGGTTCGGTGAGGTCTTTTCCCACCTTCACTGCTGATTTAGTGTTGGTCAACGTCATTCCACAGAGGCAGATCAGTTGTGCCGGAATACCAAGTGCAGTACAATTTTCCCCGTATGGGGCTATCGAAACCAGCTTTGATATCGACAAACAGATCGTTCGGATCGATTTGCTTTTCATGTGACTATTCCAAGATTTGGCGTAGCGTGAATATTTAGCCAGTCGTGGACTTCCCTGGTCTAAAACCACACTGATAAGGTTCAATCAAGTTTTCAATAATTGGCTTTATTTTTTTTACATAATACGCCCGACAAGATTTTGTACTCGATGGATAAAAGACTGACACCGCGATAGTTGGAACATACACACGGATCACCCTTTTTGAATACAGGATATAAAACACAGAGACTCCAGTCGTCAGGTATCGATTCGCCCAACCATATACCGCATATAAATTGTGCATGTTGGCTAGAAGTCCTTCGCCACCTAGCTTAAAAAGTTTAGCGGGTAGCCCATCCGCACCAGCGGCTTTATTATTCCTAAGCCCGTTGATTGCCGTTCCAATGTCGGAATGGTTGGGGATCGTACAATCTACACTGTCCACCATAATCATTACCTCCTCGTATGCAGTGGAAGAATCTGAGGGGATTAGTGATTAAAAGTGGCCTCTCCGCATTGTAAGCACACACTGCTTATCTGCCACCAGCTCCCCATTCTCGTCCTTTCAGGAGGGGAGCCCATTATTCTATCTTCTTAAAGAATGGTGGCCCATAACATCCCATGAAGGGATTGAGGAAAGCTTCTCACAATCAGTGAGATTTGGTTTTTTTTACACCGTTTTACCTCGATTCCGAACGGTATTTTGAGAAGCTTTTTCATGGCTAAGCACTCGATAGTGTCGCCATCACTAACCGAGGCGACCGTCGTCGAAAGAAATGTAAGACAGTCTGGATCAAACTCACGTTCTCATGTACAAGAGCTGCGCATACTAACCATTCCGACGGCCTATCTATCGTGGTAACCTCTAGAAAAATTGTCGGGGTTTCAATATTCATCCTGCACATTTCGGTCTATTCACTCTCTCTCTCTGCTCCCACTGCCATTCCTGCCTATCTATCGTGGTAACCTCTAGAAAAATTGTCGGGGTTTCAATATTCATCCTGCACATTTCGGTCTATTCACTCTCTCTCTCTGCTCCCACTGCCATTTTTTTGGGTTTCCTCCCTTCCCAGCCTCTTGTAGCGGCCACTCACAGCATGCGTTGTAACTGACTATTTCGTTGCCATACGTGCAGCGTATTTTCATCAGTTGCAATGCGACATTCTTCGTCGTTGCATGGCTTATCCTTCTGCGTTTTTTGATAGCCAAGTTCAGTTCTTGCTGCGGCTTCCAAGGAATGGGAGATGTGCTTCCACTGCGCATCTGGGTCCTCGGGAGGGGGGTATTCTGCTCTAGCAGGAGAGAGAGTTTATGTTGATAGGACATTTATATCTCCGCTATTTGTAGCTTGTCAATATCCGGCTTTTTCTGTGTTCGGCTACATACGTTTTTCGCCCTGCTCAATCTCGTGCGAACTTTCGCAGCCACCAGGTAATGATCCGTGTCGATATTGGCACCTCGAATCACACGTAAATCCATTACACTAGAAGAGTGCCTGCCATCTATTACCAAGGGTTCAATCTGGGGTTTCGTTCTGTGATCTGATGCTTCTTATGCTGGAATCGTGTGCTACTAACTACCCTGTTCTTTGCAGCGGTGAATTCAATCAGTCTTATTCCATTACCGGAGGTGGTATCACGTAGACTGTGATTACCGATGATTGTTCGAAAGACACTTTTCTTTCCCAACTTGGCATTAAAATCGCCTAGAACAATCTTAATGTCGTGGTCAGGGCAGCGTTCGTATACTTCCTTCAGACGGACATAAAATGATTCTTTGGCTTCATCGTCGGTGAGTGCACACAAATTAACGAGATGTTGAAATATTTCGGTTTCATGCGAAACCGGTTCACTGGGTTGAACCTTGAAACTAGGTGTCGCAGTCTCTTGCCAACAACAAATTCGCAACCGAATTCGTACTTTTGCTTATGACAGCTGTAGTAACTATCGCAGTTTTGTTTTTGTGGTGCAACCATATCCTGTCCATCGCATTTCCTAGATAGCGCTGTGATGTCAGCTGTATAGTTTTCGAGGACATCCGTCAGTTGGAAATTGGCACTCGTCCTGTATAGCGTTGTGACTAGTGTATTAAAAAAATCGGTTTTTCAAAAATGTCGGTTTTCGGTTTCTTCGAATATCCCGATTTTCGGTTAAACCGAGGTGTAGAAACCGGTTTCGGTTTTTATGACAAAATCGGCAATTGTGCGTTTTATAAACATCGTTTATTTTTAATTCGTATCTTTGAATTTTGATACCGACTATCGAGTACAGAGCCATGAAATTAATTGCTTGACAAGATACCGTTCAGATCCGCTGTAAAACTGCAGGTCCCTATCAAAGTGTGTGAGCCTATTCCTTTATGGGATGTTATGGGAAACTAAATTTGAAATTTAATTTCGCTTTAAAAAACAAAACTAATAGACATTTTTTTTTCAAAATTATGATTTTATTGGTTGTCTTTTCAATTTATTTCGCGTTTTAAGGCCTCAATGGACTCGGGATTGTTTGGGTAACACTTATATTTTACGGCGCCCCAGAGATAATAGTTTTACGGGTTAAAATCGCCAATGGACTTCGAACACAGTGCGTACACAGTCGCCCTGTTTTCAACTTTTGGGAACAAAAAATCGTTGAGCATGGCACGATAACGCTCGTCATTGACGGTTATCCTTGCTCATTTTCGAAGAAAATTGGGCCTATAATGCCGCCTGGCCAAAAACAGTGGATGCATCGGATTCTCCTCGACGACGTGTGACTATTCCGAGCCCCAAATGCGACAATTTTGTTTGGCAACGTTATCCGTGAGGGGAAAATGAGCTTCATTGGGAAACATGATTTTTCCGTAAAACGCTCAAAATCTTGCGAAAGAAGTGCGAGAAATGTTCAGTTCTTCGAACGATGGCGAGTTGATGTTGACGGCTGCTCAAACACACTTTCAGCTAAAGCGGCAAAGGGAGCACGTACACGAGTAGTTTTGTTGATATGTTGACTTCACTCTATTTCAGTCGAATTTATTTCGTGGATTTCTGGCAGTTTGAATTGAAGACTCAGAACTTTGGAAGAAGGTTTTTAATATTTCCCAATATATTTTAGAGCGTAAGGCGACCCATTTTGAAAATGTCTAGCCTTTAACAAATAATCCTTCACTTCATTGAGTTGAAATGGGTCATCTGCTTCGAAATACCGGGAGGTACAAGTTCCAAACTCCTTCTCGTACACATTTGATTTACCCAATTAGGCAAAATCATCGTTGTACAAATATTCCTTTGGACGTTTTGTACTTCTTTTTTTAGTGTGCATACTGTTTTTTATGCATTTCTGCTAATATACCACCTGTGTTGTCATTAGATCGAAGTTGCCGGATATGACTCCTAATGCCATTGGACAACCAATTTTAGCAAATTATCGGCGAAATAATTCGTTGGCAAAGTCTTTTTTGTCTGTCTGATGGGGCCAGTAATCATAATGAGCTACACTGAAAGAAAAACGCTTCGTCGCATGGATGAAACAGTTTCGTTAATGTTTTTACGTTGTTATAGTGAAAAGTGTCATATATCCGACAATTTGGTAGTCGCTGCAACGAAACATTTCATACTTAACTTCTTTGACAATTTTTCATTTCGTTGCTGCAATACCTTACATGTTGTTCCTGCAACAATTTTATTTAATTTGAATTTTGTAGAAAAATGGGTTGAAAATTAAAAAAAGGTAAAGGCATGAGTTTTAAACTACTGATATTTAGTTTATCTCTTACTTTTTATAGTTTATATCTATTATTTATTTATTTTGGAGGTTTGTCAACATTTTTAGTTGACGAAACAATTTCGTTATTGTGACGAAACTAATTTTTATGATGGTATAGAGAGAGAAGCAGTCGAAAAATGAGGGAGCGTAAAAAATCGCCAGCAAGAGAATATGGTGAGCGTGAGTGGTGGGTCACGTACACATCTTAAATCAGTTCCACTGCAACAAACGAAAGAGCTGGACATATTTCTCCGCCGGAATAATTTAAATAAATTTGTTAAAACAGACAAATTAGTTATATTTGGTAATAATCTTTTATTGTGAAAACTAAGTTGTGTGAATCGATTGAGAAAAAAACGAAAGACATACATACATTTCTGCGGACAGTCGAAGTCAGTGAAAACGAAGAAGTCAAAGAAAAAAGTGTTTCAAGTACGATGGACAGGAAAAATAACAATTTAACGTACAGTCAAATGAATCCAATCGAAATTTTAACAAATTTGGTTAAAATAAATAATAGAGCAGTTGAAGAAAATGCTTACAGAGCGATCATAGGGAATAGGGAATAGGGGATTAGAGCTTATGTTCATGATAAGTACAGACGTAGATATGTACATATCTGAAATATAAATCCTAACAATAAATTCTCGTCTATGTTTTTAATTGCAGGACCTGAATATGACGGCCACAATAACACTCAACCCCTCGACTACCACAATCTTCTCCAGACGACTGTTTCAATATGGAATGAATATAATCTATTTAGCAAATAGATCTTCGAAAACAAAAATTCAAAAAATTGTTATCAAATTTATGTACAATTGTCAATAAATAATTTCAAACACACTTCAAAACATGCATTGCAGCAATGAAACAAAATCATTGTAGTAATGAAACATATTCATTACAACAATGACTCAAATTCATTGTACTAATGAAACAAATTCGTAGCAGCAATGAACCAAATTCCTTGCAAGAAATTGAATATGCACTGCAACAATGAAACAAATTCATTGCAGCAACGAAACAAATTCGTTGAAATAATGAAGCAAATTCATTGCAGCAACAATCATACTTTCACCACAGTAACGAACAATTTGCAGTTGATGAATACATTTTCATAGCGGGAATGAAACGTTACGTTAGCTCACTTTCGATGACAAAAATTGTTGGGGTGATGAACATTTTCATCCGTGTGACAATGCTTTTCCGTTCATTGTATGAAAAAGTCTTTAGGTGTGTAATTCTGCGGTGTTATATCAGTTGTGAAAAAACCGGTTAATCAACTTGAAATAACCGGTAAAACCGGTTCTTCGAAAATAGCAATTTTTAGAAAACCAACATACGGTTAACCGACCGGAATTCGGTAAACCAGTTTCGGTTTTGAATACACTAGTTGTCACGTTCCAGGTACATATCCTTAAATCGTGGTCCATGATAATGAATTGAGTTATATTCTTTTTCCCTCACGTACTTTATGGTTTTCCTGTGCTGCGAAATCTTTCGAAATTCGTTTCAAGTGGTGCTCTAGCAATTTCTGAAGTTGGAGTCTAAATATCTGGTCGATCAAAGTTCACTGTACTTGCTCAAGATTTCCAAATGCTGCCGTAAACAAAATACTGCCAATATTATGAAAATATTTTTTCTAATTGTGCCCATCATGATACGTTATTGAAGCTCCATATTGACATATAAATTAATATTTTTATTTTTGCCAAATTGCACTAGGAATCGAAGCTTGAACGAATGGTAGGGCACTATAAGTACCCTCGTAAAATGAAAAAGTTTGCTGTTCCCGTAATCAGCTCCTCAATACGTATCTTTGGACCCCATACAATTGTAATTCCAAAAATGGGGGCTCCAGTACATCCTAGCATGCGTGTTTCGTTTTATTTTCCGAGTCGTATATTTTGGTTTTGATTCTACTTCTCACGGGTAATAAGTATGTACTACTCTTCGCCCTTTGTTTACGATGCGTATACATTACACTTTTCCCATCTCTGGACGAGTTATATTTTTGCGCGTTTAATATGAGACGGATTCGAAATGTGCCACCTTTGTGTTCTTTCGAGGTTTCCTTAGGGAATTCATCAAACACTCGTGTTGAGATCGTAAACGGCTGCTTTCAAATTGCAACCATGACATGATTAACAGCTTTTCATTAACATTACGCTTCACTAATCTGATAACAGCCAGAACAATTAAGCTGAAATACTCACCACAGTTGGGCATTGACCTTCAAATGTTGGTTAGTTTAACATTCCGCTGATGCCCCTTAGGATTCAAATGTTAGTTCATTCAAAAATTTAAAACATATTCGTAACAATATCTTATATAGTGATTTTTGTGTGTAATGTATTCAAAGTGTCTTTTGAATTACCTGATCTATTTTCAACATCAGCAATAGAGCCATTGATGGGGGAACATTTTTAAATCGACAACATTTTTAAATCCACAAAATAGAGAGCACCCTAATCCGCATTCACACAAAGTACTATTGTACATATTTGTCGTATTTTTAAGAACACATTTGATGGGTTGTAATGAAAAGAAGAATACTTTGTTATAGGTGTTTGTAATGTACAGTATCCTGTATTATAAATTAATAATAATATCTATTATGCAAACCTCAATGTTTAATAATACGCATAAGCATTGTATTCCATTTTGAAACTAACATACAGACACTTGACTTGGGAGTGCCCAGAAATGATTCCTTCATTGGACAGCTCACTACTTCCATGCGGTATGTCCTGGGCAATGGTTTTATTTGAAACCTCCGTTAGCTAGCTTAAGTGAGAAGACGAAACGAGTAAGCAGCCTGATTGGTTATGCGATCACTGATACGTCTCAGGCTAATTAGGTGACCCTGTCACTGAAGCTGTTCGAAGAAGTGGAAATATTCTTCTGTCCTTTGAAGGCGGATGAGTCAAACAATAAACGAAGAAACCCCCTAACTGTTGACAATCCTCGCAAATGTTAGAATATATACCTGAAACGTCAGAACACTATATAGAACGGGTGGCACTTTTCAACTGAAGGATGTCCTCGAAAACTAGAAAGCTGACATCGCAGCTATCCAGGAAATGCGATGGACAGGATACGGTTGCACCAGAAAGAAAAACTGCGATATTTACTACAGCTGCCATATGTGATAGCACGAATTCGGCTGCGGATTTATAGTTGGCAAGAGACTGCGATAACTAGTTTCAAGATTTACCCCAGTGAGTGAACGCGTAGCCACAATTCGCATAAAAGCGAAATATATCGGATAGAATTGATTTGAATTAAACTGAATTGAATTGAACTTGAATTGAATTGGAGTGAATTGAATTGAATTGAATTGAATTTAATTGAATTGAATTGAATTGAATTGAATTTAATTGAATTGAATTGAATTGAATTGAATGGAATTGACTTGACATGACTTTAATTGGTTTGAATTTTTTTTTTGAATTGAATTGAATTGGATTGAATTGAATTGGATTGAATTGAATTGAATTAAATTGAATTGAATTGCATTACATTGAATTGAATTGGAGTGAATTGAATTGAATTGAATTGGATTGAATTGAGTTGAATTGAATTTAGTTGAACTGAATGGAATGGAATGGAATTGACTTGACTTGAATAGAATTGATTTGAATTGAATTGAATTGAATTGAATTGGATTGAATTGAATTGGATTGAATTGAATTGATTTGAATTGAATTGAATTGAATTGAACTGAATGGAATTAACTTGACATGACTTTAATTGAATTGAATTTTTTTTTGAATTGAATTGAATTGAGCTGAATTGGATTGAATTGAATTGAATTAAATTGAATTGCATTACATTGAATTGAATTGGAGTGAATGGAATTGAATTGGATTGAATTGAGTTGGTTTGAATAGAATTCAATTTAGTTGAACTGAATGGAATGGAATGAAATTGAATTGACTTGAATAGAATTAAATTGATTTGAATTGACTTGACTAGAATTGAACTGATTTGAATTGAATTGGATTGAATTTACTTGAATTGAATTGAATTGCATTGAATTGAACTGAATTGATTTAAACTGACTTCAATTGCATTGAATTGAATTGAGCTGAATTGAATTGAATTGCTTTGAATTGAATTGAATCGAATTGAAATTAATTGAATTGAATGGAATTGAATTGGATTGAATAGAATGGAATTGAATTGAATTGAATTGAATTGAACTGAATTGAATTGAATTGAATTGAATTGAACATCAACATATCGTTAATTTGTGTGCGCGCACCGACAGAGGATAAATACGATGGGGTCAAAGAATCGTGTTATGAGTGTCTGGAGAAAGTATACGAACGCTGCCCTGACCACGACATTAAGATTATTCTAGGCAATTATAATGCCAAGTTGCGAAAGGAAAGGCTATTTCGACCAACCATCTGTAATCACAGTCCACATGTTACCACCTCCGATAATGGTATAAGACTGATAGACGTCTCCGCTGCAAAGAACATTTTAGTTAGTAGCACACGATTCCCGCATAAGGACATTCATAAGGCGACCTGGGTATCTCCTGATCAGCGGACGAAGAATCAGATTGATCAGTTGGTACTAGATGGCAGGTCCTTTTCTAGTGTAATGAATGTACGTGTGATACGAAGTGCCAATAACGACTCGGATCATTACCGGAAAACGTACGAAGCCGAACACAGGAAATGCTAGATATTGACAAGCTACGAATACCGGAGATATCAAAGTTCAATCAACAAAATCTCTCTCTCCTTCTAAAGCAGAATTCTCCTCATCCCGAGGACCAAGAAGCGCAGTGGAAGCATATCTTCCATTCTTTGGAACCCGCTGCAAGGACTGAATTTGGCTACTCAATTTAAAACCGCCGAAGGATAAGCCATGGTACGACGTCGAATGTCGCATGGCAACTGATGAAAAAGACGCTGCACGTATGGCAACGAAACAGTCAATTACAACGCGTGCTGCGAGTGAGCGATAAACCAAGAAGGGAGGAAAACCAACTATTTAGCCGGAAAAAATGGCAGTGGGAGCAGAGGGAGAAGAGACCGAATTGTGCAGGATGGATAATAAATCCCGAAAATTTTTCCAGAGCGTAAGAAGGTCGAATAACAGGCCGAATAATGGGCTTCCTCCTGCAAGGGCGAGATTGGAAGTATGGCGAATTATAAACAGTGTGTGCTTAAAATGTGGAGAGACCACTTTTCATCATTACTCCACACAGATTCTTCCAATGAAGGTCAAGAGGTAATGATTGTGGAAGACACTTTAGATTGTACCTCCTCTCAAGCAAGGGCTGATGAGAACAGCAATCTCCCGGCGTAAGAATAATAAAGCCGCTGGTAAGGATGGGCTACTCGCTGAACTTTTTAAAGCAGGTGGCGGAGAACTTCTGGCCCACATGAATCAACTTATACGAGTATGCGGTATATGGCTGGGGGAATCTATGCCTGACGATTGGAGTCTCAGTGTACTATGTCCTGTATTCAAAAAAAAGGGCGATCCGTGTGTCGGTTCCAACTATCGCGGTATTAGTCTTTTATCCATCGCGTGCAAAATCTTCTCGAGCATATTATGTGAAAGTCTAAAGCCAATTGTTGAAAACCTGAGTGGACCTTATCAGACCGGACCAGGTCCACGAAAGGAAAAGACCCACGAAAAGCAAATCGATACATACCATATTTTTGTCGATTACAAAGCTGATTTTGATAGCTTCATATGGCGAAAATTGTACGAAGTAATGTGTGAACTAGTGCTTCTGGCAAAACTGATCCGCCGCTGTAGAATGACGCTGATCAACACCAAATCAGCCGTGAAGGTGGGGAAAGACCTCACTGAACCACCCTGTACCAAGCGAGGATTGAAACAAGGCGAGACACTTTCATGCAATCTCTTCAACATTTTAATGGAGATAATAATGATAACAGCTGCAGTAAATACGAACAAGACCATCAACGCGAAAAGCAATGTTGGGTGAAATGCGAGAGGTTACTGCAGTATTTTCAAGAATAGAAAAAGTAGCAGCGAAGGCGGGGTAGGCTGTTAATGAGAAAAAGACAAAATTGATGGTGCCAACGTCTAGAAAAACCTCTCGACTTGGTCCGCACTTAATCGTCGTCAACCGATTGAATTTTGAAGTAGCAGATGAATTTGTCTACCTTGGATCCGCCGTGAACACCGACAACAACGTCAGCCTGGAGACAAAAAGCGAATTATGCTTGCAAATGGGGGCTATTTTGGGCTCAGCAAGCAGTTCAGGAATAAAGCCCTCTCTCGACGGACAAAAGTCCAGCTATATCAGACTCTCATTTTACCTGTCTTGACATATGGCTCCGAAACTTGGGTCATATCGCAAGCGGATGAAAATCGCCTGGGAGTATTCGGGAGAATATGTCTCGGGAAAATATATGGTCCTGTTAAAAAAACGGCGAGTACCGACGTCGTTGGAACCAAGAGCTACATCATCTATATTCTGACGTGGGCATAGCTAGGCTAATCAAATTAGGCCAATTGCGTTGGCTATGCCATGTTGTCAGAATGAATGAAGATGATCCAGCGCGAAAGGTTTTTGATAACGTACCTGATGGAAGCAGGAAAAGAGGATGACCAAGACTGCCCTGGAAAAACCAGGCAGAAGAAACCCTTCGTATCCTTGGTGTTACCAACTGGCGAGAAAAGGCGAAGGATAGAACCAGTTGGAAGAATATGTTGAATTTTGTTTAATATTTTTTTTAAATTAATAAATGTACTGACCTCACGAGGTTGTAAAATCGAAAAGTAATTGAAGAATCTCAATTTTTGATTATTCGACTAACTGATTAATGAACATTAATCGCACATTCCTAAGCGAAGTGTTTCAAATGACTATATAAACCAGTGACGTTGAAACGTTGTCATTGTCTCAAGATTTGTTAAATGGGTCAATCTCCAATATCACTCAAGGAAACTTCGAATATCGATCTCCCAGTATATACGTCTTTTTTTACTTCCAGAAAAACTGTCCACACTTGATCTGGATGTGTTCACCATCCCAATTTATAAGCCGCATACTGTATCCGTATTATATTTCTTAATATCCTCCTGTTTTGCAATTTACATCACACAATGACTGGGTATATTTAAACACTAACCATGTGCATGGGTGTGTGTGTGTGTGTGTATGGGTGCGAATGTGTTGGTCTATGATGGTATATATATCATTTGTTTATCCTATATATATATATATTGTGGCTGTGGTTGTTACAACAAAAGAATTACAATGGAATTGTAAGAGTAATTAACTCCTAATGTAGACTAATAAGACTCATGCTGCTGCTCCTGGTGCTGGTGCTGCTGCTATTGCAAATAATTATTCCTAGGCAAGGATGTGAAAAATGTATCAAGTCCTTTTCACAATCCTTAACAAAGATTTTGTATTAGAACAGTTTACTCTAATCACAAGAGCTTGACAAAGGACATTTATACTGAGAATGATAACATATGAGGATAATAAATGCATGACGACCCCTTAAGAAAGAGAAAATTTCCATATGTTTAACTACGAAGTCTAAAATGTTTAAATACCAAATTAATTGAATAATAAAGTAATTGTTAATTTGTTAATATAACATATTAAAATGTGTTATACTATGATATGATATTATATGTGGACACTATGATGTAAAATTGTGATACATTTTAAAGGGTGTCCCAAAAAAAGGACACGTTTGAATTTAAAAATTAAACTCATATTTTTGCATCGTATTGTGCTATTTTTATAGTATTAGAAAGCAGACATGTTCCGATTAGGTTAGTTTGGAGTAACAACCTGCATGTCAGTCTCACTTCCACCTTTCACTGTGATGCCACTGGCACAAATGGAAAAAGGTTCGATTTTCCTGGGCCCTCCCGCTGAAACAGTTCAGTTGTTTCAAAAACTCAAGGGCTGGCGGATGTTAACAGCAGCTAGATTTGCTAACTCCCCAAAGAAATGTGACACCAGTGTAGTTTGCCGCCTTTTGAAAAGAGCGGGACATAGACACAGAAGATGCTATATTAACTTCACCTTCTCTTCGTAGCCGCAGCTTCCACAAAAGTTACTTCTCAAGACTTTTAGTCTCTCTGCGTGTCGTCCAATGAGACAGTAACGCGTCACGATACACACGATAAATTTGACATCCGGCTTGATAACAACAGCAGGTATATTTCAAGTTTAGGCTGGGTCATATCTACTTGGAATGTACACAGTTCCCTACTAGCGACCAACTACCTCTAGTTGCCTTAAGGGCAAAATTTTTCAAGAGAAGCTTGCAAGTTTCTAGAGGTATGCCCACGTTTTCTAGTTCCCGAGGAGCATGTAAGGTAGTGACACACACGACAAGTTAAACGTCCGACTCGATAACAATATCAGGTATATTTTAAGTCTAGTCGGGGCCACATCAGCTTGGAAGCTTGGAATGCTTGGAATGTAGTCAAGAAGAGCTTGCAAGTTTCTAAAGACATGACCACATGTTCTAGTTCCCGAGGGCATGTAAGGTAGTGCCCAGTCTGGCAAGTTAATCTGCTTTGCAGTTCTCTGATATAACCCTGAGGACCGGCACCTAAATAAGGTGAATATTAAACTGTTCAGCCATATCAGATCTGCGACTGTCGAGGGCAGTTCTCGAATTCTGGAAGAGAGTCTCCTGGGACTTGATGGTGGCTTGACTATCAGGGTAAATACTGATTCCCACCTTAGTCAGAGCAATACTACTTAGCCATTCCGGTATTTCTCTAGTAGCTGAGATTTCTGCCTGGTGGACACTACAAAGACCAGGCATTTTTCACGCAATGGAAAGCACTAGGTCCTTAGAAAAGGCACCAAAGACTACTTGGTATAGAAGTTCACGGATCTCCTATACCGGGAATGTGACCATTCTATTATGATCTATCAGCTATAAGAGTGTGATACTTTTGCCAAAGATTGGTTCGGCCAAAGTGTAATCGACAACACCTGGAGGGTCAGACATTGAGTTGAAAATGACAGTGTGTACGAAGCGATTTTCTGACCAAAGCGACAGTTTCCTAAGTGTAGTAGCAGCAGCCATGGCATGCTGACTAGCTACAATGTCTAGTGATATCAAAAGGAAAAAAAAACGTTTCCCAGTACATCCCATGATTTCTAATTTTTCACTCACTGACTGGTACCTTCAGTTTTACACCGGTTCCGAACGGTATTTTAAGAAGATTTTTCATGACTAAGCACCATCACTAAGCGAGGTGGCCGTCGTCGAAGGAAATATAGGGTGGTCAAAGCAGGGATCGAACCCACGTTCTCAATCACAAGAGCCGCGCACACTAGCCATATAGCTGCGCGCTTTCTAAATTTTCACTCACTGATTTGGACCTACAGTTTTACACCGGTTCCGAATTGTATTTAGAGAACGATTTTCACGGCTAAGTACTCGACAGTGTTGCCATCACTAAGCGAGGTGGCCGTCGTCGAAGGGAATGTTGGGTGGTCAAAGAAGGAATCGAACCCACGTTCTCAAGCACAAGAGCCGCGCACACTAGCCATTACACTACCGACGGCCATAAAATGTAGGATGGCATTTATTGCGTCAATCGGTATCGTTCTCAACGCCGAGCTTTATTCAGTAACGCGCAATAGTTGACCTTCTGTAGAGCAGACCATCAGACAATAACGCCATACAGTATTTTAGGTCTAATTACTGCCGTAGACATCCAGTAAACTGTACGAGGGTTCACACCTATTGCCCTTAACAGGTATATAACACTATCACATTATTTTTGGTTATTTCCAGAATATTGGTTTTGAAAGTTGAGTTCTGCCGAGTGAAAGACCTTAGTATTTTGCACTTCAGAGGAGGGAATTTCAATAACTCCTAAGGGTACTGGTACAACACTTGATGCCTTATACCTCATGGTGAAAAGAATCAGTTCTGTCTTGGTTCGGTTCATCCCAAGACCATTATTATCCGAAGCCAATCTTGTGGCATTTTCCTAACAGTACTTGGAAACATCCCTCTAACCGCTGTTTCCATATCATTTGCGTAGGCAACACAGCCTAAAAATCCAACTTCTCCAGAGAAAGCAGAATGCTGTTCAAAAGGACACTCCATAGCAGAGACGACAACCCTCCGCCCCCACATGGGACGTTACCCCGCTGGCAAATCCATAGAGGGTTTCTGACCGTGAAAAAAAACCTTTTCCCTTTACATCACATGAAGGGATTGGGGAGGGCTTCTCAGAACCAGTGAGCTGTGTGCTTTCTAATTTTTCATTCGGTACGGTACGGTATTTCGAGAAGCTTTTCAAGGCTAAGTACTCGACAGCGTCGCCATCACTAAGCGAGGTGGCCGTCGTCGAAGGAAATGTAAGGTGGTCAGGTGGTCTCATGCACAAGAACCGCGCACTCTAGCCATTGCGCCACTTACCACCATAACCCTACGACCATGAGATGCCCGAAATGCGTCTCTTGCTAAGAAGGTTGTGGACAAAACCAACTGATGTTGCTGTCAGCCACCAGAACTGTCAGAGCCGCAGTCACTGCGACTGGATTTCCATTGCTGAAGGCTCTTTCTCTCTCTATGTCTAAGAAAACAACATAGCATATTCTTCAACAGCGAGAGAACCTTCTGTACAACTGGCCAGATCAAGCAGAGCGGTTTCGGTGGACCTAAGCGTGCTGATGAGTAGGCAGTAGCCTGTGATCAAATTTGGTCCTAAGATTGGTATCTAGTAATCTCTACAAGGTCTTTAAGGGAAATTCCGATAGACTAATCTGTTGAAAATTCTGAGGTCCCGTATGGGATGGTTTTCCGCTTTATAACTGAAAACAACCTTAGTTTCCCTCCATTTCAAATGTATGTAGGCCTGATTCATACATGCGAAGCAGAGCTTTTTAAGCCAGTTTGAGTCGGGAGATGGATCCGGCAACTCCCTGAGAATATTAGTGTATAGTGAGGATAGTCTGTTTTCCACGACACTCCATTTGTCCTTAGGGATGTTGCCGTCTTCATTTCCCATCTTGATGACCGCCAGTACCAAGACGTCCTTAGCGGCGTCAGCAAAGGACCTTTAATCAGCGTTTCCACTGATCAGCGGTTCATCACGTGAGCCCAGCCCCTTACCAGACTGCTGTACCTTACCTTGGAAGTGGAAGTCGATGAAGAATTTTTTTCTTCAGACATGCTACTTCCATCGAAGGGCCAGCCTTGTCAAAACTCTCAAGGATATAGAGGGAAAGGCGCCGATTGTTGTACATCTACTTTGAAGGACGCGAGTATTTACCATCAGGAACCGAAGTTCCAGGTAGTACAACTGTCTTGGATGATCTTAGATCTTTTTTGAAGGACGGGAGTGGTTACCATAAGAAACCGAAGTACCAGGTAGTACAAAAGTCTTGGAAAGTTTTGGATCACCCGACGTTTTGTCACACGCAGGTTTCGATCCATGTGTGCCCGTAGTTGTCGCCGTCATTTTCGTTGCACTGTTCGTTGCACTGCGGAGGGTAGTAAGGTCGATCACGTCATAGCCCCCAAAACTAGATAAGGACTGAGTCGTATTTGAGGCGACCAGGAATCAGCAAATTCTGCCGTTAAAACCCTGACTGCGAGCCGACAATTCCGACAATTCGGCATTAGGGGCGTTTACTTTGTGTGGAACCACTTCTATATCTATGCTGTCAGATCCAGATGAGCTTAGATTCTCAATTTTTCTAGCGGTACCTGCAGCAATTTGTGGCCGTCGGTGGTGCAATGGTTAGTGTGCGCGGCTCTTGTACATAAGAACGTGGGTTCGATCCCTGCTCAGACCACCTTACATTTCTTTCGACGACGGTCACCTCGCTTAGTGATGGCGACACTATCGAGTACTTAGCCATGAAAAAGCTCTCAAAATACCGTTCGGAACCGGTGTAAAACTGTGGGTCCCAATCAGTGAGTGTAAAAACTAGAAAGCGCACATCTCGCTGATTGTGAGAAGCTCTCCTCAATCCCTTCATGGGATGTTATAGGACACCATTTTTTTTTTTTTTTACCTGCAGCAATTTAGCTAGACAGAGCGTCGTTAGCGAAAACAGGTAATATCAAATTCAGTGAGACCAGTGCACGCTGCAAAATTTGTATTTATTTTCTTGTTTGGATACAAATATAACGTGTGTTAGGAGCTTGCGGCAAATATAGTTTATTTGTGTCCAAACACATTGTGTTTGCTATTGAATATTACGTGTTTGAGATATAAAGAATAATATGTTATAATATAAGTGTTTTGATCCAAATACAGTCTTGGTTGTGATACAAATACAGCTGTCTTTGGTGCATTATTTACATAATTTTATTGCCGCTATGCTCAGTTAAGATCAAAATAATTAAAGAGGTATAAGGAGAGGTTATTCTCAGCCTAAGTTAATGTTATTACAAGTGCACGCTGAAAAATAATCGGTCCAGCAACATATTGCAGGAAACATGTACATAACATAGTTTTCATGAATGGAAGACTTATTGCCTCGTTGTCTCTTTGTTATCTGCCTCGTTTTTGTTTGCTAGTTTCAACAAAAAAATTTACATTTCGGTCTAAAAACATAAACTATGGCCTATTAATCATTGTGTCTCAAACATGTTATATTGAATAGCAAACACAGTGTGTTTGAGCACAAGTATAGTATATTTGCGACAGGCTACAAACACGTTACATGTGCATCCAAGCAACAAAAAAGTACAGATTTTTCAGTGTGTGCATAACTGTATTTTTGCATTATTCTGTCAGTCAGTGATTCATCCAAATTCCTGAATACGCGTCAAAATTAATTGTTGACTGATCTATTGTGTGTTCGTTTCATGCATTCAGTCGACAATCTTTCGTTTGGGAGGTAATACACGAATGGTATATATGGATGTTATGAAACACGAATATAGCTCAACATAAAAGTATTAATCTTTGCAAGTAAACATGCTAATGTTTGCATTTAAATATTAGTGAGTTTAGGACTTGCGAATATATGAATAATTAGGGGTGTGTTTCAAACATATACATGGTTCCTGCAGAATGTGTTTGAGAGAATATGTTATAGATACCGTTTTTCAGCGTGTGGGTGTAGTGAACATGTCTGGCGACTTCCACCTTAACAGGATGTTGCTATAAAGGAGAAAATTATTATATTTTACTCATATTATGATTACAGAAGTTTATAATATTTGAATACAACTCTATGGGTAATCAACTTGTTATTTTCCAAATGCTGAAAAACATGTTTTTGTTGTTGTTTGGACGGCAATATAACGAGTTTGTAGCATGTCGCAACTATAGTATACTTGTGTCCAAACACATTGTGTTTGCCATTCAATATTACAAGTTGCAGACACAATGATTAATATTTTATAATATATATATTTTTGTGACTCAATATGATTTGTTTGATGATAATGTCTGTCATACAAAGTAACAATAAAATCACATGAATTATCAGAGGACATCCGGTTGGATCGAAGTGCCTTTCGCTATATATTATGTACTCGTACTAGTTAGTTCCAACACGTCTAAGGCGCCCGTTGAAAAATACGATAAATTTAAATGGATCTTTAAGAAAAGATACTTTTTGTAAAATGATAAACTTTTTTTAAAAAAATTTTTTTGTTTATAGGATGTATTTAAAAAAAAAAAGTATAATTTTTGGGTACTTTTTATAAGAATATGTATTATATTTCCCGAAAAGGTAATTTTTTAAAGAGAGGTACTTCTTTTATTAAAATCTAATATTTTTTTTAAGAAAAGGTAATATTTTTAAGAAGATGTACTTTCTGTAAGAAAAAGCCATAAGAGTATGGATTTTTTTTTTACAAAGAAGTACTTTTTTTAAAAACAGATACTTTTCAAAGAAGTGGCCCTCTTTTTAGGAAAGGGTTATTTTTTAAGAAAATGTACTTATTTTCAGAAAGGCTACGTATCTCACGAAAAGGAAAGGTATTATTTTATTTTTAAGAAAAGGTACTTTCACAAAATGGAATTTTTGTAAGAAAAGGTATTTTATTTTAAGAGAAGGTATTTTTTTTAAGAGAAGATTTCTTAAGGAATTTTTTTTTGAATTGCTTCTTTTTTTTAAGAATAGGTAAATTTTTAAGAGTAGGTACTTATCTTAAGAGAGTTTATTTTGTTTCACAAAAAAGGTACTTTTGAAAGAAAAGGTAGTTTTTTAATTGAATCATCAATTTCGAAAAGGCCTCCTGTCGGTTTTTCCTAATTTTTAAGAATACTCAAAAAACTGAATTTCTCTCAGCCTGTATGGAATTTGAGAGCGCAAAAGTTTCTGAAAGAGCTAATCATTGAACTGCATCATAAAATACTGCAATGTTTTTTTCAATATAAGAGAGCTGGGAAAAACAGCTTTTACAGTTTTCCGAGACGAGCCCTTTTCGAAAAAACCGTCATGAGCCCTTTCCGAATTTGGTGATTCAATTGTAATTGTTGTAAAAAAATATACTTTTTTAAGAAAAGGTACCTATTTAAAGAAATTACTTTTTTTAATAAAAGGTACTTTTGTAAAAAAAGTTACTTTTTGTAAGAAAAGGTACTTCTTTAAGATAAGGTATTTTTTACGAAAACTTACTTTGTTTAAGTATATGAATAGATATTTTTGTTGAGAAAAGTTATTTTTTTAAAAAAAGGCACTTAGAGGGCGGATCAATAAGTCCGTGACTTTTCGAACTTCCCTCGTAGTTATATCAAATGCAACACTGCTCGCATCAAGTACCACTTGTTAGTAGACTATTGTCAAATTTTCAGCAAGTTTCCGTCATTTACTTTGCGTTTAACAGCTGTTTAAATCATACAACCTCGTGCATTTTTTTAAAAATGGAAAAAGTGAATTTCGAGTGCTCATTAAACATTATTTTTTGTGAAAAAAACCGCCAATCAAACCAAGAAAAAGCTTGATAAATACTATGGGGACGATTTCAGTGGTAAAAACGTGGTTTACTGACTTTCGTTGTGGTCGCACAAGTACAAATGATGCTGAACGTTCTGGACGGCCAATTGAGGTCAATACCCCCGAAAATGTCGAAAAAATCCACGATATGGTGTTGGCCGATGGAAGAGTAAAAGTGCGTGAGATTATTGATGCCATAGGCATTTCATATGGCAGTGTGGTTTCGATTTTAAATGATCAGTTGGGTTTAAGAAAGCTGTCTGCAAGATGGATGTCGCGTTTGCTCTCATAAGATGGATGCCGCGTTTGCCCTTAAACGTAATCATGTGACAACTTCAAAGGATTGTTTGGAGTTGTTTAACCACAATTCGAAGAAGTTTTTGCGGCGTTTTGTAACTGTGGATGAAACATGGATCCATTTCAACATTCCGCAGACCAAGCAGCAGGCTAAACAATGGGTTTCTCCGGGTAAACCGGCTCCGAAGAAGGCCAAGGTAAGTTTGTCGGTCAATAAGGTGATGGCAACAGTATTATGGGATGCACGCGGGGTAATCCACATCGATTACCTTCAAAAGGAAAAACCAATAAAAGTCGAATTGTATGCCAACTTATTGAACCGATTTAACGAGGATTTAAAAAACGACCCCATGTGGCAAAGAAAAAAGTTATTTTTCATCAAGATAATTCACGGGTGCATGCGTGTGTAGTCTCAGTGGGAAAATTTAATGAATTGGGCTACAAATTGGTACCTCATCCACCATATTCGCTGGATTTAGCCCCCAGTGATTATTTCCTATTTCCAAACCTAAACAAATGGCTGGGTGGGAAGATATTTAGCTCCAACGATGAAATTATTGATCAAACAATTGCCTATTTTATAGACCTAGAAAAATTATATTTTTTGGAACGGATACAAAAATTAGAGAAACTTTGGACTAAGTGTATTGAGCTAAAATGAGATTATGTTGAAAATTTTTTTTGTACAAAAAACCTGTTTTATTTAAATAGTCACAGACTTATTCATCCGCCCTCTATTTAAAAAAATTTTCTTTGTTTAAACTTCTTTCACTTTGACTTTTATAAATTTACATTGTATTGGGTTCAAAACTGTAATATACAGGGTGATTCAGGAAGTTCCGGACAAATTTCTCCGGCGTATTCCTCGGCTCATTTCATGAAGAAAAGTCCACTAGGACCATGTCCGAAAATGCAAGGGTGCGAAATGGCAACGGGTTCAAAATTTTCGGATTGGTGGTCGGAGGGTAGTACGGTAAAGTTGCTAACTTCTGAGCCAGTGGTCGGATATTTTTGTTTTTGGGCTTGTTGGAAAGGTCTTTAAGAGGCCTTTCAGAATCAATAAGTATAATAAAAGTAGAAATAAGTCAAATCGCCGAGATACAGAGCCTTCGGAAAAAAATGGGAAACAAAAATTCACATAACCTCAATTTGGTCAGCCAGATGGCAGGTAACTTATGTTTTTTTTCCTTTTGAAAGATAGCCATACCTCTTACCTTTCCAAAATGTCCTACACGAAGCCCAGTGGTCTTACCGTTCCAAAGTTATGAACGTTCCGACCACTGGATCAGAAGTTAGCAACTTTACCCTACTACCCTCCGACATACAATCCGAAAATTTTGAACCCGCTCCCATTTCGCACCCTTGCTTTTTCGGACATGGTCCTAGTGGACTTTTCTTCATGAAATGAGCCAAGGAATACGGTGGAGAAATTTGTCTGGAACTTCCTGAATCACCCTGTATACTAAATATTCCTGAATCACCCTGTATACTAAATATCCACCTAGAAAGCTTCCCATTAAACAAGAAATTTCCCAGCATATGTGAGACATCTAGTTAGTCTAGACACAAACCACTGCCAGAATAAACAATATAGTTGATAATAGTGGGATGTAGCAAAATAGTGTTACATAAGTGGTGATTTATCCGACCTTTCGTATTGTATTCAAAAATTAAATTGTTCGAGCGTTTGGTCGTACTTTTTAATTAATTTTATTCTTCGATAGTTCGCTACCCTTTGGGTAGCAAAATATGAACTGTTTCGTTTATCAATTATTTTCGTTTCTAATAATTGTGTTTATCTACCTGACGATGCTACCCCAAGGGTAGCGAAATATCGAAGAATAAAATTAATTAAAAATACGACCAAACGCTCGAACAATTAAATTTTTGAATATAATAATGTTACAGCAAAAGTTTTTTATTTTTGTTTCATTTAGCCCTTTCGTGAGATAAGGAACTTCATTCCAAACGCAGAAGATTCAATGCTTGCACGTACGTATATAGATGTTCCAAACATATACATGGTTCCTGTATAATGTTACTGGGGCCGCTTTGCTTCAGCGTGCCCCGGTGTAATCTTTATTACCATATATTAAAACAAATCAATTTGTTTTTATAAATAAATTTACAATTTGTTTTAATTTTGTACAAACTGAGTCTATGCAATTTCCATTATATATACATTTAAAGGATTTTTATCCTCCTTTTTATGCGCATCCAAATAGTAACATTACCTGCACCTGCACCTGCACCTCCATCAAACCATCATCACTGCTCTCGTGGTGTCCGTGAAAGAATAATACCTACATATTAGCGGTAACACACACATCCTGGCCTGCTTCGTTCCCGAACGGTTTTTGTTTAAAGGGAATATTAAAAATTTGCGCGTTTTACGCTTTCAACATACGAGAGATTAAACGCTAAATCTCTTTCAGAATGTACGAAACATAATAGTATGTGTCCGTGTACACACAGAAGGAAACAGAGGGAAATATTAAATTATACGTTGAACAGAAAAACTAATTTGCTAGAATTTTGATTTGCAAAAGGCAATTTATGAAGTTATGGGAACTGTAAATAGCACGGAAATCATAGAAAACCCATTACAAATATTGAATTGAATATAACATAAAAATATAGTAGAACATGCCAAATGGTGGAAATGTTACGGAATTTAATTAAAAAGTTTTCTAGCATCAATATAAATTGCAAATGTTCCTCGATTTGGGTTTAGCTCATGCCATTGGAAAGATATTTGTGTTGCGAAAAAATATCCCATTTGGACAATATAAAATTGCAACAACAACAACTAGAAGCGTGGCTACATTGCTTAAGCAAAGGAAAGGCAATCAAGGAGTCCAAAAATAGAAAGAGCAAAGTTCACTGATTGTGAGACGCTTTTCTCTATCCCTTCATGGGATGAAATGGGGAAATGTGAAAAAAGGAAAAAAACAGCTGTAATCTTGTTATAGATATTGTATTTATAAATAGACTGGGGAGGGGGCGAATGTCCTTTATTTGTAATGTCAAGGGAAAATGTCTAGACAAAATCCTAATATATGAGAAAGTAATTATTACACAGTGGTATGTAATCCATTTCTTTGGTAATGAAAGGGTATTATTGTGGGAATAGGGATAACAATACAGGGCCAGTTTCTCACCACACTGGCCAGTAAGTTTATCAAGATTTTTTGTAAAATATGTAAATGATTGTGGATGCAGTGGATTTTGATGGACGCGTTATTGACCATTGCATGATAAGAAGGTATCAAATTCCTCTGGAATTGATTTATGATTTAAACCTAATTTTTAAGATTTGAATATTTATATTGTTTGCGAAGGAAATCGAATCAGCATACGCCACCAATATATGGCTTTTCGTGTTAATGGTCGTGTTCGTATTTACTGCAGCTTTTCTCATTAATATCTCCATTAAGATATTGAAGAGATTGTACGAAAGTATGTCGCCTTGTCTAAGTCCTCGCTTGGTACAGAATGGTTCACTGAGGTCTTTCTCCACTTTCGCTGCTGATTTGGTGTTGGTCAGCGTCATTCTACAGAGGCGGATCAGTTTTGCCAGAATCCCAAGTTCAGACATACCTTCGTCTAGTGGTCTCCGTACGGGGCTATCGAAAGCAGCTTTGTAGTCGACAAAATGGTGATATGTATCGATTTGCTTTTCGTGGGTCATTTCAGGATTTGGCGTAGCGTAAATATTTGGTCAGTAGTGGACTTGCCTGGTCTAAAACCACACTGATAAGGTCTAATCAGGTTTTCAATAATTGGCTTTAGTCTTTCACATAATACGCTCGACAAGACCTTATACGCGATGTATAAAAGACTGATACCGCGATAGTTGGAACAGGCACACGGATCACCCTTATACTATATTTGCCACCATTATCAAACACGTTATATTTGCATCCAAACAACAAAAATATAGAGATTTTTCAGCGCGTATATACTTGCAATAACTTAAGTTTAGGCTGAGGAAAATCTCTCTTTTTCCCTCTTTTATTATTTTGCTCTCGACATAGCATAGCGCCATAACCATAATGAAGTAAACAAAGCACCAAACACACATGTATTTGTATCACAAACAACGCTATATTTGGATCACAAACACATATGGTATTACATATCAATCGCGGTGTCTCATACATATAATATAATATTTGTTTGGACACTAGTATACTATATTTGCAAAAAGTTCCACACACACGTCATATTTGCATCCAAACAAGAAAAAGGACAGATTTTTCAGCGTGTATTATTTCGCTTAGCAAAACCTCCTTCCGATATACAAAGGACCAGTTACATCGGACTCTTATACTACATACTTACCTATCTTTTGTTTATGGTGCACACTCCCAGGTTATGTACCAAACAGAGAAACACCTCTGAGCGTACCTGAGTTAAAAATATTCCGAAGAATATATGGGCCTGTAAAAGACAATGGTGCGTTTCAATGTCGGCTAAACCACGGGCTGTATGAACTGTATCTTTACATTGACGTAGTACAGTGAATCGAAATTAGAAAGGATACGGATGAAATATCGCGAAAGGTATTCGAAAACGGATTCCAAAAAAGCCGAAAACTAGGATGACCAAGACTCCGCTTGGCCTCAAACTAGACCAATAAAGTTCGCTTTTACAAAGATGATAGAAACACCATAGATGGTGAAATATAAGTGGTGGATTTAAAAGTCAAGTGAAATTTTCTAGATGGCGCGGAAATGGTGGAAATGGGAAAAATATCCCTGGAACTAGAAACTATTGATAAAACTATTTAACCATGCTCTTTGCCTTTTGTATTGTCAAAAAATATCAAAAGCGTTATGTTTTTTTTATTGTCTATATTTTGTTTTCAAATTCAAACAACAGAATAGAAATAAAAATGATTTTTGAGTGATTTTTCGTCACATTTGGGTTACAAATTGGGCTTATGGAAACAGCGTGTGCCCGCTAGTGCAAATGTTGAATAAGCGACTGAATCATCTATGGTTTTTCTATCATCTTTGGTTATCACCTATTTCCTATGGGCGATGGGAAAGTACACACAGTTTTCTGGTTATGAGTTGGTTTGCCCAATCTATTCATAGAATATTATGTAAAATTAACACTATTACCACGTTAATCATTATTCGGAGAATTTAAAATTGTTGTTAATTTGAACTGAAGAATCACACTAGTATTAGTACCTTCACAAATACAAATAGGTTATTCAGAATCATAGAGCAAGCACAAAGGTAAGAGGTGGGTTTGAAAGTAAAGGGACATTTTCTAGATACCGCCGGAGTGGTGGCTATGGGCAATTTCCCTGGAAACAAAAACTATTGAAAACAGTATATAACATGCTTGTTTGCCTTTTGTATTTTCAACAAATATCATAAACGATATGCTTTTGTATTATTTATATTCTATTTTCAAATTTAAATAACAAAATCGAAATAAAATTGATGTTTGAGTGCCTTTTCGTCACATTTGAATGAGAAATAGTCGTACGGAAACAGCATGTGCCCTCTGGTGAAAATGGTGATTAAGCAATGGTGGTGAAAATGGTGGTTTTTGGAACGAAAGTTCCTTATCGCACGTTGCGGGATGGGGGCTAAATGAAAAAATTTTAAACAACTTTTGTTTAATTACTTAATTTCAACCCATTATTATCAACTATATTGGGTACTTTTGGTTTGGTTTGGTTTAAAGGGAAGTTTTCTAGGTGGAGCCTGTTTATTACATATTGTAGTTTTGAACCCAATAAAAAGTAAATTTAGAAAAGCCAAAGTCCAAGACTGGCAAATCTATGAAATACAACCCTGAGCATGAAATTACTTTTGGCAGCACCCGTACTTTTACCTTACATTCGTACTTTTGGCTTGGTTTGTGTCTAGACTAAAATATCGGGGGATATATTTTGTTTAATGGGAAATTTCTAGATGGAGCCTGTTTATTACATGTTGTAGTTTTGAAACGAATAAAAAGTAAATTTAGAAAAGCCAAAGTGAAAGAAGTTTAAAAAATAAAATTTTCTTAAGTAAGTGCGTTTTTTTAAAAAATTCATACTCTTAGGCTTTTTCTTACAGAAACCGCTTCTTTTCTCAAAAAAAAAACCAATAGCTTTTAATAAAAGATGTACCTCTCATTAAAGAAAGGACCTTTTCGGGAAAATATAATACATAATCTTACAAAAAGGACATACAAATATACTTAAAGAAAAAATACATTCAATACAAAAAAAAAAAAATATTCTTAAAAAAAGTTTATCATTTTACAAAAAGCATCTTTTCTTAAAGATCCATTTAAATTACATTATTTTTCAACAGGCGCCTTAGGCGTGTTGAAACTAACTAGTACATAATAAATATCGAAAGGAACTTCATTCCAACCGGGTGTCCCCTAACACCTCATGTACTTTTTTATTTATCTATGGTAAGCATATACCTAGAGGGAACATATCTTTGACATTAGGCCTGCTAGTGTATGAACGGTAGATGTTGAAAATAATTGCTCTAATAATAACAGATGGAGGCTTAAAACAAAACATCTAACAAGAAAACAACAACAGCATTTTTTGTTTGTGTATTAAAATTATTGTCTTAAAAGCAACACAAATGTGTACTAACAATAAAATATATCAAAATGTCCAAAATACTGTTACGAATTTCCTTATTCGTCCTTTTTGCGTTGTTTTATTCCCAATAATAAAACAAACAAATAAATAAACAATCAATTACGATAATTACAACGGTATAACTTCCTTTTATTTTACTTATATAGTACAACAGTTTACTTCATTTACACCACTTTAATAAGTCTTATATTTTACTATCAATTCGCGTTGCTCACTTTACGGGGTTTAATCACAAACTGAACTCTCCATTCCAAAGACCTCCGCTATTTATACCAACTCACCAAACTCAAATGAAGTTATATCTAGCGAATTCAGCAACCATCTAGTCGTTGTTGTTGCTTATCTTTGTAGAATCATCTCGAATGGTGGAGAATTATGGTTTAGCGAGCTGGTACATTGCTACAATGCATACTTTCAGGCGCAGCATTAACCACCTGTTATTTACATAATATAGGTAGAGTCATAAAGAGCAAGCAAAAGCTTTGACTCATTCGTAACAATACGTTTAAATTTCACGGTTCTCCCCAAAAAATAGTTATTTAAGTCAATAGTTATTGTAACTCTCCCTGGTGTAAGTCGAACATCTCTCTCTCACACCAACGTCAAGTGTGAGAAATTTTTCTCCATTCACGTTTACTCTATGTTCAAAATAATATGAAGCAATTGTGTTCACCTGAAAATGATTACATGACTCTCCTTCAGTGCCAATTATTTTGTGTTTGTTTTTCTTTGTATGTTTGTAATACATGCAACCGCCTACAAGCGAGTATAATGCATTAAGCCATAATCATAATTCATACGATTTACAATGCATTCTCTATTGCAATTGTCGTGCTCCTGCCATAACCCTGCCTGGCAAAATGGAATTTCCCAACGCCGACCAACACATTCCAACGGAAGTGGATTTCCATTGAAATGCTATCTAATGCTAAATTTGCTTCCCTGCAATTTTCCTTCACAGATGGTGCCCTGGGAACGTACGATGTGGGTGTAGATATTGGTGTGTCGGTGCTGATGATGGTATTGCATGACATTTGTAGGCGTTTCATGCAACTGCTGCCGCGCCGCATCTGCTGTTGCTTCCTATGAAGCGTTGAAAGTTCATATTTACGAGGGAAAATGACTCCTACGTGTACTGCTAATAACTGCTAACAAAAAGGATCAAAAGCAGATAGGCGGCAATGGGTAAAACAACAATAGAATCAAACAAAAGAAACACATAAAAATTCAAGGACTTCCGGTTAATACCTTAAAGGGAACAGCAAACAGGCAACATTTCGTGTAATGAACAACAGTCAGGAAGTAAGCAATGCATTTGAAAAAAATGAAACAAACGTCCGCTGTCAAAAATTATACAGAACCAAGGGGGAAACACTAAAGGATTTTTAAAGATATGTTTGTAGCAATGTTTATCAGAGTGGTAGAGCAAAATCGAAAGTTTCTATGAACTGCTAAATGGGGCAATTAATCTAATTGGTATTGCTACGTAGTCACAAATTTTCCATTCTTTAGCGCAGTTTTATATCTCTTAAAAAAATTAAGGTTCTCTCCGAACTTCGATAAGTACAACAGTTGTATTTATTAACACCAACTTAATATTCGCAATTACTGTATCCTCTATCACAACGTACAATACTTTTATTATACTCGACAATGTACTCTTTCACGTGGTTGAAAACAGACTGTCGTAATCAAACGCGCCCCAATCGTCTATTTGTATTCAGTCCAACTTTCAATAGCCATTTCCTGAACCATCTCGTAGTAACCCCATCTGTACTCGGTTTTTCTAGAGAGTTCTTGCTGATCTCAACAAACATTCATGGTGAGTTGGTACGTGATATATTTTCACCTCATAGCGACGGCGTATAGTTTCTGAACCCATCATATGTATACAAACGACTTTGCCAACGAATTATTTCGCCGCCTGTTTCCCGATATAAATTGTCCAATTTAAATATAAGACGTATCTGCCAACTCCAATTTAGATGTAAATTCCAGAATAAATGACAACACAAGTATCGTAGTAGGTTAGCAGAAATTCTTAAAACAAACAAAAAATTACATGATTATGTGGAGGGCGGGTCAATAAGTCTATGAATAGTTGAATGAAACTAATTTATTTTTGCAGGAAAAAAAATATTTTTCAACATAATCTCATTTCTGCTCAATACACTTAGTCCAACGTTTCTCCAATTTTTGTATACCTTCCAAAAAATAGGAGGTCCTTAAAATAGGCATTTGTTTGATCAATAATTTCATCGTTGGAGCTAAATCTCTTCCCACCGAGCCATTTCTTTAGGTTTAAAAATAGGAAATACTCACTGGGGGCTAAATCCGGAGAATATTGCGGATGAGGTACCAATTCGTAGCCTAATTCATGGAATTTTGCCACTGAGACTACACACGTGTGCACCCGTGCATTATCTTGATGAAAAACAACTTTTTCTTGGCCATATGGGGTCGTTTTTTTAAAATCCTCGTTAAATCCGTCCAATAGGTTGGCATAATATTCGCCGGTTATTGTTTTTTCCTTTTGAAGGTAATCGATGTGGATTATCCCGCGTGCATTCCAAAAAACTGTTGCCATCACCTTATTGGCCGACAAACTTACCTTGGCCTTCTTCGGAGCCGGTTAACCCGCAGAAACCCATTGTCTCCACTGCTGCTTGGTCTCAAAAACGCCGCAAAAACTCCTTCGAATTGCGGTTAAAGAACTCCAAACAATACTTTGAAGTTGTCATATGAATACGTTTATGGTCAATTGAGAGCAAACGCGGCACCCATCTTGCAGACAGCTTTCTTAAACCCAACTGATCATTTAAAATCGAAACCACATTGCCATATGAAATGCGTATGGCATCAACAATCTCACGCACTTTTGCTCTTCGATCGGCCAACACCATATCATGGATGTTTTCGACATTTTCGGATAAATTGACCTCAATTGGCCGTCCAGAACGTTAAGCGTCATTTGTACTTGTGCGAGCACAATGAAAGTCAGTAAACCACTTTTTTACCATTCAAATCGATGGCGCAGAGTCCCCATAGTATTTATTAAGCTATTCCTTGGTTTGATTGACGTTTTTTTCCGCAAAGAATAATGTTTAATGTGCACTCGAAATTCACTTTTTTTCATTTCTAAAAAAATGCACGAGGTTGTACTTTTTGAACAGCTGTTAAACGCAAAGTAAATGAACTTGCTCAAAAATTGAGAGTAGTCTATTAACAGGTGGTACTTGATGGGAGCAGTGTTGCATGTCATAAGCTAGGAGGAAAGTTCGATCCAACCGCTACTAGTTAGTTCCAACATGCCTAAGGCGCCCGCTGAAAAATACTTGAAATGGATCTTTAAGAAAAGATACTTTTTGTAAAATCATAAAATTTTTTTAAGAACAAATTTTTGTTTATAAAATGTATTTTTTTTAAATGTAGTTTTTAGGTCCTTTTTGGAACGAAGTTCCTTATCGCACGTTGCGGGATGGGAGCTAACTGAAAAAAATTTAAACAACTTGTTTTTAATTACTTTATTGTCAACTATATTGGGTACTTTGGGTTTGGTTTGGTTTAAAGGGATGTTTTCTAGGTGGAGCCTGTTTATTACATATTGTAGTTTTGAACCCAATAAAAAGTAAATTTAGAAAATCCGAAGTGCAAGACTTGCAAATCCATAAAATATAACCCTGAGCATGGAATTGCATTTGGCAGCACACTTACTCTTACACTCGTACTTTTGGTTTGGTTTGTGTCTAGACTAACATATGGGGGGATATTTCTTGTTTAATGGGAAATTTTGTAGGTGGAGACTGTTTATTACATATTGTCGTTTGAACCGATTTAAAAGTCAAAGTGAAAAGCCAAAGTGAAAGAAGTTTAAAAAAATAACATTTTCTTAAATAAGTGCGTCTTCTTATAAAAAGTAAATTTTTTCAAAATAAATTCCTATCCACAATGTGGATTCCACATTCTTAAACATAGTACCTTTACTTAACAAAATACCTTATCTTAAAGAAGTACCTTTGCTTAAAAAAGTAAGTTTTCTTACAAAAAGTTAATTTTCTAAAAAAAGTAATTTTTTTAAATAAATACCTACCTTTTCTTAAAAAAGTACATTATCTTACAACATATTACCTTTTCTTAAAAAACTATATTTTTTTTACCGAGAACCTTTTATGTAAACCAAAATAACTTTTCTTGAGATAAGTACCTACTCTTTAAATGGTACCTGTTCTTAAAAAAGGGCCAATTCTAAAAAAAATCCCATTTCTTAAAAAAACCTTTTCTACAAAAGAAATACCTTCTCTTAAAAAAATACCTTTTCTTACAAAAATTCCTCTTCTTAAAAGTGCCTTTTCTTAAAAATAAAATAATACCTTTTCTTTTCATTTCTTGAGATAAGTAGTCTTTCTGAAAATAAGTACATTTTCTTAAAAAATACCCTTTTCCTAAATTTTCTTAAAAAAAAAATACAGCAGACAGTTGTCCGAGGCCTTCGGCCACGGACTGTCCATGCAGGCTGTCTCAGAGACAAGGCCATTAAGTTTAACGTAGAATACGCCATCCGATAAGACAGAAAACATATATAACAATAAATGATAAATAATATAAGCAAATGAATTTATTTATTTGATAGTTACTTTTGATAATATACATAAGCTTATGGTAGGAAAAATAGGATAAATATGTTTTTAAATTAAAAGAGTAAGGATAAATGATAAATAACAGACGCAAATCAATTTGATTTATATTTTTTACAATTATATATCCAAGTTAAATTCAAATTCACATTTAACATTTTGTTTCACTTAAATACATAAGTAAATATACGAAATTTCAATATTTCATCAATCAAAACAACAGCCGAAGGTTTGTGTCCACACTGAAACAGCAGCATAGTTTGTGTTCACGCTACAAACTCAAACCCTCAACCAAACACCACACATGTGTTTGAGTGTCTGTGTTTAAACAATTTTCATTTGAAAAATTTAAATATTAGGAAGATATCAACCAATATGAAATGTATATCAAACGAAAGATAACGTCTTCATTTACCTACAAAAAAATTTTTAAAAAAAGTTATCTCGCGGTTTCGTCATAATCAATGAAATAAAGATTACAACAATAACAATCTGACATGAATCCCTATACCGTAAGGTAAGACGTATTCTACGCCAAAAATACGTTTTTAAAAAGTACATGTTCTTAAAAAATGCACTTCTTTGTAAAAAATTCATACTCGTAGGCATTTTCTTACAGAAAGTACTTCTTTTTAAAAATTGTACCTTTTCTTAAACAAACATTAGCTTTTAATGAAAGAAGTACCTCTCATTAAAGAAAGGGCCTTTCGGGAAAATATGATACATATTTTTAATATATGTGACCTGCTCCACGAAAAGGGAGCATAAAAAAAATTTAACATTTTACAAAAAGTATCTGTTCCTAAAGATCCATTTAAATTATAGTATTTTTCAACAGGCGCCGTAGGCCTGTTGGAACTAACTAGTACATAATACTATATAGCGAAAGGAATTTCGTTCTAACCGGGTGTCCCCAGACACCTCATATAATTTTTGTAAGAATATGTATTATATATTCCCGAAAAGGTCCTTTCTTTAGTGAGAGGTACTTCTTTTATTGAAAGCTAATGTATTTTTTTGGGAAACGTCACCATTATTAATAAGAAGCACTTTCTGTAAGAAAAGCCTAAGAGTATGCATTTTTTTTACAAAGAAGTACTTTTTTCTAGAACAGGTAGGAAAATATTATTTTTGTAAGAAAATGTACTTATTTTCAGAAAGGCTACTTATCTCAAGAAAAGAAAAGAAAAGAAAAGAAAAGAAAAGAAAAGAAAAGAAAAGAAAAGAAAAGAAAAGAAAAGAAAAGTAAAGAAAAGAAATGATATTATTTTATCTTTAAGACAAGGTATTTTTTTGAAGAGAAAGTATATTTTTTTGAAGGAAAGGTTATTTTTTTAAGAAATGGGATTTTTTTTAGAGTTGGTCCTTATTTCAAAAATGGGTACATTTTTAAAAGTAGGTACTTATCTTAAGACAAGTTATTTTGTTTCATAAAACAAGTACTCTCCAAAGAAAAGGTAGTTTTTTAAGAGAATTTGTTGTAAGAAAATATACTTTTTTAAGAAAAGGTATTTATTTTAAAACAATTATATCTTAAAGAAAAGGTACTTTTTGTAAGAAAATTTACTTTTTTTAATCAAAGGTACTTCTTTAGGGATAATGTATTTTTTTAAAGAAAAGATGGTTTGTTTAAGAATATGAATAAGTATTTGTTTTGGGAAAATTTACTTTTTTTTAAGAATAAGCAGATATTTAAAAAAATTTTCTTTTTTCAAACTTCTTTCACTTTGGCTTATCTAAAATTACTTGTTGGAAAGACCTTTAAGAGTCCTTTCGGAATCATTAAAAAATTTACAAAAAAGTGAAATCGGCGAGATACGGAGCTTTAAAAAAATTTCGGAAAAAAAGACATAAGAACGTGCACATAACCTCAATTTTCTCATCCAGATGGCAGAAAGCCATACGTCTTACCTTTCCAAAATTACCTAAGCGAAGCCCAGAGGTTGTACTGTTCCAAAGTTATAACCATTTGACTGAAATATAAACATTTTTTTTTTTCGTTTTTGGAAGCGAAATAACAGCACACATTCATTTGTTTTTGTAAATTACCACGTTTAAGATTTCATTTTGTTGAAATTTTTGGTCGAACTTTGAAATGGTAAGACCTCTGGGCTTCGTTTATTGCATTTTGGAAAGGTAAGCGGTAGGGAACGAGTATCTTTTAAGAGAAAAATAAACGTAAGTTAACTGACATCTGGCTGAGCAAATTGAGGTTATGTGCACATTGTTATGCCTTTTTTATATTTCTCTGTACTTCTGAATCTCGGCAACTTCACTTTTTGTAAATTTTTTTATTAATTCTGAAAGGTCTCAGAAAGACCTTTACAACAAGCCCAAAAAAAAATCTGACCAATGGTTCAGAAGTTAGCAATTTTATCCTACTACCCCCCGACCTCCAATTCGAGAATTTTCAAGCCGCTGCCATTTCGCCCCTTGCATTTTCGAGGATGGACATATTTTCATGAACTGAGCCAAGGAATACGCTGCTGAAATTTGTCCAGTCGTGACTGAACCACCCTGTATACTAAATATTGGCTACAGGCTCCACCTAGAAAACTTCCCATTAAACAAGAAATTTAACAACATATTTATATTAGTCTAGACACAAATCAAAGCACAAGTACCCAATATATAGTTGATAATAATGGTTTTTGGGTAATATTATTAAAAACGTGCGATAAGGAACTTCGTTCCAATAATCAATAATTTTTGGTCTTCCTACGAGTTCGGTTTCGAACACCCTTCGTGGTGGCTCGTCTCCATCCATTCTACTGGCAAGGTCTAGCCAGCGCAATCGCGCTTATTTTGATCCGCTCATACAGCTCGTTGTGCAGTATAGGGCCATATATCTTTCGGAGTAATTTTCCACTCGAATACTCCCAGAGATATTTCGTCTGCTTGTAACAAGACCCAGGATTCTGCGTCATAAATCAAGACAGGTTATATGAGAGTCTGGTATAGTTGGACTTTTGTTACTCGAGAGAGGGCTTTACCTCTAAAGTGCTTCCTTAGCCCAAAATAACATATATTCGCAAGCACAAGTCTCAGCTTGATCTCAAAGTGTTTTTGTTTACGGCAGATCTGAGGTATATAAATTCGGCCACCATCTGGAAATTATCACGATTATCAACGATGACACTCCGGCCTTAACGCATGGATGCCCTGCTCGTTGAAACCATTTCCTTTTGTATTGTCCTCATTTACTACCAGACCCACTTTTGCTGACTCCGTCTCAATTCTCGAAAGCACCACAGTAACTTCACTCATTGTGCGCCCAATGATATCTACACGCCTCTGTAATATATTCTCTCAAACGTATTCTGCAGGAACCATGCTTATGTTTGGAACACACTTCAAACATTCAGACGCTTGCAAGTAACAAACTCACTTGCATTTAAATGCAAACAGTAGCATATTTTCTGGCAAACATATATGCTCTTACGTGGCCACATATGCGTTCTTCACCCGAAATATCCATATACTTACGTCGATGCATTCACGTGTGTCTGCCAAACCTCCATATACTTACGTGGAAACATATGGGTATTTCCTCCCAAACATAATAATATTTAGAAACGAATTACTCTTTGCCACTGATGGTTTTGTTCATGTTGACTGAAGGGTTTCTCATAATGATCTCTTTGAAAATGTTAAAGAGATCGCCCGATAGGGTGTCGCCTTGCCTGAGGCCTAGCTCAGTTTCAAAAGGTTCTGTAAAATCCTTAGCAACTTTCCCTGCGGATTTGGTGTTCGTCAGGGTCATCCTGAAAAGGCGTATGAGTTTTTCAGGAATACCAGGGCTATCGAAGGCCGCCTATTAACCGACAAATAGATGCTGGGTGTCGATTTGTCGTGGATCTTCTCCATGATTTGGCGTAGCGTGAAAATCTGGTAACATGTCATAAAGCCACAGTGGTATGGTCCAATCAGGCTGGCGATAATTGGTTTTAGTCTTTCGCACATTCTACTTGATAGAACCTCATATGCAACTCCTTTCATCGTACCATGGTTTATTGCAAGGCAGCTTTTCGAAGCCAAGTACGGCTGTTGCGCCCGTTTTTAAAGAGTCGGAAATGGGTTTCCACTGCCCCTCAGTATCGTTATCGGGCCGGGGTGGGTTCTGTGCCAAAACTTGCGAGAGCTTCCCTGAGTAGGCTATGGCTACATATTGGGCGTACCATTCTATCACAAAAGTACCATACTCTTAGATCAGAATGGGATGGAGTGGTCGCATCCCTCTACAGAAGAAATTCGTGAACTTCTATACTTCAAAACTGCACGATAATGTGAACTTTGGTGACTTTTCTAAGGACCTAATGCTATCCATTGTCAACAGACTGTCTGCGCACTGCAGTGCCTACTAGGCAGAAGTCTTAGCTATTACAGAAGTAGCGGAATGGCTCAGAAGTAATGTTCGGAATTAATATTTTCTCTGATATTCAAGCTGGAAACAAGTCCCTGGAAACCGTCTTCCTGAATTCGAGGCTTTGATTAGGGAATTGCAAAGCAGATGCTCCACGTTAACTGGAACATGTCGGCATGCCTCTAGAAACTTGCAAGCTCTTCTTGAGGAATTGTGCAACGATTAGTAGGAGCGGAGTCTTGGTCGTCCTCTTTTCCTGCTTCCATCGGATACTTTATCGAAAAGTTTTCGCGCTGGTGCATCTTCAATCATTCTGATAACATGGCCTAGCCAACGCAATTGGCCTAATTTGATTCACCTAGCTATGGTTACGTCAGAATATAGATGATATAGCTCTTGGTTCCAACGACGTCGGTACTCGCCGTTTTCCTTAAATGGACCATATAATTTACGGAGAATTTTTTTCTCGTATACTCCCGGGTGATTTTCATCCGCTTGCCATATTACCCAAGTTTCGGAGCCATATCTCAAGACAGGTAAAATGAGAGTCTGATATAGCTGGACTTTTGTCCGTCGAGAGAGGGCTTTGTTCCTAAACTGCTTGGTGAACCCAAAATAGCATCTATTTGCAAGCACAATTCTCCTATTTATCTCCAAGCTGACGTTGTTGTCCTTGTTCACGACGGATTCAAGGTAGACAACTTCATCTACCACTTCAAAAGGGGTTTCTCTAGTCGTTGATACCATAAGTTTTGCAAATTTTGATCTTTCCCCACCTTCACTGCTGATTTGGTGTTGGTCAGCGTCATTCTACAGAGGCGGCTGAGTTTTGCCGGAATCCTATTTCCACAATCATTACTTCCTGATCTCCTGTAGTGTAATCTGAGCAGAGTAGTGTGGAAAAGTGGTCTCTCCATATTCTAAGTATGCACTGCTTATCGGTCACCAGATTCCCATTCGCGTCTTTGCAGGAGAGCAGCCCATTATTCGGCCCGTTATTCGATCTTCTTACCCTCTGGAAAAATTTCCGGGGTTCATTGTTCATCCTTCACATTTCGGTCTACTCACTCTCTCTCTGCCCCCACTGCCATTTTTTTCCTCCTAAATAGTTGGTTTTCCTCCCTTCACAGCCTCAGTCGCAGTACGCGTCGTAACTGACTCTTTCGTTGCCATACGTGCAGCGCCTTTTTCATCAGCTGCAATGCGACAACCGTCGTCTTACCATGACTTATCCTTCTGTGGTTTTTGATAGTCAAGTTCAGTCCTTGCAGCGATTTCCAAAGATGGGAGATGTGCTTCCACTGCGCTTCTGGGTCCTGAGGAGGGGTAGTATTCTGCTGTAGCAGGAGGGTGAGCTTTTGTTGATAGGATTCTGATATCTCTGATATTTGCAGCTTGTCGATATCTAGCTTTTCCCGTGTTCGGCTTCGTAAGTTTTTCGCCCTGCTCAATCTTGTGCGAACTTTCGCAGCCACCAGGTAATGATCCGAGTCGATAGTTCCACCTCAAATCACACGTATATCCATTTCACTAGAAGAGTGCCTGCCATCTATTACCAAGTGATCAATCTGGTTCTTCGTTCTGTGAACAGGAGATAACCAGGTCGCCTTATGTATTTTCTTATGCTGGAATCGTGTGCTACTAACTACGAGTACCATATTCTTTGCAGCAGCGAAGTCGATCAGTGTAATTCCATTATCGGAGGTGGTATCATGAAGACTGTGATTACCGATGGTTGCTCGAAAGACATTTTTCCTTCCCAATTTGGCATTAAAATCGCCTAGGATAATCTTAATGTCGTGGTCACAGCTGCGTTCGTATACTTCCTCCAGACGCTCATAAAATGGTTCTTCGTTTATTATTGTTTTTCGTTTATTTTCATTCCCTATATTATGGTGGCGGGAGGCAAACCCAACCCACCGTGGTTTGATTTTTTTTTGTTATCTACACTATATTCCCCTATCATTACCTCCTGATGTTCAGTGGAAGATTCTTAATGGAGTAGTGATGCAAAGTGGTCTCTCAAAATGTTGATCACACACTGCTTATCAGTCACTAGATTCCCATTATCGGCCTTGCAGAAGGGCAGTCCATTATTAGGCCTGTTATTCGATCTTCTTAGCTTTTGGAAAAACTCTCGGGATTCACCATTCATTTTAGTTAAAATGGAATAAAATGTATACAAAACAATTTTTGTTCCCATTTTTTGCAGCATAGCTATTATTGGATCAAAGGTCACTAAAATAAGCAACCAAAAATTAAATCGCTTCGTCCAAAAAATGGGTGGTCGCCAAAGGGTTAATATGCTTTCAGATGGTTTAGGAAATTTTTCAACTTTTAACGTTTGCTGGGTTACTTTTCAATATTAATATTCAATTGAATACGCAAATTATGAATATAAACATTTCGTCCTTAAATTTAATCCTGCAATTTTTCGGTTGATTATTATTTTATCTCCTCTTCGTACTGAATATAATTTGCTTTATGTTTATCTTTACCAAAATCCCAACATTTCTTTGCAGTACTAAGACCAGCAATCGTGTAAGGATTAGAGTAACTCAAGCATTCAGTATTACAAAGGAAAGCGCTGAAAACATTTCGCAAAAATGTCGCAATCTTTAACTGTTTTTCACAAGAACCTTTAACCTCTCCCATTGTTATCTCTGTAAACAAACCAAAGAAAATGAACTATAGTAAAAATATGCAGAACAACATGAGGATAAAATGTTAAATCATGCCCAGGACTCTGCACCGAGGTGAAGTTTACCACGGGGCACAGTGGCCCCAAAAAATGTAATCCTCCGTGCATTTTAATAAGCCATAGCCAGTAACCACCAGTATCCGAGGAATGTAGCAAAAAATATGACAATCTCTTGACAGTAGCCTAACGGATGGCAGACAATTTTCTGGCAACCTCTATTCCCATTACCCACCAAAACAAAAACTGTGAACAATATCGCCCACAGAATAAAAAGCGATAGCTGGGCAGGCAACCCACGCTTCATACCCACACCGCTTTTAGCATCAAATATGAATGAGAAAACTGAGCTGAAACTAAATTGTATTGACCTGCAGGGTCCAAACGGAAGCAGTCAAAGCAACGGCAACGAAACCACCAACATCATTTGGTATTTCATATTCAGGAAAAGTAACAATAGAGTCACCAATATCCCTGCAACAGCATCGTTATCGTGCTGATAAAGCTCAAATGGTTTGCAAATGTTACGATGTCTGATATCATTAAAATTACATTTTGGTGGTTTTCGATATTTTGAGCTGGTGATTTTGCTGCCGCTTCTATTGTTTGTCCAGTTGCCTGCCTGCGTTCCATTTTTAGTGGTTGACGATACCAAATGCCCACACATCTTTGTTCCCTCACCCATATTAAAATTGATTTAGGATAATCACATTCAACGTTTAAACATCCTACTCTCTGTCAAATAGACCGTTAAAAGTCAACAATACCGAATGTCAATAAGGCATACAATGGGAAGTCCTCACATCAGGAACAAACAAACTGAAAAATATTCGCATATTATGTTATTGAGGCAGGAGTGGGGAGCTTGGTTGGAATTACCAAAAACAAACAAATTAGAACGTCAGAAGATTGACCATTTCAAATGAGCGACGTCGCCGCAAAAAGGATGATATTCATGATTCCCATAAAGGGGAGAGGTTAAATTGGAGTTAGAGTTAGAGGAGTCTGTGTTAGAGTTAGAGGAGTCTGTGACCACCCGTCGCGCAATGGGTAGGATGAGCGTATCTAATGCATAAGAATGGCGGTTCGATTCTCGCACAGATCAATAAACCATTGCACGCTAAAAAATCTATGTTTTTTTTTTGATGGATGCAAATATAACGTGTATTTGGAGCTTGTCGCAAATATGATATACTTGTATCCAAAAACATTGTGTTTGCTATTCAATATTACATGTTTCAGACACAACGATTAATATGTTATAATATATCGGGTTTTTCAATAAGAGCGCTACAAAAGATTTTTTAAATAAAACAAAACCGGTTTTAGATACCAATGAAATTCTTTATTCGTGTGAAAGTACGTTCGATGCCATTATGTATGGAAGTCGATTTCTTTTGCATGGCCACCACGGGCACGCTTGCAGAAGTCCAGACGCTAAACCCAATTTTCGACGGTTTTCAAGCATAAATCATAATTTCACGTTCGATATTCGTGCGAAGTTCATCAATCGTCGCTGGCTTGTTGGCATAGACAATAGACTTGATGTAGCCCCACAGGAAATAATCTAACGGCGTCAAATCGCACGACCTAGGCGGCCAATCGATTGGGCCATTTCGTGAGATAACACGTTCACCAAACTTGGTTTCCAATAAATTGATTGTGGCATTCGCCGTGTGGCTTGTGGCGCCGTCCTGTTGGAACCACATGTCCTCCAAGTCCATATTATCCAATTGGGGCTAAAACTATTCGGTTATCATTGAACGGTAGCGATTCGCATTCACAGTAATGTGCCGGTCTTGATCATCACGGAAGAAGTACGGCCCAATGACGCCGCCGGCCCATAAACCGCACCAAACTGTAATTCCTTCGGGATGCAATGATGACTCATGGATTACGTGTGGATTGCTGTCTGACCAATAACGCATATTTTGCTTATTGACGAAGCCATTCAGCCAGAAATGAGCCTCATCGCTGAAGATGATTTTCCGATGAAAATCCGAACGTAGCGCTCTTAAAGTTGAGGCCACTGACTCCAAATTTCGGTAGTAAATTTTAATAATTTCGACTCGTTGTTGGCTCGTATATCTTTCCATGATGAAATGGCAAACCTTACTCAAGAGAAATATCAAAAGAGCGCGAAAAAATTTGGCGTCGTTGGCTGTCCCTATCGATTTACTTTTGAAGCGTTTCTGTTGAAAACCCCTTTATGTGTTTGAGTCCCGAAGCTATTTATGTTTGTAATACAAATTCAGCTATGTTTGTTACACTTTTATGCTCTCTCGAAAGCAAGAGAATTAAAGAGGCACAAACAGAGAGTCTATCTTGTAAGTGCGTATCTGTATTTTTGCGTTATTTCTGAATGTGCTTGTAAATTGCAGATAAAGTCAATGATTCTTATTTTGGCTGATGTATTGCGTTTTACTTTCAGTCGCCAATGGTTCATCGAACAGAGGATATGAAAAGCGCTTGATAAATGAAAAAAGAATAACCAAAGGTTCGGACGGTTAAATGGGTTGTGATGTTGCTTTAGTGTTTGAGCGTGTTTAGTATATATTTATGTGTGCTACCAAAGTGGGAAACAATTTTGAGGCAAGAAACTGGAAAGGGCAACAACGTGATGCCCTTTGTCTGTCCGAGCCTTTACTGAACATAACGGTGGGCCATTTGTGAATTATAATATACAAAAACAGCAAAAAACTCTTGGCTTGCATGCACTAGATTCGTATATAGTAAGTATATTGTTTGTGTACCAACGCGTAGTGATAACCAATGCAGAGTTGAAACCTTCTGAATTCAAAAACGTTTTAGACAAGAAAGAAAAGAGAAGCAAAAGAGTAGCAGATTCTCATTTCATTAAAAAAAACAACTAATGCATTCATTGCAAGTATTTATATTTATTAAATTTAGGAATCAAATATTTATATTTATAAAAATAAATATAAATATTACATATATATTGAAATCAAAGAATATTTAATTTCTAAAAATTATTATATTTGGGAGGAAATACGCATATGTTTCCACGTAAGTATATGTACGTTTGGGGAAACACGCGAATGTTTCCACTTAAGTATATGGATGCTTGTGGTGAAGAACGCATATGTTTCTACCTAAAAGCATACATGTTTGCCAGTAAAGATGCTACTGTTGCATTTAAATACACCTGAGTTTGGGACTTGCAAACATATACATGTTTGAAGTGTGTTGCAAACGTATACGTGGTACCTGCAGAATGTATTTGGAAGAATATGTTACAGAGGCTGTTGTTTTTTCAGCGTGTGGTAATCGTATTAAAAATGTAGGTCCCAATCTGTGCTCTACAAAAACAGAAAGGGCTGAGTTCACTGATTGTGGGAAGCTCTCGCGTATCCATTCATGGTATGTAATGGAAGACTAATATAATAGAATGACCTGTTAAATGTAGTGTGAACTCTGCAGGTTGGATGGAAGCGTCTTTGGGAAAATCTGGTACGCTAATGACCTTACAGTCATGGCAATGAATAAGATCGATAATCTAGTTTCGGTCATTATCAGAGGCGATATTTTTTTTTGATAATATATGGACCAGATGTGTGCATCAAAGCTCTCCATTTACCCGAGTACGACTTATTTTGTTTTCAGTCACTCTTACACACAGAGAAGAGATTCGTTGTCACAACTATATTTGCAGCCAAGTAAAATTTGGCGGTTCCTTGGACTATCACATTATTAAGTTGTGATTACCAATAATTGTGGTCCGTGTCAACAAATGTTGTGCATATCAATTGATTTGTAATTCAGTTTTGGTTGCCAGAACTGAAATATTTAGTTGAAGCCACAGCAGCAAGAAAATAAATGTGATCTGTCAATCAAGTTTTAATTGTAGCAAACAAATTATCCTGTAGTGGTGAATATTTTATTAGTTGGATGAACGAAAAATTTAAATGCTAATTCGGTTGTATCAAATCGTATATTGGTATGCTCAACTAAAGTGAATACTTGGATTTAATACATGTCGCAACCATTTGGTGATGATTTAACCCATTATGAATTATATAGAAAAAAAAAGTAAAGAAACAATAATTTTTTATTAAAATTGTGTATTTTATATTTAAACATAAACAAAATTAATATTTTTTATAACCAGGGTTTGTATATCTCGAAAACAATCGAAAAAATAACAAATTTTTACGGGTTTCTAAGGGTTTCTCTCTCACAAAGTGTTGCAATTCGCATGAAACAATTTTTTTTTCAAAAAATCGCCAAAATAAGAAAATCGCTAAAATAAAAAAATGGCTTTATCTCGGAAAAGGGTGCGTTCAATCGCAAAAATAATACATTTTTTTAATCTCCATAGGAGTTTGTAACCAATGGATGTCTTTACTAGGACATCACTTTTTTTTAAACAAATCGCTAAAACTAATTTTTTTGAATAAAAAATCGCTAAAACGCCATTATGTATATACTTCGCAAACGGAGCGTTCAATGGAAATGTAACTAATTTTTTCGGCTTTCTAAGGGATTTTCAGAATATGGATTTTCAGAAGGGATTTCAGTCGTATGGACTTTTTTTTTCTAAAAATCGCCAAATTAAGTAAATCGCGAAAATTAAAATAAGTGATGTATTAAACACATCCATTGCTTAAAGTCTCTTATATAGGTAACTAAGTTGTTATTTTTGCGATTTTTGTTGTAGCCATTTTTTGTTTCAGCGATTTTCATATTTTGATGATTTTTTGAACAAAATGTTCCATACTATTGGATAGAAGAGTTTTGTTTTCGATTGGACGCTCCGTTTCAGAGATATTGTCATAGGGGCGTTTTAGCGATTTTTGATTCCAGAAATTTTGGTTTTGGCGATTTTTTAAAAATTAAAGTGTTGCCGTATTGATGACATCCATAGATGAAAGCCTCTTAAGGAGGTAAAAAATGTATTACTTCTGCGATTGGACGCACCGTTTCTTAGGTATAGCCATTTTTTTATTTTAGCGATTTTCATATTTTGGCGATTTTTTGAAGAAAAAAATTATTTCATGAGAATTGGAACACTTTGTGAGAAATCCTTAGGAACGTGTAAAAAATTGATACTTTTTCGATTGGACGCTTCGTTTTCCAGATACAGACAGTTTTTCTAAATTTTTCATATTTTCGACCAAAAATGGGGAAGGGTTACCCTGGGTATCATATGTATGTTTAAGTTAATTTGTGTCATCCAGAATAATAGTTCCTCCAGCCAAGGGTCCACATTTGTTTGTATGTGTTTGTGGAGGCGTCAATTGTGGAGTCAGATTCAACGCTTTTATTTAAAAGTTTCACTTCACCTAAATTTATGATAATATGTATTCTTTGCTGGCTGATATCTGAACACTTTATTGGTTTTTTCACCACTTTGTTTATCACTTTCTGTTTGAAATAATAGTCCTCTTGTAACTGTAAAGTCCTCCTTAAACATTCCAATATTTCTAGTTTCTCTTTAACAGCAAAGCCTCTTGTGAAAAAACGAATAGACATCTTTGTAACAAGTATTTTTGCAACAGAAACTAAATTATGGTTACAGTGACTAATGTTTAAACACCAATTCTAATATTGAAGTTATTATTAGTTGTATCTTCCATTTCAGATGAATGAGGTTTTTCAAATACTCAAATTGGTTAATACAACTTAATGTCTGTAGTAGCAACTTGTATTTAGTAAGACCTATTTTGAATCTATCAATATCATCGGCAAATAATTCTGATGTATGACAATTATGAATTCTAATCAAAATATAGACTTTATCATGGAATTTCCAATGCCTGAATTGATTTCCAACTAATCTTTTCTCTGTGTGTAGAAGAAAACTGAACCTCAATAAATATTCGCCAACACTTCTGTAACTTAGGAATAGGAGTAGATTGTAAAAGAAAATTGGTTGGGTTAGATTAGTTAGAAGTGTCTGTCACTGTCACACGTAGTTCAATAGGGACCATTGTGATACCATGGCACATCATATTCCATCACCATTGTTGAACCTGTGTGCTTAAGGGGCGTTCAAGCCATAGGATTCCTCATACCCATATTCCAAGATATGACTGAAGGGAAGATGTACATTAGTCCTGGGAGAAGTACTTAGTACTCTGTGAGAATGTCTTAACATCATTCAGCTTAACTCCCTGAATATCTGTTACATCCAACATGGAGCAAGATCCTAGATATTGTGTTGTACGCATACAAAAAGCGGCGCAGTAGCATGTGATATATTCCACGCTTTCGTCCTCCTCCTCATTCCCACAGCTTCAGTAGTAATCAGTTTAGCTTAACAAATACTTGTGTGGTTATCCTATATTTTAGTCCTCCAGGCCATCAATCACTCACAAGTCTGAGTGTTTCGATTTTAAGCACGAGCCGAAAGAGGCATTCCCCACTTGCTCTATATCCAGTGAAATAGGTAAGGTAGTCCCCAGTCTCGCCAGCTTGCCGGCTTTACAGTTATATATTATATATATTCCTATGCCCCAGCACCCACATAAGGTGGATATCGAACTGCTAAAAAACCCGTTTCCCAGTACAACCCATGAAGGAATTGGGGAGAGCTTCTCACAACCAGTGAGCTGAGCGCTTTCACTCACTGATTGGGACCTACAGTTTCACAGTATTTCGAGAAGTTTTTCATGGCTACATACTTGATAGTGTCGCCATCACTAAGCAAGGTGTCCGTCGTCGAAGGAAATATAGGGTGATCAGGGCAGGGATCAAACCCACGACCTCATGCACAAGAGCCGCGCCCACTATCCATTGAACTACCAACTGCTTGGTCATCTTATTTAGATATGCGCTGCAGTTGCGGGAAGTTCTTGACGTCAGGAATACAGATTATATGATTTATATGATTATAAAAATGGTAACTTCTGAAAGATACTGCAATGGTCTGGTAGCCTTTGTGCAAGGTCTAGACCCAGGTCTTTATAATAGACTCCAAAACCTACCTTCACATATAGTTTGTACCCATCACTATAGAAGCCTAAGAACCTTCAATGACCTGCGCCGGAATTCTTTTTTAACGATAAATATCGGTAGTTAAATTGACAAAATTCGAAAATTTTGTATTTGAAATTTGGTGAATCCTGCAAATTTAACTAGCGATATTTTTCTTTAAAAAGTCATTGAATCCAGGGGCTACTATGACTCACTTCCAGGCTTGTCCGTTCGCCCTTTGTCTGAAAAAGTTGCTCTTAAATATTGGAGTGGCTGCTGTGTAGTCGAATTTTGCTGTAGGTAGCCGCAGAATCTTCAAAATCGATCCATGCCCATATGGGCTATTGATCCATTGCGAAGAATATCCTAGTCAGATTGTCGACCTTGGTTTCGAAAGGTTTCGCGCTCTCCAGGCTCACCGTTTGAAGTTTCCGAGCTTTCATTGCCAGAAAATTCGTACGATCATTGCCGGCAATTCCGCTATTTCGCGGCACCCAGATGATGTTGAGTCTACCGTGAGTGGAATGAACGTTAACTACCCTCTTGCAGTCAAGGATCGTTTTAGATTTGAAAATTTCCATTATTATTGCCCAAATTGCCATCTGGTTATCCGTGAAGATATTCGCTTTGGCTGGGATTGTATTATCGCCGAGCCATTGAATACACTCCGTAATCGCCCGACCTTGCTCTTGAAAGTTCGTGTTGTGAGCCGGGAAGCGTAGTTGGATTTCGGTTGCCGGCTTTTCAATGAAAAATCCCAGACCCGTTCTTTCCCTAACTTTGAGCCATACGTGTAACAGCAGGTTTCATTTGGCGTTGTTGCCAAGGTCCTATCCTGCCAAGCGTCTCTAGATGGCGTCATTGTCACACAGTTCGCCTTAACCCTTAAGTAGAGCATACGGTCGGATTCACTTGCATCTTACGTATAACCGGCCAAAGCCTCCATTATACGTAAGTGTTTCGACTTGATCCATTCAACCGTTGCGTGTAGGCATTTTGACGCAGGGGCAGCCTAGTATTTGACCCTAAATCTCGATTGGCTGAATACATAAAATAGTCTCCATAGGCCTTGTGGGATTCACTCGCATCTTGCGTGTAACCGGCAAGTCCTCCGTTATCCGTCGTTATTTCGACATATAATCCCTGTTGATCTACTCACCTATTGCCTGTATGTGTTTTGCCGCAAGGGCAGCCTCATATGTGACCCTAATCTCGATGGGCTGAGTACATAAAATAGTACATAATAATAGCCCTTGTCGAGGTTGTCCTCATTGTACCGCTAATACCAATGAAGCGCATTCGTTGAATATTTTGGAGTATGAGCAGTTGAACATTTCGCATATCCTCTCAACTGCCGTCCACTGCCGAAGTATAGTATGTTACTATTGACATAATTACGCTTCTGTAGAACCATATATAACCCTTATGCATAGCGATGAACATCTTTAGGCCTTATTGGCCCTGTACTTTATGTGGTGCTTCCGATTCGATTTCGGATCTAAGATTAAGTACGATAGTTAACCTTTTCGGATATTTTAATCGTCTTTTCTAGGATTCGTGGCTCTTCAAACTCTGAGATTTTCGTTTCCTTCTGAATAGAAATATTTCCGTTTTGTTTGTGTTCACATTTTAGCCCCTTGGCTATGCCCAGTTGTACGCTATATTCAATGCCTTCTCGGTCTCTCTGCATAACTGATTAGGATCCTTTCCCCTAAGAAGTATTACCACGTCGTCTGCATGGTAGACTGGTTTAAGAACTTCGTCGGTAAGGTTCCTTAGGAGACTGTGCATTGTGGGGACCCATAAGAGTGGTGATATAATCCCACCTTGTGGTGTTCCAAGCCATACTCTCTCTTTAATATTTCTGTGATGGGAACAGCAGTTTATCCATCTATTCCTTAGCTTATGATTGATCCAGTCTTTTAGCGCCCAGTCCACCATAAACTGGTCTAAGGATTGGATGAGTGTTTGGGCCTGGACATTGTTGAATGCTTCCTCAATATCCGTTTGAACTTTGTTTTATTGACAGATTGCTCTATGTAGTGGGTTTGCTCATGAAGTGCGGTTTCCACTGATCGACCTTTGACATACACGTGTTGTCTGAACTTCAACATAAAAAAAAAAAATAAATAAATGGTTTCCCATTACATCCCATGAAGGGACCGGGGAGAACTTCTCACAATCACTGAGCTGTGCGCTTTCCAGTTTTCACTCACTGATTGGGACCTACAGTTTTACACCGATTCCGAACGGTATTTTGAGAAGCTTTTTCATGGCCCAATACTCGATAGTGTCGCCGTCACTATGCGAGGTGACCGCCGCCGAAAGAAATTTGAAAGTGGGCAGAGCAGGGTTCGAACCCAGGATCTCATGTACAAGAGCCGCGCACACTAACCATTGCACCACCGACGGCCAACATATCGTCCGGTATTCCACTTTTCTTCATGTCGTCCAGTATTCTCTCCTGGGTTTTGCTTAGAGATTGATGCAGTTAGTAAAAAGTTTCACTAACTAGGGAGCCAAAATATGTAGTACACTTTGTAACTCCACTGGTGCTACGACGTCAGGGCGAGGTGATTTTTAGGGCATAACACTTCCTTGCGAATAGATGTTATTTTGAGCTAACCAAGCACTTAAGAGTTAAAACCCTCTCTCCCATAACAAAGGTCTAGCGCGAGAGTGAGTAAATTGAGATATACAGAAGGAAGTACGAAGCCCGTAGGTTGAAGACGGAACTAATGGACATGGTTGAGGGCCCCCTCCGGTAAAGACAAGGACAGAAATCTCATCACAAATGTGCAGAGCTTGTTGGGAATATGGAAAGAAAATTTATCCTCGCTACTGGTAACTGAGATATCCAATGACGTTGGGGCAATCGATCACAATATGGACGACGACGTCGATTGCCCGCCTTCTAGCCAAGATGAGGTCAAAACAGCAGTTGCCCAGCTCAAGAACAACAAATCCGTAGGAGCCGATGTACTACCGGGTAGCTGTTTAAGGCAGGCGGCGAAGAGCTGATTAGATGAATATATACCCGGCGATTGGAGTCTTAGTGTACTCTGTCCTATATTTAAAAAAGGTGACCCGAGTTTCTGTCCCAACTACCGTGGAATAAGCCTTTTACCCATAGCATATAAGGTCCTATCAAGTATAATGTGCGAAAGACTAAAACCAATTATAGCTGACTTGATTGTACCATACGAGTTTGGATTTAAGCCTGGAAAATCAGCAACTGACCATGCTTTTACCCTACGCCAAATATTAGAGAAACCCTACGAAAAACATATCGCTACCTATCATCTATTTGTCGACTATAAGGTGGCCTTCGATAGCCCGACACGGGAGAAACTCGACGAAGCAATGTCTGAGATTGGTATTCTTGCAAAACTCATAAGCCTTCGCAGGATGACCATGACGAATCCCAAATCCGCTGTGAGAGTAGGTAAGGATCTTACCGAAACTTTCGAAATTAAGCGAGGTCTCAGGCAAGGCGACACCCTATCATGCGATCTCTTTAACATCTTAATCGAGATCATTATGAGAAAAGCTGCAGTCAACATGAATAAAAACCATCAGCAGCAAAAGTCATATGCTGCTCGCGTATGCTGATGATATCTAAATATATCATTGGACGCACAATTAGAGAAGTTACTGCTGTGTTATAACGGTTATAACCAGGGCAACCGGAACTATGCCCTAAAAAGGGGTTTTATGCGCATAAAATATGCTCTACAAATAGTGAAGTATGTTCTTAAAATCAAAAAATATACTCTACAAAATTAAAGTCACACAAAATATTTTTTATTATATAAAATAAAAAAAAAGTAGTATACAATTTCATATATTTCATTTTATGAAGTATTTCCATTTTGGTATTATTATTTAAGGACTCTTTTAAAATAAAATAGATCACTTGAATTCATTGAAACATAAACAATAAAAATATCTTAAACTTGTTTCCCTAAGTATCACGGAGTTTTTTGTATGTAAGGTATTTTAATTAAGATTGTTGTTGCAATAAACTACAAAATATTGAGATAAGTTGTCGAACAAAAAATTTTGTCTATAACAACCAAATACGAACTAGACAAAAAGGATTGTACAAGTAGAGAAGACAAAACGGCCGCAATTTGGCAACCCTGGTAGAAGAGAACCAACAAGTGGACGCGATTCACTCAAGCGCATTTCTTTCTCGCGTCATAACTTGATTATTTCATTCTTTTTACTTATTTTATGTAATTTTATTTAAATATGGTGGAAATTTCTATAGTTAGATACAATAACATCCTCAGAAAACTGCTCGTGTATTGAAATATTCAACGAAGAGAGTAAGAGAGAGAGCAGAGAAACGACGCACTTCACTCGTTTTCTTTGTTGACCTTCCACTCCATGTATAAATTTTCTTCTCTATACAATAAATAGTTGCTTTATGATCTAGAAATAGACGACCAGAAGATGTGCACAATTTGGCAACCCTGGTAAAAGAGAACCAAAAAGTGTTAGAAATTCACTCAAAGGCATTTCTCTCACGCGTCATATCTTGATTATTTCATAATTTTTGCATAGTTTATGTAATTCTACTTCAAGATGGTTGGAATTTGTGTAATTATATACAATAACACTATCAAAAAGCTGCTCGTGTATTGAAATATTCAATGAAGAGAGTAAGAGAGAGAGAGAGAGAGAGAGAGAGAGAGAGAACAGAGAACAGGGATTCACTCGTTGTGTTTGTTGGCATTTGAGTGAAGAGAAATTTTGACTGTACTTGTTTACAACATAAAATATTTTTGTACATTTAGAATAATCTTTCAACATCCACAGATGTAATTGGAGCGAATTTAAGGGACAGTATTTCCTTAACATCGTATTTTGATGTTAACGTTGGTGCAGATCCAAACAATTCTTTACAAATACTTTTTATTTTTAGCATTAAATTAATCTCGGAATCCGGTACTTTATCAATCAATTAGCAGTATCTTCAACCACCTGAACTTGATCAATACGAGTAAGACCTGATGTTTGCAATTTTTTAATATGTTTTGCAATAAAACAGTAGTTACAGGCAATACAAATCAAGTCAGTTTTAGCTTTGGGGTCTGTCAAGATATCCTCTGCAGTTTTAATTGATTGAGCTTCTTCGTCGTTTAATGCACTTAGAATCTTTAAAATATTGCCGTAATTGTTGGCATAGAAATTAACTGCTTCAAGCCATGTTCCCCAACCTGTTGTTATAGGTTCTGGAGGTAATGCAAGATGTGCAAACATTTGTTTAAAAAGTTCTACTCTACGTGGAGCTTTCATATAAATTCCTTATACATTCACACAATCGATGGAAATCATGAGCAATACATGTTACATGCGGCACTTTCGGATAAAATGCCACAATAGCTTTTGCAGCATTTACCATGTATGGAGCTGCATCACGAAAAGCAAAAAATAATTCTTATTGAACTTGACGTCCAGAATTTTGATGGCGTCGTCGCAGAGTCGAGCAATTTTCGAGTAATTAGTCTTTTCCACGGCTGCTGTATGTAGTAACGGGTCCGCCAAATAACTTTTTTTTTGAAAAGAAAAACTACTGAATATTTTCTCAAATTTCTTTTTTGAAGTGTTAACATCTATAGCGGCGTATAGGGACTAAATCTATCAAAGTCAGATTTCATGCTGCTGCTAAAACCAGATTTTATGCTGCTGCTAAAACCAGATTTTCTGCGACTGCGAAAGATAATAATGACGTGTTAAACAAAAATGAGCGAGCAAGAGAGCAATGAAAGAGCGGTGTGGCAGGGGTGAGGCAAACGAAACTGTGTCTATAGCGTATGTATTAACATAATAATGTATGTATGTACATGTGTCTGTTTCTGTCGTTGAACGGCCCATGGGCTTGCGCAGTCGACTTTATGGTGACACACTAATACGTCAGCTACTTCGTACAAAGTATGTGTGATGTTGTGTGGTTGGCTGTTTCGTCGTTGTTGCTATGGCCAAACAAAGCGAGTAATTTGATGTTCAGCATTGCGCGGTGTATACAAAAAAACTATTATTTTTTATTTTCCAATGTAACATTTACTAATGTGTTCATAAAAATCGAACAGGTACCGTGTAGCAAAAACAACCAAACACACATCATCCGTGAGTTCGAACACTCATTGATTTTTTGTATTTGAAAGTACAATCCTTCCGGTTAATAATGGAGAGCAATTTCATTCAAATGGCTGCCTCGGCTGGCCATGCAAAAGCCTACACGATCGGTCCAATTTTTAAGCACATTATCGATTGTGTGCAGCTGTATTTCACCAGTGGCTTCACGAATATTGTCCTTTAAAGCGTCAATTGTCTGTGGCTTGTCGGCGTAATACTTATCTTTGATGGCACCTCACAAATAATAGTCCAACGGTGTCAAATCGCAGCTTCGAGGTGGCCAAACGACATCAGCTCTGCTGCTGATAATGAGATCTTCAAAAACAGGGCGCAAAACATCGAGTGTAGCTTCGGCTGTGTGGCACGTAGCGCCGTCCTGCTGAAACCAAATGTTGCCAATATCCTCCTCATCAATTTTTGTAAACAAAAATTCGTTCAACATGGCCCGATAGCGATCGAAATTGACTGTAACGGTTTTCTGTGCCCCAAATGCGACAATTTTGCTTGTTTACATACCCGCCAAGATCAAAATGAGCTTCATCTGAAAAGATGATTTTTTTTTGGCAAAATCGCCATCTTCTGTAAGTCACACACATTCTGCAAACATTACCATGATTTTCAAAGTAATGTCGCAATATTTCCCAGCGTTGTTCAAGCGTATACACAACCATATTCGTTCAGCGGAAGGATAAAACTAATTATCTGTCAAATCAGACATGAGCTAAGTGTTACCATTCACGAAATAAGCACTAGTTGAAAAAAAAATAAATGAGTGTTCGAACTCCTTTTTGCTACACGGTACCTGTTCGATTTCTATGAACACATTAGTAACTGTTACATTGGAAAATAAAAAATAATAGTTTTTTTGTATACACCGGGCAATGCTGAACATCAAATGAACAACGAAACAACCAAACTCACAACATCCACATACTTTGTCCGAAGTAGCTGACGAATACAAAGTAGCTGACGTATACAACATCACACATACTTTGTACGAAGTAGCTGACGTATTAGTGTGTCACCATAACGTCGACTGCGCAAATGAAATCTTGAGTGGATATGCTTTATATCTCCGTTCAACAACAGCAACAGACACATGTCCATACATACATTATTATGTTAATACATACGCTATAGACACAATTTCGTTTGCCTCACCCCTGTCACGCCACACTTTCATTGCTCTCTTGCTCGCGCATTTTTGTTTAACACGTCATTATTCTCTTTCGCAGTCGCAGAAAATCTGGTTTTAGCAGCAGCATAAAATCTGGTTTTTAGCAGCCGCATGAAATCTGGTTTTAGCAGCAGCATAAAATCTGACTTTGATAGATTTAGTCCCCATACGCCGCTATAGATGTTAATACATCAAAAAAAAAAACCTTAGGTGGCGGACCCTTTATATTATTATTTTAATACAAAGTTGCAAAGATTTCCTAGTTTTTATGAACAAAAAATTTATGTGAAAAAAATCAAATATGCTCTAAAAAATATGAAATATGCTTAAAAAAGATATTTTTTCAAAAATATGGTCTTAAAACCAAAATATGCTAAAATATGACTTTATGAGTAAAATATGCAAAAATATGCTCTAACAAATGGATGTCAAACACTTGTCCCAGTATGAAACATATAAATACCTTACCCATTTCTTAATATGTGGTTGTAAAAAAAACATGCATTTGCATATTTCCGGTTGCCCTGGTTATAACCGTTATAATTTCGATGTAGTGGAGGAATTTATAATCCTCGGATCTGCCGTAAACAAAAACAACAAAGTCAGCATTGAGGTCAAGCTGGGAATTGTGCTTGCGAATGGATGTTATTTCTCGAGTATCAAAAGTCGAGGTATATCAGACTCTCAAACAGTCTGTCTAGCTATTTGGCGCAGAATCCTGGGTGTTACCGCAAGCAGACGAAACATCTGTGGGAGTATTCGGGAGTAAAATATGCCGAAATATGTATGGCCCTGTAGTGCACAAGGGCGAGTATCGCCGACGCATGAACCGTGAGCTGTATGAATTTTACCCCTATATTGACTTAGTTAAGCGGGTGAAAATAACACGATTGCGCTGGCTTGGACATGCTAGTAGAATGGATGAAGATTAACCAGCACGAAGGGTTTTCGAAACCGAACTCGATGGTACACGGAAAATAGGAAGGCCAAGATTTCGCTGGAGAGATTAGGTTGACGAATCCCTGCGTACACTTGGTATTACCAAATGGAGAGATGAGGCAAAAGATAGAAGTGGTTGGCGGAATATGTTATCTTCGTTTTGTAAGGTCCCTGAAACCCCGGGGTTGTTCGAGACCGGATAAGTAAGTAAGTTACACTTTCTCTTCACCAGTGGGGTGTTTCTTCTGTCACAATATGCGCGAGATGACGCGGTTGTTCGATTATCCCGACCTTAGACCTTCTAACCAGTTGCCTGAAAATTGTATATTATGCAGGAGGTTTAACGAAAGACTAAAGCCAATTTACGAAAGACTAAAGCCAATTTCGGAAGACCTGATAGGATCTTGATAATGTGGTTTTAGCCGTGGAAACGCAAAATCTACAGCAAATGTACGTATTACATTGAGGAAATCCTTCAGAAAAAGACACGAATGGCAACTTTACACTTACAATCTTTTTATTTCTACGTACAAATATCTTAGCCTTGTATCTCTGCTATGCTAATAAGTCCTTGAAGGCGGACCTTGACCACCACTAACCAAATCACCAGTGAAGGTTTGGCAGATACATGGATGTTGTTTCCGGTTTGTAAGACCCCAAGCCACCCGTGTTGTTTGAGAGCTTTTAAGTGAGCAAGTAAGGAATTGGTACTTGGCTGGTCAGAATTTCTAAACAATTACACGCTGAAAAATCTTTATATTTTGTTGTTTGGATGCAAATGTAACGTATTTGTAGCTTGTCGTAAATCTACTATACTTGTGCTCAAACACATTGTGTTTGCTATTCAATATAACATGTTTGAGACGCAATGATTAACAGTCCATAATTTATGTTTTTGTGAACAAAATGTGGATTTTTTGTTGAAAACCGCGATAAAAACGAACCAGATAACAAAGAGACAACAAGGCGGCAGATCTGAAAACAATACTTGCAAACATGTAGATGTTCCCTGCAATATGTTGCTGGAGCCATTATTTTTCAGCGCGTATGTTGAAAATATGGTTTGAAATTATCTATGGCTTCGATTCAATTCTATACACTCGGCATATGTGCACCAAAAGGGTTTCCTATGTATCATTGTGATAGTATTGACCATAAAGTGAGAAGATAGAAAGAACTTCGTTCGATGGTTGAGGATGAGGACAAATTTTGAAACTTCAGAGCATTTCCCATGCCATTAAGTAGACATTCTGGCATAGAAGACAATTCTCCCAAGAGGTTTGAACTGTGAAACGATTGGATTTTCTGTCATCAATGGAAATTATACTTTATCTGCAGTTTTAAGTAAGTTAAATAATGCGGTCCAAAAAGTACGACAATATTTCTGCATCACAACCCCATTGATTTGGCGCGTGCATAAATCGTTATCCAATGCTTCCCTGATATGCTTAATTTTTTGTTGTACTTTTTGATATATTGTCTACTACATTCCTCCTCAATTTTCACGTTTAATCAAAATACTAGCATGTCTAGTTAATCCGCTATTGCTTACCCGATATTATGAATTTAACTATTGGCAATTTTGTGGAATTAATCTGTAAAACCTAAAGGAAGTTGCAAATACTCGGATATTGAAAACCTTGACAACTACAGAGCTCACCGTCCGTACTCGTCGAACTTTACCATCGGAATATTATATTACTTAGTATTTCATTAATAATTTCCACAAATTTATTTATTGCTCTGTGGCGAATACTTGCGTTGATTGGTATTCTCGCAAAACGAGGATTAATTCATGTAGGCCACTGTTACGTATACAGAATACTAATAGCGTTGGGTGTCTGTGGCGTATGATTAATTCTATTTTTGGTGTGGTGGGTATCTGTACCGTATGATTAATTCTATTTTTGATGTGGTCTGTTGTATGCTCGCAGGGTAATCAGCTCAAGTTTTAATTAAGTAAGTAAGTGAGGATGTTATGTTATGCTGAACCGGTTGGTGGGTATTAAACATGTCACGTTATAATTTAACGAACGGATTAATTATTTCATTAAGGAGTCTGTTCATATAGTTACTTTTTAATTAGACTAGTAATCGAAGAAAAAAATTTGTGTCTCATGTAGACACGAAACAGAAGTGAAACTTCACGAAAATAAATGGTTATGTTTTATAAATATAATTACTTTCTAAACTTCAGCAAAAGCGTTTGCAAGTAAGAAAGGTATACATGTTTGTAACGACATAAAATCATTTACACGAGAGAAAAAAAACGAAGAGAGGAACTCAAGAGCTACAATTAGCGACACATTTAAATGAAAGGGTCACTGGTCTAGAACATGGTGTATCTTAAATTTTTGTATCCCTTCCAAAAAATAGGAGTTTTCGTGGTCCATAAAATATATAGTTTTTTATCAGTAATTTCATCGTTGGAGCTAAATCCCTTTCCACCGAGCCATTTCTTTAGGTTTAGAAATAGGAAATAATCACTGGGGCCTAAATGCAGAGAATATGGCGGATGAGGTACCAATTCATGGAATTTTGCCATTGAGACTACACACGTTTGTACCCGTGCGTTTATGTCCAATTGAGAGCAAATGCAGCACCCATCTTGCAGACAGCTTTCTTAAACCCAACTGATCATTTAAAATCAAAACCACACTGGTATATCAAATGCCTATGGCATCAACAATCTCACGCACTTTTACTCTTCGATCGGCCAACACCATATCGTGGAATTTTTTCCGACTTTTTCGGGTGTATTGACCTCAATTGGCCGTCCAGAACGTTGAGCGTCATTTGTAGTTGTGCGACCACAACGAAAGTCAGTAAACCACTTTTTAACCATTGAAGTCGATGGTGCAGAGTCCCCATAGTATTCATCAAGCTTTTCCTTGGTTTGATTGACGGTTTTTTTTTCGCAAAAAATAAAAATTAATGAGCACTCGAAATTCACTTTTTCCATTTTTAAAAAAATGCACTAGGTTGTATATTTTGAACAGCTGTTAAACGCAACGTAAATGACGGAACTTGCTCAAAATTTGACAGTAGTCTATTAACAGGTGGTACTTGATGGGAACAGTGTTGCATTTCATTTAGCTACGATGGAAGTTCGAAAAGTTACGGACTTACTGATCTGTCCTCTACTAAATGTATCAAGATGGAGTAATGTCATTCCCACAAGAAGGTTGATGAATCCGCTAACTATAGAGCATTCTTGAAATTACTAGATGTTGATGGAAGGTGATATGCTGTGTAGACTTATGATATGATTACGAGTCAGTCTGTCTCGTAAATGCGAAGCGGTACCATCCTCTTGGAATGTTGTATTGAATAGAAGGGCTTGGACCAACATTTTACGTAGTCATATTTTACTTATTATGCAGGGTGGTTCAGTCACGACTGAACAAAATTTCACCTGCGTACTAACGGGTTTAATAAGAACGCTACAAAAGTTTTTTTAAATGAATCAAAACCGGTTTTAGATACCAATGAAATTCTTTATTCCTGTGAAAGTACGCTCGATGCCATTATGTAAGGTACTCTATTTCTTTTGCATGGCCACCACGGGCACGCTTGCAGAAGTCCAGACGCTGAACCCAATTTTCGACGGTTTTCAAGCATGTATCGGCCGATACTGCTGCAATTTCTCGTTCGATATTCGTACGAAGTTCATCAATCGTCGCTGGCTTATTGGCATAGACCATAGACTTGACGTAGCCCCACAGTAAATAATCTAACGGCGTCAAATCGCACGACCGAGGCTGCCAATCGACTGGGCCATTTCGTGAGATAACACGTTCACCAAACTTGGTTTCCAATAAATTGATTGTGGCATTCGCTGAGTGGCTTGTGGCGCCGTCCTGTTGGAACCACATGTCCTCCAATACCATATTATCCAATTGGGGCCACAAATATTCTGTTATAATTGAACGGTAGCGATTCGCATTCACAGTAATGTGCCGGTCTTGATCCATAAACCGCACCAAACCGTAATTTTTTCGGGATGCAATGATGACTCATTGATTACGTGTGGATTGCTGTCTGACCAATAACGCATGTTTTGCTTATTGACTAAGCCAGTCAGCCAGAAATGAGCCTCATCGCTGAAGATGATTTTCCGATGAAAATCCGAATCATTTTCAAATTGTTGCTCAGTCCAATTCACGAACATACGACGCTTATGGTGATCTAGCGGTTTAAGTTCTTGCGTCAATTTGATCTTGTAAGGATGTAGGCCAAGATCTTTCGCAAAATTCGCCACAACGACGTCACAGAGATGTCCAACGCTTGAGAACGACGTCTGAGAGACTCATTTGGGCTTTCTTGAACTGAAGCCTCAGCTGCAGCAATATTCTCGACACTACGGGCACTTCTTTGTACCGTGCCTGTGGATTCAAATTTGTCCACTAGATGCTCAATTGTTGATCTGGTAGGACGATTATGACGACCATAAATTGGACGTAGCGCTCTTAAAGTTGGGGCCACTGACTCCAAATTTCGGTAGTAAATTTTAATAATTTCGACTCGTTGTTGGCTTGTATATCTTTCCATGATCAAAGGGCAAACCTGACTGAAGAGAAATGTCAAAAGAGCGGAGAAAAATATGGCGTCGTTTGCTGTCCCTATCGATTTACTTTTGTAGCGTCTCTGTTGAAAAACCCTTTACTTGGCTCACTTCCTGATAATATGTCCATGTACGACCATCCCCGAAAATACAAGGGGGCGAAATGGCAGCGGTTTGAACATTTTCGGATTCGTGGTCGGAGGGGACTAGGGTAAAATTTCTAAATTCTGAACCAGTGGTGTGGTCGAGATTCGGAAAGGTCTCTTCAAGGCCCAAAACAAAAATATCCGACCACTATATATCTATCAATGCCTAATTAAATAGACCCAATACAATTTGAAATCTCAACATTAGTAACCAAGGCTATTAGGTGTTAACAATTGTTAATAAAATATTTTGGAATTAGAAAATTATATTTGTTTACCAGGACTCTTTCATAGACCATAATTTATCTTAAAATGTTTTGCGTGTAATCTTTAAAGGATGTTGGTCGGTCGCTCTTTCTTGTGCCACAAAATATTTAAGTCCTTTAACAAAAAATCCTTTTGTTGAATGTTGGAGTGCAAACGAGTGAATGAAAAAGTTTTTATGCTGATTGCCAAACATTTTGTGTATGACAACATGAAAAAAGCATAATCGAAATCGAAGAAGTATTCAGTGGCATGTAAATGGGAGGGACGAAAAATACTTGTTCACAATACAGAAATGTCCAATGTTTCTTAAGAATTCCTTCTGTTTGTTTCTATTTTTGTGCGCTCATGTTTTGGGGTTTTGCATGACATGTGTTTCCTTGAATCCCTTTTTTTTGCTTTGCTTCTACAATGAACTTTCTAGGGAAATGGCTGCCCGACAGTTGGCTGAAACAGCGAAAGAGCAGAATTAAAGATATTGAAGAACATTTTTTTTTCGCTCTTCCGCAAATTTTGCTAACTAAGCAAAAAAGAAAATCAATTCCTTATTGTCACCACAAAATTGTATTGAAAGAACGATATGCATACCCTCAAACAAAATTGAGGCAAAAGCTTTAAGTATTTTCCTATAGAGACTTTATTACCATAGATACTGCTAATAATAGAACCCTGTGCGGACAGATAAGGATGAAGGACACAATTTCTTTGTTGTGGTGCGACAAAAGGCAAACTCTCGTAATCAATAAATAATTAAGTTGCGGTTGTGGTAGATTGTGGGATCTGTTGCTTTGGAAATGATAACAAATTCTTGGTAAAATCATCTATAATTTTGAAGTTGCTGAAATTGTCTTGTCATGCGATAATTTTGCCACTTTGACAATTGAGTATTATTGGCCGTTAATGCCGATTAAGTGCAAAGAGAATAAATGAAATCACATACAAACAACAGTATAAATATCGGAAATATATGGATATTTCATGATAAGAAAATTCCTTGAAATTCTATTGTTAGAACCTGAGAAATAATTGTTTTCTTGTGCTCTTGAAGTTTGAGGTTGTTGTAGATTGAGGCTTTTACATTTAATGATATTTGAAAAATCGACACAATTACATGTCAAGGAAAATTTCGTTATGCACAAAGGAAATCACTGATAAATGAACTTCATTTGGGAGATATTGTTGCCGCAAGTGAAATTTTTTCCAACAACCATTTCAATTCAACCGAAATTCCAACCTAAATTTTGAAAAATTTGGTTGACAGATCGAATATATTTCAAAATTCAGTTGTCACAACCGAATCAACAAATTGCGACATATTCTACAGTTGTTATGAGTAATAACATGAATTTGGTTGCGGATATGTAACTTGCAAAAGACTGTGACATCTACACCATTTCCAATTGAAATTTAAAAAAAATCAATTGAAATTTGAAAATTCTATTTGAAATTTGAAATAAATCAATTGAAATTTGAAAAACATCAATTGAAATTTAAAATACGTCAATTGAAATTTGAAACACATCAATTGAAATTTAAAAGACATCAATTGAAAATTAAAACACATCAACTGAAATTTGGAATACATCAATTGAAATTTGAAATTAATCAACTGAAATTTGAAACACATCAATTGAAATTTAAAAGACATCAATTGAAATTGAAAACACACCAATTGAAATTTAAATATCTAATATACAGGGTGATTCATGAAGTTCCGGACAAATTTCTCCAGCGCATTCCTTGGCTCATTTTATGAAGAAAAGTCCACTAGGACCATGTCCGAAAATGCAAGGGTGCGAAATGGCAGCGTGTTCAAAATTTTCGGATTGGTGGTCGGAGGGTAGCAGGGTAAAGTTGCTAACTTCTGAGCCAGTAGTCGGATTAACTTTTTGTTTTTGGGCTTGTTGGAAAGGTCTTTAAGAGGCCTTTCAGAATCAATTAAAAAAAGTAGAAAAAATTCAAATCGCCGAGATACAGAGCTTTCGGGCAAAATGGAAAAAAAATTCACATACTCAACCAGATGGCAGGTAACTAATGCTATTTTTCTGTTGAATGATAGCAATACCTACTTTTTTTTATTGATTCTGAACGGCCTCTTACAGACGTTTCCAACAAGCCCAAAGACAAAAAAATTCGACCACTGGCTCAGAAGTTAGCAACTTTACCCTACTACCCACCGACCGCCAATCCGAAAATTTTGAACCCGCTGCCATTTCGCACCCCTGCATTTTCGGACATAGCCCTAGTGGACTTTTTTTTTCATGAAATGAGCCAAGGAATACGCTGGAGAGATTTGTCTGGAACGTCCTGCATCACCCTGTATAAAATCGGGTAATAATTTTTGAATTTCAAGTGACGAATTGTAAATTTCAATTGATGGTTTTCAAATTTCAATTAATGTCTTACAAATTTACAAAATTCATGTTTTATAAATTTCAATTGATGTATTTCAAATTTCAAATAGAATTTTTGAATTTCAATTGATGTATATCAAATTTCAAATAGAATTTTTAAATTTCAATTGATATTTTTCAAAATTAAATTGATATTTTTCAAATTTCAATTGGAAATGGTGTAATCTCCAGGTTTAATCCTGTGAGTGAACGTGTGTATATTCACAATCCGCATGAAAGCGAAAAAATTTTATATTTCCCTAATTTGTGTGCATGCTCCGACAGAAGAGAAAGATGATGATGCCAAAGATATATTCTATGAGCTCCTAAAGGAAACGTACGGCCGCTGCCCTGGCCATGACATTAAGATTGTACTAGGAGGTTTTAATGCTAAAGATCGTTGGGGGAATGTGTTTCATCCAACTATTGGCAATTTCAGTATACATGCTGACAGTACCGACAACGGTATGAGACTGATTGACTTTGCCGCAGCAAAAAACATGGTCATCAATGGTACAAGATTCCAGCATAAAAACATCCACATCCATCCCTGATCAAAGAACGAAGAACCAAATTGATCACGTGGTAATTGCGGGATGGCACTCATCCTGTGTAATGGACGTACGAGTGATCAGAGGAGTTAACATCGATTCTGATAACTATCTGGTAGCAGCAAAAGTTCGGACAAGTTTAAGTAGAGCGAAAATCGTATGAAATCAGACAAAGAGAAACCTAGACATCGGAAAGCTGCAATTACCAGTGATAGCCACATTCTACTCAAGGAAGCTCTTGCAACTTTGGGAACAGAACTCACCGCCTCCCGATGACGATCCTGAAGTGCAGTGGAAACCCATTCCCGACTCTATAAAAACTGCCACGACAACCGAACTTTGTTTTGAAAAACCGCTTCGCAACAAACCATGATACGATGATGAGTGTGGCAATGTAAATGATGAAAAGAACGCTGCACGTATGGCAATGCTTCAGTCAATTGCAACGCGAGCTGCGACTGAGCTGTGCAGAGAAAAAAGAAGAGAAGTAAATCGTCTCTTTATGTGTAAGAAACGGCAGTGGAGAAAGCGTGAGAGTGAGAAAATTGAGATATACAGAAGGAAGAACGAAGCCCGAAAATTTTACAAAAAGGTCGAAGACGAAACTAATGGACATGGTTCAGGGCCCCCTTTCGGTAAAGGAAAGGACGGAAATCTCATCACAAATGTGCAGAGCGTGTTGGTAATATGGAGAGATCATTTCTCCGCGCTACTGGTACCTGAGATATCCAATAGCGATGGGAAAATCAATCACAATTTGGACGACGACGTCCATTTCACCCTTATAACCAAGACCGAATGGCCGAATCAGCAGCCGCTACATCCATGGTGTGAATCAGACATTGCGGCGTTTTGATATCGGGGCATTCCGGACACGCTGAATTACTACACCACATCAACTCTATTCCCGTTAAAACGGACTACTGTATCACCTACCTTCTACTTGTACCAGCGAGAAATCTAAGGATTTCTATTCCGAACCGGAATAGCTGGGAAAAGTCACTGGAAGGGGACACCAGTAGTATTAGATTTTTCACGGATGGATCAAAATTGGACGAGCAAGTAGGCTGTGGGGTCCATTCACCGGACCTAAATGTAAATATCTCCTTCAAGCTGCCTGATTACTGTAGTGTATTTCAGGCGGAAATTACCGCCATACTGGGGGTTGCTGAACTACTGAAAAGTAGTGCCATAACCCTCCGGAGATTATGTATCTACATAGACAGCCAGGCTGGCATAAAATCCCTGGAAGCCATATTTGCTACGTCCCTGACGGTGAAAGAATGCCACTCACCACTTAGGGTGATGGCAGAGTATTTGGACAGCAGGCTTATCTGGGTACCGGGACACAGCGACATTCCAGGCAATTGCGTAGCGGATGCGTTAGCGAGACAGGGTACTACGGCACAGGTTCCTCCGGCAAAAGAAGGTTTTAGTATGCCAATGTCTACCTGCCGTTTGCAGATCAGGCAGTGGGCCGATAATATGTTCAAGGACAAGTGGAGACTTACTTCAACTTGCAAACAAGCCAGGGTCCTCTGGCCACAGGTGGACAGGAAAAGGACTAGGCAACTACTTAACTTGCCGAGAGACAGGTTATCCAACATTATACGAACACTTATGGGACATTGTCTTGTAGGAAAACACGCCCTAAGATTGGGACGTACAAACTCCACTCTCCGTAGATGCTGCATGGAAGAGGACGAGGAAACGACGAAACACCTTCTCTTGGATTGCCCTGCTCTGGCAGGACTGAGAAGTAGGATATTCGGAACACATTTAGTTAGCACCGTAGCCCTACAGGATATTCCTGTAGGTCTTATAGACAAATTCATTGAAAGGGCAAATTGGCTAGACGATTAGTCAATAGTTGCTATAGAGGAAACTGCAGGTATCACAATGGGCTTCTTTAGCCTAAGTGGTTAGAAATCGAGGTTAGAACAGCTATTGCTCGAGTTAAGAACAATAAAGCTGCAGGAGCCAATGGATTACCGGCGGAGCTGTGCATACATGCATCACCTCATTGGTAAAATTTTGGTAGATAAATGAAATGATTGAATGCATGCCCGGCGATTGGAGTCTCAGTGAACTATGTCCCATATTTAAAAAAGGTCACCCGAGTCTCTGTTCCAACTATAGTGGAATAAGCCATTTGTCCATAGCATAAAAGGTTCTATCTTGTATAATGTGCGAAGGACTAAAACCAATTATCGCTGGCCTGATTGGACCATACCAGTATGGCTTTAGGTCTGGAAAACCAACAACTGACCAACCGTGGGGGAAGCCCCACGAAAAGCAAATCGACACCTATTATCTATTTATCGATTATAATGCGGCCTTCGATAGCTCGATACGGGCGAAACTCTACGAAGCAATGGCTGAGCTTGGTATTCCTGAAAAACTTATACGCCTTTGCATGATGACCTTGACAAACACCAAGTACGCAGGGAATGTTGGTAAGGATCTTACCGAATATTTTGAAACTGAGAGAGGCCTCTGACAATGCGACACTCTATCGTGCGATCTCTTTAACATCTTAATGGAGATCATTATGAGAAAAGCTGCAGTCAACATGAATAAAACCATCAGCAGCAAAAGTCACATGCTGCTCGCGTATGCTGATGATATAGATATCATTGGGCGCACAATTAGAGAAGTTACTGCGGTTTTTTCGAGAATTGAGAAGGAGTCAGCAAAAGTGGGTCTGACGGTAAATGAGGACAAGACAACATTAATGGTTTCAACGAACAGGGCCTCCACGCGATTAGACCAAAGCGTGAACGTTGATAACAGTTATAATTTCAAGGTGGTGGACGAATTTATATATCTCGGATCTGCCGAAAACAAAATAACAACGTCAGCCTTGACAACATTGTGCTTGCGAATATATGTCATTTTGGGCTAAGCAAGCACTTCTCTCGAGAGACAAAAGTCCAACTATACCAGACTCTCATACAACCTATCTTCCTTTATGGCGCAGAATGCTGGGTGTTACCGCAAGCAGACGAAACATCTGTTGAAGTCTTCTAGAGAAAAATACTCCGAAAATTTATGGGCCTATTGTGTACAACGCGGACTATCGGCGACGCATGAACCATGAGCTGTACGAGCTATATCTCGACACTTACATAGTTAAGAATGAAGACGAACCAGCAGGGAAGGTTTTCGAAACCGAACTAGAAGGAAGTCGAGAAATATTAAGACCAAGACTTAGCTGTAGGGAACAGGTTGACGAATCCCTGCGTACATTTGGTATTGCAAACTGGACAGATAAAGCTAAAGATCGAACTGGTTGTCGAAATATATTATCTTCGTTTTGTAAATTCCCTAACCCCCCCCGGTGTTGTTCGGGACCGGATAAGTAAGTATATAAACAAAATCGGTTATGAGAACCGATTCTTTAAGGTACTCTTTAAAAAAAATAGTTTTTAGAGAAAAGGCAATTTGTTGTAAGAAAATGTACTTTTTGATGTGTTAACATCTATAGCGGCGTATAGGGACTAAATCTATCAAAGTCAAAATCTGCTAAAACCAGATTTTATGCTGCTGCTAAAACCAGATTTTCTGCGACTGCGAAAGAGAATAATGACGTGTTAAACAAAAAAGAGCGAGCAAGAGAACAATGAAAGAGTGGTGTGACAGGGGTGAGGCAAACGAAATTGTGTCTAGAGCGTATGTATGTATTAACATAATAATGTATGTATGTACACGTGCCTGTTGCTGTTGTTGAACGGAGATATAAAGCATAGCCACGCAAAATTTCATTTGCAAGCGCATGAGCTTGCGCAGTCGACGTTATGGTGACATACTAATACTTCAGCTACTTCGTACAAAGTATGTGTGATGTTGTGTGTTTGGCTGTTTCGTTGCTGTTGATATGGCAAACATGTGGTTATGTGACACACGTATACATCAGCTACTTCGGACAAAGTATGTGTGATGTTATGTGTTTGGTTGTTTCGTTGTTATTGCTATGGCCAAACAAAGCGAGTCATTTGATGTTCAGCATTGCCTGGTGTATACAAAAATAAGTAGAAACGGTGTTAAGTTCGGCCGGGCCGAAGCTTATCTACCCTCCACCATGACAATTTACACTCTTTGCATTCCCTTAACAGTTTTTATTTTAGGTACCCCCCCCTTAAACAACCGCCCACACAAACACTCCAAACACAAATAAATCACCAACATATCAGTAGTAGTAGTAGTTGTTGTTGTTGTTTTTGGTGTTGTTGTTTTTTTATTATAGTGAAAGATAAGTCCAATAAAATGTGGGTGCGGAGCACTCTCAGAGCAAAGAGAGTAATGACGTGTTATACGTATATAAAAATGAGATAGTAAGAGAGCAACGAAAATTTTGTGAACTTGTGTAGCGTATGTACGAATATAACAATGTATGTGTGTTTATACAAGTGTCTGTTGCTTTGCATTCTTTGACTTTTGTGGGAATAAAACAAAAAGTATTGAGCAAGAAAATAATGACACATGTGCTTGCACTGGGTCTTTAAATAATTTTAAGTATTAATATTATTTAACTGATTCGTATGATTGAACGCTGTTTTTTATTTTCCAATGTAACATTTACGAATGTGTTCATAGAAATCGAACAGGTACCGTGTAGCAAAAAGGTGTTAACACATCGCCCGTGAGTTCGAACACAAATTGGATTTTTTTTTTCTAAATGAAAAACTTCGATTCTGTTTTTTAATTATGTTTATTTGAACCTTTAGAATTTTATTATGTAGTTAGGTTGAGAAGATGATATCGGTAAAATGGGCGCCGTCACAATTGATTATCATACGGGCTCGTTTTATGGCATTTTTCATCTCTTCGGCGAGAACTTCGGGCGACAGATTCTTGCACTCGTGTCGAATGTTGACCTTGAGGGCTTACAGGGTCTCGGGCTTGTTCACGTAAACACGGAACTTCAAAAAACCCCACAAAAAAAGTCTGGAACGGTTAAATCGGGCGATCTTGCGGGCCAGTGCAAAACGCCAAACGAGAGATGAGGCGACTCGGGAACGCCGCCTTCAGAATATCGGTTGTGGCTCACGCAGTTTGTGCCGTTGCTCCGTCCTGTTGGAACCACATGTCATCCTGTCCTAATTCGTGGAATTGCAGCAGAAAAAACCCGGTTAAAATGGGCCTATATCGCGCACCGTCCACTCTTGTCGTTTGACCAGCGGTGTTATCGAAAAAATTGCCCCATGACCTCTCCAGCGTGAACAGCGCACTTTGAGCGGGTGTAATGGCTCCTCGTACATCACTCGTGGATTTTCGGTACCCCAGAAGCGATAGTTTTGCTTGTTCACGTACCCGCTGAGGTAGCAATGAGCCTCATCGCTCATTATGATTTTGGTGGAAAAATCGTCCACTTGGTCCACGAGATTGAGGATGGCTTGGGCGTAGGTTACACCCGTTTGGCGGTCGAGCTGCTGATGCACGGACTGGACCTTGTATGGGAACATGCGCAGGTCTTGGACCAAAATTCGTCATAGGGACGACCGGCTGATGGCTAATTGCGAGGCACGGCGTCTGGTCGATGTCTCCGGCGACACCTCGACATCCTGGGCAACAGCGGCGATATTCTCGGCAGAACGGGCGCTCCGGGACCGACCACTCCTGGCAACGTCTCGCGTGGTCCCATACTCTTCAAGGTTAGTGGCCAAACGGAGCAGTGTTTGCGCAGTCGGTGTCGGACGGCCGGGGAATCGGCGACGGTATTCGCGCTGCGCCAACACCACAGACGAATTGTTACGCAAAAAAAAAAATACATGAGTGTTCGAACTCACGGATGATGTGTTAACACCTTTTGGCTACACGGTACCTGTTCGATTTCTATGAACACATTAGTAAATGTTACATTGGAAAATAAAAAATAGTACTTTTTTTGTATACACCGGGCAATGCTGAACATCAAATAACTCGCTTTGTTTGGCCATAGCAACAACAACGAAACAACCAAACACACAACATCGCACACACTTTGTCCGATGTAGCTGACGTATACGTGTGTCACATAATCACATGTTTGCCATATCAACAGCAACGAAACAGCCAAACACACAACATCACACATACTTTGTACGAAGTAGCTGACGTATTAGTGTGTCACCATAACGTCGACTGCGAAAGCCCATGCAAATGCAATTTTGCGTGGCTATGCTTTATATCTCCATTCAACAACAGCAACAGACATACATACATACATTATTATGTTAATACATACGCTATAGACACAATTTCGTTTTCCTCACCCCTGCCGCACCACTCTTTCATTGCTCTCTTGCTCGCTCATTTTTGTTTAACACGTCATTATTCTCTTTCGCAGTCGCAGAAAATCTGGTTTCAGCAGCAGCATAAAATCTGGTTTTAGCAGCAGCATAAATTCTGACTTTGATAGATTTAGTCCCTATACGTCGCTACAGATGTTAACACATCAATATAAAAATATCTTTTCTTGAGATAAGTAGCCTTTCTGAAAATAAGTAAATTTTCTTAAAAAAATTACCTTTTCCGAAAAGGAGTACCACTTCTTTAAAAAGTACCTGTGCTTAAAAGAAGTACTTCTTTTTTTAAAAAAATTCATACTCTTAGGATTTTTGTTACAGAAAATACTTCTTATTAAAAATGGTACCTTTTCTTAAAAAAAACAGTAGCTCTTAATAAAAGCAGTAAATCTCATAAAAGAAAGGACCTTTTCGAGAAAATATAATACATATTATTACAAAAACAGCCTAGACAAACACTTCTTCTAAAAAATACATTCAAGAAAAAAAGCTTCATAAAAGAGGTTATCATTTTACAAAAGTATCTCTTCTTAAGGATCCATTTAAATTGTAGTATTTTTCAACAGGCGCCTTAGGCGTGTTGCAATTAACTAGTACATAATATATAGCGAAAGGAACTTCGTTCCAACCGGGTGTCCTCTGACACCTCATGTACTTTCTGAGAAAATTTCCGTTTTTTAAAAAAGGAACTTATTTAAGAAAAGGATATTTTTTAGACTTCTTTAACTTTGGCTTTCTAAATTTGCTTTTTATTGGGTTCAAAACCACAATATATCCTAAATATTGGTTATAGGCTGCACCTAGCAAAACTTCGCATTAAACAAGCAATTTCCCAACCTATCTCGTTAGTCTTGACACACACCAAAGTAAAAGTAAACAATATACAACAATAATAGTGGGATGTAGCATAATAGTGTTAAAATAAAACTTTTTTAATTTTTATCATTTAGCCCCCATCCCGTACCGTGTGATAAGGAACTGCGTTTCAAAAATGGCTGTAGCTTGGAAACGGAGCATCCAATCGCAGAAATAATAAATTTTTGACCTTCGTAGGAGGCTGTAGCCAGTGGATGCTTGTCATATGGCATCACTGTTTTAAATCGCTAACACTAAAGGTTTTTAACCCTTCTGCACAAATTGGGTCAAAATGACCCAATTTTGAAGAACAACCGTCGAAAATCATGTCTTAGGATGGCTGCAAGTTTATACAACTTTTTCATATCCTCAGTCAGGGCCTTCTGATGGATTTTAAGTAAAAATAATTTTTTCGCGACTAGCCAACTTTTTTTCATTACATTTTAAATACTTTACCTACGCGTATACAATTTGTGGGTCATTTTGACCACCAATGCTCGCGAATGCCCTATGGGCCTTCTGGGAAAAATTTTTTGGCAAAGATCCAGGAAGCTGTAGTAGCCGACACTCCCAGTTCATCGAAGATCATTCAATTTCAAGATTCTACCTCCTGCTGTTTGGGTAATTGGGAAAAAGACAAAGACGCTTTTGTTTGTCCACATACCAAAAACTCAAACAACCACTCAATCCGTCGCAATACATGCAAAAACAATTTATGCAAACAACATGTTGTGTATAAGTATAAACACCCAGAATTAAACTTCTTGTCTTAAAATAAATATTGAATTTGTATATTTTATGTTCAAATAATAAAAAAAAAATTAATTAACCGTTATACGGATTTGTTTTTCATATTGGGTCAAATTGACCCACAAATTGTTTATGAGGGGTATAATCTGAATTTGTGCAGAAGGGTTAAAATAAAAAATCTCCTAATATCCCCATATCTTTTTATATCTCGAAGACCGGGCGTTCAGTTGAAAAAATAACTACTTTTTGCTGGTTTTTAGGGGGGCTTCATAAAGTGGTCAAATTCTTACGGAAGAAATTTAGTTCAAAACAAACGTCAAAATAAGAAAAGCGATCAAATGGTTATGAAATAAGGAACGTAATGCACTGATTTGTGAAACATAATATTTTAATTTAGAAAAATTATTTAATTTAATATTTCATATATTTCATTTTTGAATTGGTACCATTAATACGTTTAAGTACGGCTGGCTTACTTGTGCATTTGGAGTAGAAGTCGGAGTTCAGAATTTTAAATTTGCAAAGTTGGAGTCGTCAGAGAATTTAACATTTTGGGTAAACTACACATCCGTGATTTTGTGAACACTTTTTTTTGTACTTTTGTGATATTTTTGTGGATACATATTTTTCTACATTTGTGTACATTTTTTGTGTACAGTTTCACTTTGAAAGCGTGTTGGGAGAAACATTATTTCATTGTACAAGCCACGCCCCTACATTATTACAATTTTAAAATATTTATTCTCGATACTAATTTGTGTTCTCAGTTTCCAAGACACCGTTTTGAAATATGCAATAGTATATTATTTATGTTTGAAAGTTTCCTTATTTCAACTGGAAATTGTGCAGATTACAATATCATGTTGATTCTTCAACTGCAAGGACTCTGGCTCACCTCTTCATCGACATTTATATCTCGTATAAAAACATTCAACTCTCCACCATCAACCCCAACTTTGCACGCGCTTATTTCCGGAGTCCATTCGGTCAACTATAAATTGAGAATTTTAAAAATATTCAATCTCTTTCCTCGTAAATAACTACTACTATAAAAATAGTAGCACAAAGTTATACACAGTGAGAGCAGCACTTCAAACCAATGATGGGTAATGACGTCAATTGCAGTAAACAATGATGAATATTAAAGCAAAAAGGTCGAATGATGATAAAGGACGGACAGAAAAGAGCTCAACTACTACTGAGTACACGGGAAATCCTTAAATAACAAACATCCACTTCGAAGGAAGTACATCATCATCAACAAGAGGAACGTTTGCAAGTTATAACCAGCGATGTAATAGCATTTTATAAACTGGAAAAAATGTAAAAACACAAATACATTTTCCTGAGTTCAATGATTCGGGGAAGAGAAAAAATTCTGTGAATCCATGAGAAGGCTGTGAGCGATTCTATATCAGGAAAGGGGAACACGGACAGTGTTTTGAACTGAAATATTAAATTGTTATATTGTAAATGGAATGTATAGGAAATATTTGCTTGCTGAGTTTTAAATCCCAGATCATCTTCGTGTTGTGATTAACGTGAGTTTGAACTCAAATATTTTTCGTTTACGTTTAATTATAAATTAATTAATTCCACAATATAAAGGGTGGAATATTAAATTGTCATTTGATTTTGATAGGAATCAAAATGTTAACGAAAACACGTAGAAGAATCGTGTGTCGATTACAATACACTAGAGGCTACAGCCCGAGTTAGATTACACTGTTGTAGACGAAAAGTGTATCAACGTTCTAGTAAATTGTAGTGCTTACAGGCAAGTCTACTGAGTTGAACAGCATCCATGAAATGTCTGTAGAATTGTGATTTTTTGTTTTGGTTCATATGATGAGTAATACAATTCTTGGCAAAGTGAGATACCTACACTAGATTGTGAGTAAAAGCCAAAAGCGTGCATCGATTTTTATGAGAAACGTCTCTTTTTGTTCACAGGCCAGTGACTTTAGGATAAATTAATAAAACTTAACCATTTTTTTTCGCCGCTTCTTATGTTTTAAATTAATTACATTATGTTTTAAATAAACATTTTTTAACGCTATTATGCTACAACACAGTATTATCAACTATATTGGGTACTTTTGCTTTGGGTTGTGTCTAGACTAACATATGTTGGGAAATTTCTTGTTGAATGGGAAGTTTACTAGGTGGAGCCTGTAACCAATATTTAGCATATATTGTAGTTTTGAACCCACTACAAAGTTTTGAACCCACTAAAATGGAAGAAGTTGAAAAAAAGAACATTTTCTTAAATAAGTGCATTTTCTTATAATGGATTTTCTCAAAAAAAATACCTAATCAAATTCGTAAACAAAGTACATTTTCTTAAAAAAATACCTTATCTTAAAGAAGTACCTTTGCCTAAAAAAAAGTAAATTTTCATATAAAAAGTAACTTTTCTTAAATTTTTTTTTTTTAAATAAAAAAAAAAGTAAATTTTCTTACAAACCTTTTCTTAAAAACCTACATTTTCTTTAAAGCGTATCTTTTTGTGAAACAAAATAACTTTTCTTGAGAAAAATACCTACTCTTAAAAATGTACCTGTTCTTGCAAAAAGTACCAATTCTAAAAAAAATTTTCATTTCTTAAAAAAAAAACATTTTCTTCAAAAACTGCCTTCCCTTAAAAAATACTTTTCTTACATAAATGCCTTTTCTTAAAAGTACATTTTCTGTATAAAATAGATAACACCTTTTCCTTTCTGTTCTTGAGATAAGTAGCGTTTCTGAAAATAAGTAAATTTTCTTAAAAAGATAACCTTGTTCTAAAAAGAGTACCACTTCTTTAAAAAGTACCTGTTCTTAAAAAAGTACTTCTTTGTAAAAAAATAGTCATACCCTTCTGGCTTTTTCTTTAAGAAAGTACTTCTTCTTAAAACTAGTAAATGTTCTTAAAAAACATTAGCTTTTAATAAAAGAAGTACCTCCTTCCTTAAAAAAGGGCCTTTTCGGTAAAATATATTACATATTCTTACAAAAGGGACCTAAAAATATACTTTTTCCTTAAAAAAAAATACATTCTATAAAAATAAATTTTTTTAAAAAATGTTTATTATTTTACAAAAAGTATCCCTTCTTAAAGATCCATTTAAATTATTCCATTTTTCAACGGGTGCCGTAGCCGTGTTGAAACTAAGTACAGTAGTTTTCGTTTAATTGATCCCCGCATAATTGATTTACCCGCTTAATTGAACCGGAAAAACTGTAATGAAAAATTCCCATATAATGTATATGGGAAAATCCCCGTTTAAATGAGTTCCGTTTAATTGAGTTACCTTTTTAATTGACGCATAAAATAAAAACCCTTTATGGAATCAAATACTAAAATTTTCGGTTAATTGTATGTATAAAAAAAAATTATATGTGGCAACTACTTACATCATATGTTTTCATATTTATACAAAAATTTTCCGTTAAAAAAAATTATACGTGGCAACTATTTGCACATATGTTTGCATATGTTAACATTCTTCATATGATTTCTGAGAAATTCATCAGGAATTTGACAAAAGTAGTGCGAAAATGAGTGGCAGAAAACATACAAGCTTGAGTATTAAACAAAAATTAAATGTTATAGCCGACGTAAAAACAACTACAAAAGATGAATTGTGTAAGAAATATAAGTGCTCCAAGGCCACCATTAACAGAATTTTTAAAAATAAAGATTCAATTGTGGAGCAATCAAAGACCAGCAAAATGTCCACCAAAAGAGACAGAAAAGGCGCTTGCGTGAATGTGGAGCGGGCTCTTTCATTATGGTTCAGCGGAATGCGGGAATCTGGTGCCATAATTTCACGTAACATGATTTTGGAGAAAGCGAAGAAGTTTGCTGTGGAAATGAACGAAGAATTCAATCCCAGTTCTGGCTGGCTACATCGTTGGCAGAGCAGAGAAAGTACATATAACTTTAAGAAACCTTCAAGGGGAAGGTGCATCCGCTGACATTGATGCCGCAAATGTTTTTTTTGATTCAGCTTTACCAAATTTAATTTCGCAATATGCAATAAAGCCTCTGGTTGAGGTACAAATTTTATTATGTTTTCGATGGGACGCACCGTTTTCGAGTTATAGCCACTTTTTTATTTTAGCGTTTTTGTTATGCTGGCGATTTTTTGAAATAAAAACCTTAGGAACCCTCAAAAATTTGTTATTTTTTCGAGTGGACGCTCCGTTTGCGAAATATAGACACAACGATATTTTAGCGATTTTTTATTTGAAAAATTTTAGTTTTAGCGATTTATTTTTAAAAAAGGTGATAATGCATTAGAGACATCTATTGGTTAATTTTTTCTCTTAACAATTTTCTTATTTTGACGATTTTTTTAAACGAATTCCTCCATATGAATTGAACCACTTTATGACAAACCCTCAGAAACCCCCAAAAGTTGGTAATTTTTTTCGATTGGACGATCCGTTTCCGTGATATAGAAAGTTTTCCCAATTTTTTCATATTTTCGATCAAAAATGGGGATGGGTGACCCTGGGTAACCCATTACCTAACGTCGTGGTAATTAACCATTATTTTCCCCATTAGCCTGAGAATAATGGGTAATTACCCATCGTCGTTGGTAACTACCTATTAGTATCCCCATTACCCTGTGGGTAATGGGTAATCGTGGTGGATAATTCCCCATAGTCGTGGGTAGCTACCCATTAATTTCCTCAAACCCTGTGGGTAATGGGTAATCATTCATTACCCATTGCCCACTTCGTTGTGTATGGGTTACACATGGGGTTAAATACGAACTCTGCTTGATACAGACATTTCATACTTGCCTCTGTCCGATAGGATTTACTACAACGTTGGTACAAAAATTTCATGCCAAAAACTACAACAGTGTTATCAGTGCAAATGGAATGACTTGCAGAGAGAAAAATGAAATGAAACTCTCTTCCATTTGACAGAAATCATTCTATCATTCTGCTTGCGATTTACGCTAGGACTTTGGAGTTACATCTGTCTGCAAAGTGACAAACAAAATACAATAGTTATGAAATAAATATTGAATAAAGAAAACAGCAAATTTTGAAAATAAATATTTGTGAAAGTGACGAAATAAAAGCTTTTATTGTCGCATTCTTTGTTTATTTCCCTTTCATTCAAAATGCAAAGCTGATCGCAAAATTTTTTCAATAATATCACAAAATTAGACAAAATAATTAACAATAGTCTCTGTCAAAATTTTGTTTGTAAATCAATGTCCTCAAGTTTGCACTATTCCATCTGTAGGACAATGATTTCTCTGACAGTCTAACACGGCCTTTAGCAGCAGTTGGATGTTGAGGGTTTTTCGTGGCAGATTGTCGCCGAAGTTGAGCATGTTGTCCAAAAAGTTGTTGAAGAAGTAATTGAGCTTGTTGTCCAAAGGCCAGTTGTTTGAGATCCACATCGATTACTTTTAAACTTCCTTCAACTTTTATGAGTCTGAGGTTTATCATTTAATAAGTGATTTCCTTTTCTCAATCATATTCTAGACACTGTGCGACTTACAGAGGATACAGCAATTGCACACACGCTTCATCGTCATTATTCGTTTTTTTTTTGCATTTCCAGCACAGAGACGGTAAATAAGGGGGAAAACAAGAAAACAAACTACAGCAGTACCAATGCAAACCGGATTTGCCAATATCATCGATGATATCGCTCATTGATGTTCGATAATACGAAGAAAACAATGTTTTTTTCCGGTAAAAATTTAAAGCGAACGGTGGAAACTTTTTTGAATTCTTTGAAAAATTACCTTATGAATTGAGTACTTTTAGTCCTTTTTATAGCAACGTAAAGAATGTGTCTGGATACAGTCCGTTTTTGAGAATAAACATCTCAATAATTCAAAGATTCTCACCCAGATCTTGAGATGCTGTAATAGACTTTATTTATTTATTTATTTATTCACACTTGTAATTTTAAGCCTTTCGGGCCAATTCAAATAAATTAAATTATAACACACATTGTATGTTTTCATTAAATACGAAATTAAATAACAATTATATCTTTTAATTAAATAGCAAGATCAAAAAACTAGTTAAATTAGAGTTAAATTAACAAAGTTAAATTAGAGATTATATAATTCATGACTACTAATAATTCAGAGTTCCCAAAGGTGTTTTCAAATAGAAAACTACACAAGCTCTATTGAAAATAGTGTATACATTATTTAATCAGTTGAATTTTTTTTTTGACGTAGAATACGTCATGTCAGATTGTTATTGTTGTAATCTTTATTTCATTGATTATGAGGAAACGGCGAGATAACTTTTTTTATAAATTTTTTTATAGGTAAATGAAGGTGTTATCTTTCGTTTGATATACATTTCATATTGGTTGATATCTTCCAAATATTTAAATTTCTCAAATGAAAATTGTTTAAACACATACACTCAAACATATGTGTGGTGTTTGGTTGAGTGTTTGAGTTTGTAGCGTGGACACAAACTATGCTGCTGTTTCAGTGTGGACACAAACCTTCGGCTGTTGTTTTGATTGATGAAATATTGAAATTTCGTATATTTACTTATGTATTTCAGTGAAACAAAATGTTAAATGTAAATTTGAATTTAACATGGATATATAATTATAAAAAATATATGAAAAAATTAATTCATACATTTTTATGTTAAATGAAAGTGCTGCCAAGTAAGCAAAATAACAATGCTGTTTGACAGCAGCTGACAGTTGACGTTTAGTAAATTAAAATAAAAACTACTAATCAAAATGGCACCTACACGAAATACAAGAAAGCAACGAGTGGTTGTTATGCAGAGAAATAAATACTCAGGTACGTTTTGTGTTCCCTTGTTTATATATATTTTTATTAAAAATGTTAATTAATTTGTAGGCGCAACATCAACAACAAATATGCAACAAATCGCAACAGCAGCGGCAGCATCCAATATCAATCAAATAGGTAAGTTTTATACCTACATACATATACATACATATGTACATATGTATATATTAATGTAATGTATAAATTCCTAATAATGGATTTAATTTACAGTTCCTATGGCGGCAACAACAACAAATAGTCGATTTAAGTAAATAGGTATAGGTAATAGTAAATAGGTATAAGTAAATAGGTATAAGTAAATAGGTATAAGTAAGTAGGTATAGGTAATACGACTACAACAACAACAAAACAAAACATATTTATCCTATTTTTCCTACCATAAGCTTATGTATATTATCAAAAGTAACTATCAAATAAATAAATTCATTTGCTTATGTTATTTATTGTTATATATGTTTTCTGTCTTATCGGATGGCGTATTCTACGTTAAACTTAATGGCCGTGTCTATGACACAGCCTGCAAGGACAGTCCGTGGCCGAAGGCCTCGGACAACTGTCTGCTGTTTTTTTATTATTATTAATATCGTTTATTTCATTAATTTTTTTACAAAATTATTAGTGTGCCCCAGCGTCACATAGACATTATTGGGGCGAGTTGGCAAAATATGTTTCACATTATTAAAACTTACTTATACAAAAATAGTTAAAATAAAATAAACAAGTAGTGAGAGAAACAATATGTGTATATAAATAATAAACTGTTATAATTTGCATTTATAACAGAAGCATTTCCAAGTTAGCAAGCAAGTAACACTTTAAACGAGTTTTGAAAAGAGAAATTGGAGATAAATTTTTTAAATCAATTGGAAGACGATTAAACTCAGAAACACCGGCATGCTCAATCCGCTGCTTAGTAGTTTCTAATCTACATCTTTTGATTAATAACTGCGAGCCATGTCGAGTGTTAAGTCTGATGGCCAAAATTATGTATTGCTTTGAACATGTACATCTATAGCTGCATTTTATATAATCCATAAATAGGAAGAATATTCTTAGTAACAGTTTCATATAAGGATCGTGTAGGATATAAGATGGGGAGATTATAAACAATTTTCAATGCTTTGTTTTGAGTTCTTTGAAGTGCCATTAACTCAGTAGTTTTACGGTGCGCATAAACCAAAGGCAAATAATTAAAGTGGCTGTGTATATATTCAACATGTATGCATGTTCCATGACAAGTTACTTTGCCAGTGTACGCCTAAATATTTTATTGAAGTACTACATTCAAAAACATCTTTATCACCAATTTGAATACAAAAGTTATTACCGCCAATAGCATGAGGTCGAAATCGCAACAATTTGGTCTTATCCCCGTTTAAAACTAGCCTATTTAGCCGAATATATTCTTGTATTATTTTGACATCTTGATCCATTTGGAATTTAAGAATAACTTCATGTTTATATGGATAAAACAAACTAATATCATCCGCGTACATTATAATTTTACCATATAGTTTTAGGTTGGAAATATCATTTACAAATATTGTGAATAATAATGGTCCCAACACACTTCCCTGCGGTACACCCATTTTGACGGAGGATATTTCACTCTGAACATCTTCAATTTGAACAAACTGCTTTCTAGAATCAAGATAGCTATTTAATAATTTCAGTGAGTTACCTTTAACACCATAAGACAGAATTTTTTCCGCAAAATTTCATGATCAACTAGATGAAATGCCTTAGATAAATCAAAAAACATTCCAGCAACACCACCATACCCGTTATCTAAGCAATCACATATAAAATTTACAACGTTTACTACTGCATGTTGAGTACCACATCATTTCCTGAATCCGAATTGCATTTTATATAATAAATTATTTTCACTTAAAAACTCAGATAGTTGTTGTGATTGGTAAAACTGCAATTGGACGGAATTTATCAACTGCTGAAGCTCTGTTTTCCTTCGGAATGCGAACAATTTTCGCGATTTTAAGATCACCAGGGTATGTGGATGTTGAGACAATTAAATTGAAGGCATTTAAAAGATGGGAAAGTAAAATATCCTTGCATTTGGTAAGACATGTCGAAGAAATTCCATCATATCCACAGCTTTTATTTGTCTTAAGAGCTGATATCAATTCATCTATTTCCTCGGAACAGGTGTGACTAAATACAAAATTATTCTGACACATAACAAGACTATCCAAATTATTACAGCCATCATTTGGATACCTTGGTGGGAGTTTTTCAAGAACTTCTGGCAGTTGCAAAAAATAATTGTTAAACCTGTTACACATTATATATTTATCTAAAATTAAATGACCTTGATCGTCTTTCAGTTGGAGGTTTGGCTTTAGATTTCGCCCTAAAGTTTCATTCAAAAATATCCAAGTAAGTTTTGGATCATCTTTTATTGAAACAAGTTTTGATTGAAAGAAATAGTTCATGTTAATTTCGTTAGCAATTTTAATAATTTTACTGAACCTTTTTAATTTTTCTTCAATAAATACATTTCCACGATCTTTTCTTCTTTTTCTTAATAAATTTTCTTTTAATTTTGCAAGTGCATTCACATTATCGTTAGTCCAAGGTGCTATGAGATGCATCAGAGATTTTGACTCTACCTTACTAGTTGAATTTTCCCTAATTGCAGTCAAAATTGTATCTAAGAGATTGTGTGTGTCCGTGGATATATTGCCGGTGTTTTCAATGCAGTTAAGTCTTACTCTTAGTGATTCTTTTAACTGAGGAAAATCGCATTTAGCTTTCCTTTTATATAAAGGGTTCTTAAAGTTACTATGAAATTTGCATGAAATTAAATTATGATCTGTGAGATTGCATTCAATTGAATCTATAAACATCTCTTTAGGTATATTAGTATAAACGTTATCAATAGAAGTTCCACTATTCGGGCGTGTTACAAGGAAATGGCAGTTTTTAAAATCATAATGGTGTAGCAAGTTCAAAAGATCTCTTAATGAAGTATTATTCAATAAATCAATATTAGAGTCACCAGCCAAAAAAAAAATACTTGGAAACTTTGAGTTTGACGCCAAAGCTCGTTCCAAAAAGGTAAAGTAAGTAGCTAAATTGCATTTTTGCGATCGAGAAATCGAAGATATAATTAATGGTTTACCTTTTAACGTAAAACTGTTTAATGTCACGCATATATTTTCAATATTCTGTTTACTCTCACAAAGGTCAACATTGAAACATATATTATATATATGTATATATATATATTATATATTATAAACAATGAGGTCCCACCATATCCATCAATCCAACAACAGTGTACAGCATTATATCCAGCAATGTTATATATTTGGACCAAATCAGATTGAAACCAAGTTTCTTGCACTGCTATAACATTAGGCAAATTATTTAACTGTCCTATAAGGGACCTAAATTTATTGAATTTATCAACTGAAGAAATACAGATAAAATATTAAAAAATTGATTGTTTACATTTTTCGAATAATTCACAAAGGATTCAAAATTATTAAAGTATTTATTGTTTACATTCATTTAAGAAAAATATTTTATCAAGTTAAAACTCATTATTTTAGCATTATTTTCCTATAGGAGATTCAAATGAAGAAAGGTTACCACCATCATCATCAGTTTCATCACCTGCAACAGCATCAAATCGAGCGGACCTACGCATCTGGTATTTGTTTGTTGAAGCTTCACTTAAAATTTTGTCGACATCATCAGCGCTTCTAATAACTCTTGGCTTATTTATAGGGCTCTTTTTGGCATATATTCTACCTCAATTTGAATAAACACTATAATAGCCAACTGTTTTCAAAGTTTTGGCATAGTTAAAAAGTTCAAATGATTCTTTGCTTAAAAAGTCATTGACATAAACTGTTTTAGTTTTTTCGCTGTCTTTAAATTTCAATTTTGCTTCCATTAGCTTGTTCTTGGCAGATTGGGAGTTAAATTTAACAACTAAATTTTGTTCTTTTTCTTAAAAAGTACGCTTTTTCGATATTTTCTTCTTTTAATTCAACGCCAATGGTTTTTGAAATTTCAATAACTGATTCAGAAGCAGTCGCTCCGTATTTAACATCAAGACCAAGTATAACACAGTCATTTTTTACACGTTGATCATTCAAAAATTTTATAGATTCTTTAAGTGACGTAACTTCGGTTTTTAGTTTTTGGTTCTCTTTTTCCATACAATGAATTTTCTTTTTAATTTCAGCAACACCCTTTAAAATTTCATCAAATTTCGCCGACATAAAATTCATTGCATCGGATAATTCATCTAGTTTATTCAATTTCGTGTTAATACTTTTTAGCTCCACTGTATACGATCCATCATCACTAACACAGAGATGGCACTCAAACTCTTCATCAGTGTTCTTTAACAGCTGATCGTACTGCCGCTTATCTAGCTTTCAAACACATTGTGTTTTCTATTCCTTATAACATATTAGAGATCCAATGACTACAAGTTCAAAAAAGAACGAGACAGACAACAAAAAATCAGTAGATATTCAATTCATGAGAACAATGCTTGCAAACATATACATGTTTGCTGTAATATGTTGCTGGGATAATTTTTCCAGCGTGCGTATGATGATGCAGGAGAGATAGGCGAGCGGCACAGATTGTGTATGCTCAAAAACAATTCGGCCCAGAGGGGATAGCAGCAGATCCATGAAGGTTCTGTCTTTAGCCAGGCCCAAGTTATCAATATCAATAATTTCAGTTTGGACCGGTCACTTGGTAGACATGTGGCGAGTCTAAAGGTCGGTACAAATGACATCTGTAGAAGCTGTAACGATGAGGAGGAGGAGGAATGAATTGAACATCTTCTTTGCACGTGCGCAGCACTAGCCTGCATGATGATGTCTACTATGAGATCGTATATATTTAGGGACCTGGCAGAATTATTTTTAAGGTAGACGTAGACAAGATATTGAGCTTCTTGGACCAAACTGAATGGTTCTAAGGCAGGACCAACGCTTAATCTCGTTAGCCCGTGATATCACAATGAATTCGTAAGTCCAACTGAATCGTTCATCGACTGTTACTAGCACCTAACCATACATAACCAAGTATTTTAGCTGGCCTCCGGAGAAAAGTCGTCGTAGAAGATCGTCTCTTTCACGACGTCTAGACCTACTAATAAAAGGCATCCCAAGGGGTCTACATTGGAAGGTCATAATTTTCAGAAGGACTTAAGCAAAAATTACAAAATTTGTATGCGAATTATTTTTATTTTTGAGTTATGACTCTTTTGTAGTTAGGGTGCGATACGTCAACATTTTCATTTACAGAGAGTGAATGAAAGCTAGATTAATTTATACATAGATTAGTTACTCGACTCATCTGACGATTCTCTTTGCGCTTCTATGATGCGGTAACGAACTTCTGTCAACAACGTCGAACAAAATCCTTCATTTATAGTTTTGTGCATTCACGATGTTCATATATTTACATATTTTGAACATTCACAGTAAAAATTTCACCTGTCTTTCAGACAGATTTCTTCTCTAGACGTTCAAACACAAGTTCGCTTCCCTTCAATCATTAATCCACTGAGCGAGTTGACAAATCTATGTATAAATTAATCTATGGAATGGAATAGTGTAGGCATTAGAAGAGCGACTTGCAGAAAAAATTGTGACAAATCTGTTATATTTCTCTCATTTTATAATTTTCATTAAAAAAATCAATCACTTAACACCTTTTTGTTACATGGTACCTGTTCGATTTCTATGAACACATTAGTAAATATTACATTGGAAAATAAAAATAAGAATAGTTTTTATGCTGAAGCCTCTTTTGCTATTGCACTTTCTTCTTTCTTACATCTGCTGTAACAAATAAAGCAATATTTAGCTCACTGAAATAAATGTTTTTGTTTTGTCATAAACAGAGCGACGAAAAAAAGTATTGAATAGTATAGAGAACTTGTTGCACTCTTCTTCCGCTGTCATGCAGAGAGTCTGAGTAAAAAAGCATAAACGAGTGGTATTCTCTTTAGAGAATATTTCAGTATAAACGAACCATTGCGACAATGTTATTACACGATAGGTTACCTGCAGGACTCTAGTGGTGATTTACCCAATCTCCTTATGGACACCCATTTCTCTGGGAACTCGCTGAACGAGGAGATAACTACATGTGAACATACTCTCCTTGGATCAAAAGAAGCAATTAAAATTGTAACTAAGTCCAGGATAAAATGGGATATTGGCAACTTCAAACCCTTTAAGACTTCCGGGTCCGACATGATATCATCAGCGGAACATGCCCAAGAACGAAGCCAAGGTGAAAGAAGAAACCTCTCTGGTGGAATGGAGAATTTGCAGATATAATGAAGTCATGCCGGCGACTATTTAACAGCCTCCAATCTATTGATCCTCTGGCTGAAAAAGTTGTGCATCGCGTGCATCAACTTCAGATGCATTCCCAGCGCATGGGTCGATAGAAGAGTGGTTTTTATTCCCAAAGCGGGAAATGCATAAAACAATATAAAAAGCATAAATGTTTCAAAAGGCATCAATGTTTCACATGAAAATTATGAATGGACCAAGTTATGACTAAAGGAGAGTAATACGTTTTGATTCATTCGCCAGATGTCGCCAGTGCTTTTGAGGCATATAATTCGTTCCATGAGTTCTCTATACTATTTAATACTCTTTGGCTACGACGACCTGATTGTTTCTTTGCTGCCGCTTCATCAATACCATCATACTTATTTTCAGGCAGAGACTATTGTTGTACAACAACCACGTATGTCATGCTAACGCTGTGGGTTGATCGCATGTGTTGACTTTGATAGATTGCCCTACCTGTGCCTATAGATGTTAACACATCAAAAATATGATGCGATCAGGGAATGCAATTGAAAATGAAGCGAACAAAATTAAAGAAAGAACGTTTGTTTCGTCCCTTTTTTCAGAAATTTGATCTTTTTCCACAATATTCTTTTTACTCTTTTTAATTTATATTTTATAACTGTTGCATTTTCTTTGTCACTTTGACACATGTGTTTGCATTTTGCAAAACTGATACTGAAATCTAAATTAGGCACAGGATACGATTTCTCTCAAGTTAAGAGTTCATGAAGTGCCTACCTACCATTAAACGAATCAATAGCATTTCAAATCGAGTTTAATGTCATTTTCCAACTATGGGGTTTCCGGGCACATATACAAATCATTGTATTGATGACTAACACACTCAATTCACAAGGACATTTTGAAAAACATTTAAAAAAAAACACTATACTAGTTGCCTCGAATGGCAAATGATTTTCCATTTAAAGCTACATCTTTTTTTAAATTATAACCATAAAATAGAATATTCGTTCAATAATGTTACAATCCTGCGCTGAAGTGGTTTTATTTATAGCTAATATAAACGCCTCTTCCTAGACAACTGTTGCCATGTAGGCACTTTGAATTGTAGGGAAAAACATGCCAAGTAAGCAAGAACTTTTATAAGATTTATTATTTATTTTATTCAAAATCTTTTTCTTATTTTTGTTATTCAAAGTTACCATGAGTTGGAATGTAAATATTTCAATACCGATTGAAATGAAATGAAAAAATGCCTAAAGACGCCACACAGCAGCATCAGACTCACATAAATCATGAAACATTTAATGCGTATAAATGGCCCGTCCCTTGGAGACAGCCAGGCAGATAGATTGACACCTTGTTTGTATTGGCTATTTTCGGATTTAAGAGAATACACATAAGAGGAGCTGATTCATTTGGCCTGATTAAATATTGTTATTTAACAATGCGTCTGGGATTCATTCTGACTTGAAGTAAATATAAATATTTGTTTATATTCTACGCTACACTGGGATATAAAGGGTGTCTCAGTAGGGATGCACTTTTTTATTTGAAAATAAAAACACCTATTTTTTGAGATAGTTGTGATTTTTTTAGTGGATTGTAAAGAAGACATGTTCCGATTAAGTATGGATTAAAATATCCATCAAATGACCCCCATGGCTCTGATGATAGGCCATTACTTAGTTCATGAAATTCTCCATTACTTTTTCACAGACTTGTGGCTGTATCTCACCGATTAATCGTTGGATTTCGGATTTGAGCTCAGGAATTATTTCAGCTTTCTTCGCATAAACGTGAGATTTCACAAAGCCCTAAAGAAAGAAATTGCACGGCGTTAAATCGCATGATCTGGGTGGCCAGTTGACATCAGAATTTCTTGAGATAATTTGTTCTGGCAATATACTCCGAAAAATACTCCGAAGATTGTATGGGCCTATAGTGCATAACGGCGAGTATCGGCGACGCACGAATCATGAACTGTATGAGATTTATCCTGACATTGACATAGTTAAGCGCATCAAAATAACGCGATTGCGCTAGCTAGGCCATGACAGTAGAATGGATGAAGACGAACCAGCACGAAGGGTTTTCGAAACCGAACTCGAAGGAAGACGAAAAATAGGAAGACCAAGACTCCGCTGGAGGGATCAGGTTGACGAATCCCTGCGTACACTTGGTATATCCAACTGGAGGGATAATGCGGGGGATAGAACTGGTTGGCGAAATATGTTATATTCGGTTTGTAAGGTGCCTGAGCGTGTCCGAGACCGGATAAGTAAGTAAGTAATTTGTTCTGGAAATCGTTGTGGCAAGTGGTGCCATCTTGCTGAAACCACATTTCGTTCAGATCCTTGCTGTCCAGTTGAGGCCACAAAAACTCCATTACCATGTTCTTGTAACAAATACCGTTCACAGTAACTGCAATTTCGGGCTCATCTTTAAGAAACTAATTCCCAATCATGCCGCCTGACCAAAATCCGCAACAGACAGTTGCTCGTTGTGGATGTATTTGTTACTCATGGATTCAAAAGAAAAAAATGGTTTCCCGTTAGATTCCATGAAGGGATTTGGGAGAGCTTCTCACGAATCAGTGAGCTGTGCGTGTTGTAGTTTTACACTCACTGATTGGGACCTACAGTTTTACATGGATTCTGAACGTTATTTTGAGAAGCTTTGCATTGCATGAGGACTTTCGGAACGCCAAATTTGACAATTTTGTGTATTCACGAAGCCATGCCATCGAAGCCATCGGAGATTACTTTTTTTTTGAAAAATTTACATTGTTTTGATCCATTACCCATTGATCCATTACCCATTGTTGGCGCTTTCCATGGTCTGCTGGATGGCAAATTGATGTTTTCGGTTTTTCGTCTATACTCTCGTTTACAGCAGCAATGTTTTCATGAGACCGACCAGTACGTTGATGCACAGGTGTCTTATAGCGTAGACAGACGACAGCGTTAATTTGCATTAGCAGTCTTAATTCAAATTAACTTGTGAATTATCCCCGTCCCAATGTGTATTAGCTTTGGCGTAAATGCATGAAATCAGAGTGCATTTATTCTGCAGTTAGGTATTTCAATATGGCAACACCGTCGACAATCAATCAGCTCAAGATGTATCTATACATAGAGGTGATAGCCGGAACACAGTGGAAGTGGTACTTTCTTGTGTTTGTTGTTTGCTTTGTTGATTTTATGTATTTTATGTTGATTTACACCGCTGAAGTGGATGTTATTGCAACAACACCACCTGCTATCACCATGTATTTGATACATCTTGAATTTAGCTGTTGTCAAAATGTTTGCTATCGTCAATTGAAAATGGATTCAAAGTCAGCAAAGGTGAGTTAGTTTGTTTTTTTTTTTTTGCAAAAAAATGAGAAATATTTAAAATCGAAACGCATTTTTTCCATTTTAAGATTTCCCAGGGAAAGAAGCGAAGCGTGTGGTGTGGTGTGATGGAGATGCGGAGGTTCTGAATCTAATGTCAAAAGTCCAAAAAATTACTTGACAAACAAACAGTTGTTTACAAACAAACAGGTGTTTACTAAATGCAAAAACTGTCGTCTGTCATGCCAAAATGTTAATTCACATTAGTGAGCTTTTAATGCAAATTAACGCTGTCGTCTGTCTACGCTATTACTGTCCATTAGTGACCCAGTTCCTTCAAAATTTGTTGACCACATTTCGAATGGTTGACACATTAGGTGCACTTCCTCGCATGGAAATTCTTCGAAGTGTGCGACAGGTCTCAGCATAACTTTCCAAATTTTTGTTCTAAATTTTCACAATTATAACGCGTTGTTCTTTCATAAAGCTCTCCATTTTTAATAATCGGAATTAACACATGTGACAGCTGCCAAATTTCAGAGTTGCCATTTGCACAAAGAAAAATTTCACTAAATTTAAAAAGTGCAATCTTGCTGAAATACCCTTTATATGCAAATGGATTTTCAAGGAAATTTCGAGAATTTGTTTTTTAATATGTTAGCAGGCTATTTACTTGTGCCATACACATTTCTGGAGTGGATATTGAAATGTGTTATGTCGCAGTATCAACGGGTGAATCTTGAAGGGTTTCACAAAAAAATCGAAAACATTTTGTGTAAAGCATTTGTGGACATAATGTGTGCGTTGGCCATGGGAAATATGTAACAGGTCCCTTAGGATCCGTGGTCGATTATGTGAGGTTTCTTTTAATAGTTTTCATGTTTTTCAAAACCATTTAGGGGTTTAAATATTACTACAGGGTGGGGCATAAGTAGCGTTATGATTTTCTTAATGAATAACTTTTTCTTTCTATTTTTTTCTTAACGTAGGTGTTTCTTGAAAATAAGATTATAGTTTGAAAATATGTTCACATCATGTTTTGAATACGATACCTTTCAAATGGTGCCCATTGATTGCTTCGACCTGACGTGCTCTTCCCAGAGTATTTTCCATAACCTTTATTTCAGGTCCCTATTCTCTTACTACTTCTCGAATATTGGCCTTAAGCTGTTGGATGGTTCTTGGCTTATTGGAATACACCCTATCTTTTAGGAAGGCCCCAAAGAAAAATTCGGGAGCCGTTAAATCTGATCAACGCGATGGCCAGTTGAAATCAGGGAAACCAGATATTATTCGATCGCCCGAAACTTCGGCCAGGAGAGCCATATTTGTTGTGAGCTGTGGCTCCACCTTGTTGGAACCATAATTCTGGTTTTTTTTGTACCTCTGGCCTAAAAAAAATTTGGAATATTTGCCCAGTATTGAATGCCATTCACATTAAGTGCAACTTGTTCGCTGTTCGCTAGAAAAAAATATGATTCAACGATCCTTTCTCAAGTTATTCCACGCCAGACTGTGCATCTAAGAGGGTGCATTTGATGTTCAACAATTGTTCTTGGATTTTCGGTGCCCCTTATCAGAAATTTTGGTTACTCATGTGACCATTTGTGTTTGTGTTATTCACTCGTTGTTTTCTAGGCACAATTCTTAGAAACGGCGACTATATTGAATGCGTATTTATGCATAATTTGCTTTTAACACGTGAACCAATTGAATCTTATATGGAAATGGTTTATCTTATGTAAAATTCTTTGCAAAGAACGTCTAGACATGACCAACTGTTGAGAACGTCGCACTGTGTCGTGAGGGTGGCCAAAAAAGAAAAATATCACTGTACTAGTTTTTAAAAAAGGTTGATGTAGTTTGACAAACAACACTTCATTTATGTCAATTCAAAAAGAATTTTTAAAAAATATTAGATTTCCATAAAGTTATGAGTATTCAAAGTTAATAGTTATAGTAAAGAAAATATCGATATATAAAAATGATAAAAACTACGCAAATTTAATTCGGTAGGTTAAAATAAAAACTGTCGGTAAAACAGTATAATTTAGGATTGGATAAACTTGTTAGAATATATTGATATGGCAACTCGCTTTTTTGGCTCGTTTGCTGGGTCATATGTGGTTTGCCGTTATACCGACTGTAAGCAAAAAGCGAAAATCGAAGTTGTTAAAAACATTCAAGTTCAGTGGAGTGTAAAAAAAAACATCAAAAAACACTTTTTTAATATTTTAATATAATATTTGGGGAAGTGTGTAGAGTTTAAAAAAGTAAGTTTCTCGTCCGCCTTCTTCCTTCTTTCATTTATTTTTTAAATTTTCAGTGTTGAGACAGGCGAAAATTCGAAAAATTTTTAATATTTGGCTTAGGCATTGTACTCCAAGTGCTGCCCAGGGAGAAGTAATTGCGAATTTAGAAGAAGAGTTCAAGTTAAAACTAAATGAGAAGATGATTAAAGAAATTCAATTTATTATATTAAGAATAAAAACTAATTGGCAAAGGTGTCACTACATGAGAGAGAGGTTTGAAGAAAAGTTCGGATCGTGGAAATTCGGAAATGTCTTCCAAAATAACCGAAGTTGATCCCACCCTTATTTGAAATTTTTCATATATATTTTGAAAACACTTTCTAGTGGTGACGAAATCAATGTCAACAATTTTGATCAGCTTCTAAGAGATACATGGTATTTGTACATTGAAAATTCCGCTTGGTATTACATGCCAGCCACAGTTCATAAAATTCTTGTTCATGGTGTAGAATTCATAAAACATTCAAAAATACCTGTTGGAATGCTGTCGGAGGAAGCTATAGAAGCAACTCATAAAGTTTTTAGAAAGACCCCTATTAAATCATACCAGAAAAAATAGTCGCGAGTCAACCAATAAGGATTTAATTGAAAGAATGATTTTGCAGTCTGAACCAAATATTACTATTCATAGAAAAGCAAATAATAAGAAGGCTAAGAAGCTAAGAATGAAATAAAACAATTTCTTATCCAAAGTGAATCCAATACTGAGGAATGTTCTGAAACTACTATCTATAATAGCAGAAAATTTTTTAAGTCAGTACAAATCGAGCGATACGGACTATGACAGCTTTAGTGAATAGGGAAAAATATTTAGTTTTATTTATTTAATCATTTCCTTAATATTTTGTTAATGGAATAATAATGAATTTGAAAAATATCTGTTTCCTCTCTCATATTAAATATAATAATAGTAATTGGCAAATGAAAAAAAAATATATTTATAATAAATACAGAGAATGATTTTCTTATTTGCTATCAAGGACATATGGGATATAGATGTGTTTTGTAAGATAATTAAATGAAATTAAATATGTCACCTGGTCTACGGAAAGGGGGCTTAGGTGTCAAAAAATCAATTTTCACTTTTTGGTTGATTCGGATGGAATCACGTGGTGAAAAGCAGAAAATCCTAACTTGCTTAGAAGTGTACTAAAAATGTAGAGAAAGAAGAGTAAAAATACGACAAAATATAATTTATTGGTAATGAACAAAATACATTGAATTATAAGCTATAAAGATATGATTATACAGTAGAAAAACGTATTATGGGCCAAAAATAATAATGCCGAGTAGTAATGCTGAGTGTATTTTTCTTTGTTGTCGTGTTCCTTGAGATCTTTTTACGTGTTGATCCTGAGGAAGATGGGCCTGGTTCCTCGTCTGGTTTGAGAACATCTTCACTAGTTTTTGCCTTCCGTTTGTTCGATAGCAAATCTTTCGGCAATGGAGCCACAATATCTACTTTAGATATATCCGAAACTAAGCTGCGAAGATTGTGATAGATGTACCACTGACGTTCCAAAGATAAACCGGCTGGTTGTATAACTTTCCGCATTTCAGGATCGATAGGTTTTAACAGAAGCTTAAAGGACTGCACTTCCTCACTGTCTGCGAATTTCTTTGTTTTTACACAATATGTAGAGATTATGAAATGATGGAATTGCGTTATTCCACCAAGTGACTTGTACAGTGGTTTAAATAGCTGTCCCATTCATACCAGACGACTTTTTCAGCCGATACAGCTTTATTATAACCCCCAGGTGATGATGCCTCGACACACTGCAGTAAATCTGCATACGTGTCGATGTTACTGACGGCATCCTTACTTTTGAAAATACCGAAGTAACGATCAGGCGCGACCTTAGTGTGCCCGGTAAGTAGAAAATTTAATAAAATAGACCCAAACACCATTGCAGATATGATAGTACAGTGTTATTCTTATTCTGCCCAACACAATTGTCACAGAAAAGAACGAGTGTTTCAATGTCTTTATAGTAGGTTTGCAGGTGATAATGCAGGATGCTCACAACACAGTTAGGTCCTTTACCAACGTCATCTTTTTCGTCTATCATGTAATTGGACTGTAAAAAAAAAAAAAATATAAGTAAGATGTAAAGGCGAGCAATTTGAGTTCCTTTGATTCAGTTTGAAATTCTAACCTGAACTGTTTGTTTTTCGTCTGTAATTCCGAAGACTCCGAACTTGTTGGTTGCTTTGAAGTATGCTGTACCAGGTTGTTGTGGACTGACAGGGTAGTGAACGGTTTGGGAAAAATTAAATGACAGAAAGACTGCTGTGGGGTCAGTATTTCTACACCAACTTTGATAATATTCTCGTTGATTTCGGGCTCGGTGGAGGTGATCGAGAAATTGATTAAGCTTCAGTTCGCGTTCAATGTCAGTAACACCTTTGCCTTGCGCAATCGATATTGTGTTTCCTATTAAAAGAAAAACTACTGAATTTAATCTCAACGTTTGATACAACTATAAAATGAGAAAATAATGATCTACTTACCACGGCAGACATCGCAGAGATCATCCGCTGGTTTCATAACTGTAACAACATGGGGTATGTATTTGGACCACATCCGTCGAAAACTGCAATTACTCATCTTCAATTCGTCATCACTGAGTGAAGAAATGTATTTTCGATAAATTGAGGACTTCGTCTCGCTGGATGGCAGTTTCATTATCCGAAAATACTTAAATTTTGGGAGTCGTCCGGGCAGTGGAAGAGCCATTAAATCGGCTATAGACTCGATGAATTTAACAGCTTTTTCGATGTCAGCCGGTTTAAATGACTTTGGATGTGTACTCGGTTTATTTGCCAGTCCGTGTTGGCGCACTGTTACACCGTGTGCGTGAAAATGACGTACTAAATTTTCGTAACGCTTCGTCGTACAGGCATGTACCAAAAGGGAAAACGAACGACAAACAGGTACTCTGTAGAAGGTAAATTGAATTCTATGTCTCATAACTTCTGTATCCTGTCTCTGTCCATATTTCTTCCGCCCAGCAAGCTTTGCGTATACAGTTTCTAGCTTTTCGTTACTCATAATTCCAGCTTCGATGTGACTTAGTATCACTAAATCAAGTCCATTTTTCGACATCTCTAAACAATTGTTCCGCGTACTCTCGATCATTTCCCGTGGTATCAGTGTATGGCATTCATTATTACAACAATCTTTTGACAGAAATTTTGTTACCAGCTCCTCCTCCTTTACATCAACAACATACAGGTCCATGTTAACAAAAGTTTGTTCGGTATCATCTTCTGCCTGAGATACACTTACTTCGTCTTCATCATCATCGCTCTATTCATAGTTTTCTACATCGTTTTCATCATCCTTTTCATGGAAATATTGTCCGTATACGGCACTGAACTCCTCATCAACACTCATGTTTCATTTCATGCGAAATGCGAAGACGATAATCAACAGAAACAGTAAACGTCACTTCTTCAGTGTTACTTTTTTAAATGTTCCACACTAGCAACTTACACGATGAACTATAATAATATTCCGAACAACAACAACACTTACTGGACCAACAACAACACTTACTGGACGTCCGGCGCGGAGAACAATTAACGAGATAATGAGAAACTGACGAAACGAGTTGCTTACTTTTAACAGCTTTTTCACAGAAAACTAGTTTTCGCACGTAAGCTCCCTTTTCGTAGACCAGGTCACATATACTAATCAAAAATACATCAAGGACAAATCAAGCCAACTTTGGTTCAATTCCAACAACATATGGGAGATAGGCGTGTCCCTTGAAATAATTTCATATAACTCAGCACACTTATCAATAATATATCAGAGACAAATCGAGCCAAATTTGGTTCAATTCCAACAACAATTTTGGAAAATATAAGTTTTTTTCATTTCATGAAATATGGGAGGTGGGCGAGTCCTTGGGTCGATTTTCGCAAAACTTCGTTTTTTTCCTTTCCTACTTATTATAGTAATGTGTACCAATTTTCATTCTTCTACGATTACTCCTTCTATTTTTGGCCGCCGGTTATATGAAAACACGATACTGTGCATCGCCTTGGTTCAGTGTCGGGGGATTTTCCTCCAAAAAGCTGAACCAATCGGTAGATTGTTGAAGCCTATGAAGCCACCTATGTCGAACATGACAGGAATTTCGATAGGATCTTTGTGTCTGAATAATACTTATAGAATACTGACTTTCAAAATAAAATTAACAACTTTGGTGCTTTGTTCTGTTCTTTGTTCAAACTGTATGAAAACTACGAAATAAATTCAATTTATGAAGCGAATTCGTCAACCTGGATTCTTATTGGACACCAGAACCTCTGTAAGTGCTCGTCCTGTGCGTTCAGTGAAAAATATTGCCGCTCTAACTGAAAGTGTGCTTGAACAGCCATTAACAGCCATATCTTTTTGTTTGTTTTTTGTCTGACACGTTTTAGTTTTCAGTAGTTTTCAACAAACAAAACTACATTTGGGACACAAAAACATATATTAGAACCTATTAATCATTGCGTCCCAAACATGATATATTGAATAGCAAACACAGTGTGTTTGGGCACAAGTATAGTATATTTGCGACAAGCTGCAAACCCGCTATATTTTCATTCAAACAACAAAAAAAACATTCAGATTTTTCAGCGTGCAGCGGGTGACTGTATGCTGCGGTTTTTGGCATTTCGTCTTCATAGGCCCATTTTTCTGGCGAGCGTTACCGTGACATGCTCAGCAATTTTTGTCGTAAAAAGTTGAAGAAGATGACATGGACGACGCATGGTACCACACAGCCAACATTACAACCGAAAGTCGTAAGTCCATTGGCCGCCTTGCTGCTGCGATTGGGCCCTGTTAGACTATTACATAGTGCAACACGAAAAAATTTAACCATATACGGACACAACTACGTGATAAAAGCCAAAAAAAGCCGTGTCTCCCAGTTTTGCCCAAAGTCATGCACTTTGTTATTATGGGCCCCAAAAGATTTTGGGCCTTGGTGTCATTTTTGCAAAAAAGTGATCATTTTGTCAGGCTCATATCTTGCAAACCGTTCGGAATTTCGATTTACTCTCTGAGCGATAGCTGCGGCTCTTGTCATTAGGAGTAAAAATTGTGAACATTTAAAATCAAAACAACTTCACCTTCAAAGTCAAAATCTCAAAAAACTTAAAAAAAATCGATTTGTTTTTACCTTTTTTCCCTTGTTCAGGTCCATAGGTAGCAAACCGTTCTAAATTCAAGGAAAAACTCAACTACAAAAATGTACCTAAGATCTCAATAACATATGAACTTCCTAGGAATGATTCGTAACACCATTTACCCTCCTCAGAGAGTAAATCAAAATTCCGAACAGTTTGAAATGGTTTCCCATTACATCCCATGAAGGGACTGGGAAGAGCTTCTCACAATCAATGAGCTGTGCGCTTTCCAGTTTTCACTTACTGATTGGGACCAACAGTTTTACACCGATTCCGAACGGTATTTTGAGAAGCTTTTTCATGGCTTTATACTCGATAGTGTCGCCGTCACAATGCGAGGTGGCCGTCGTCGAAAGAAATTTAAGGTGGCCTGAGCAGGGATCGAACCCACGATCACATGTACAAGAGGCGCGCACACTAACCATTGCACCACCGACGGCCTGTCAAAATTATCACCATTTTTTTGCAAAAATGACACTGCGGCCCCAAATCTTTGGGGGCCCATAAAAAAAGTCTATGATTTTGGGCAAAACTGGGAGACACGGGTCTCTTTTGTTTTGGTCTTTTATCACGTAGTGGTGTCGGTATATGGTTATATTTCCATGACTTAAAAAACACAGTGTTATCTCTGGGGCGCTTAGAAAGATTAATATTATGAAAATAATCCTGAGTCCATTAAAACAAGAAACTGATGCTGTCGTTCACGTGATAGAGACCCAAATAATCGAAAATGTGCTGAAAAATTGGATAGATAGAATGCGGTAGTGTAAAGCCAGTCGGCGAAGAAATTCCAACAGTATAGTATTTCATTTAGAAATACCTTACCAATAAAATTATAATTTTAAAATAGTATCTAACTAGTTTTTCAATAAGAGCGCTACAAAAGTTTTTTTAAATAAAACAAAACCGGTTTTATATACCAATGAAATTCTTTATTCCTGTGAAAGTACGCTCGATGCCATTATGTAAGGTACTCTATTTCTTTTGCATGGCCACTACGGGCACGCTTGCAGAAGACTAGACGCTGAACCCAATTTTCGACGGTTTTCAAGTATAAATCGGCCGATACTGCTGCAATTTCACGTTCGATATTCGTACGAAGTTCATCAATCGTCGCTGGCTTGTTGGCATAGACCATAGACTTGACGTAGCCCCACAGGAAATAATCTAACGGCGTCAAATCGCACGACCGAGGCGGCCAATTGACTGGGCCATTTCGTGAGATAACACATTCACCAAACTTGGTTTCCAATAAATTGTTGTGGCATTCGCTGTGTGGCTTGTGGCGCCGTCCTGTTGGAACCACATATCCTCCAAGACCATATTATCCAATTGGGGCCAAAAATATTCGGTTATCATTGAACGGCAGCGATTCGCATTCACAGTAATGTGCCGGTCTTGATCATCACGGAAGAAGTAAGGTACAATGACGACGCCGGCCCATAAACCGCACCAAGCCGTAATATTTTCGGGATGCAATGATGACTCATGGATTACGTGTGGATTGCTGCCTGACCAATAACGCATATTTTGCTTATTGGCGCAGCCATACAGCCAGAAATGAGCCTCATCGCTGATTGTGGAGGCCTCTTAAAGTTGAGGCCACTGACTCCAAATTTCGGTTGTAAATTTTAATAATTTCGACTCGTTGTTGGCTCGTATATCTTTCCATGATGAAATGGCAAACCTTACTGAAGAGAAATGTCAAAAGAGCGGGAAAAACTATGGCTTCGTTTGCTGTCCCTATCGATTTACTTTTGTAGCGTCTCTGTTGAAAAACCCTTTATTAGTATTTTTTAAATTGAAATTCAGTTACAAATTTTGCATGGCCCACCCTTTGTGTCACTTTTTATACTAAATATTGGATGTACAGTCACATCTGTCTACAAATCATGCTTATGAAAATATCGATTGATTATTTTGTTCAAGTGCTGTGAATTGTTGAATCGTCTTGCCTGTACACTTGTATTCCATCTTCTTGTTAGCTGTGTGTTTCATTGTGCCACCTCTTAATTGCTATAATTGAGTTATAAGTTTTTCTCATGAGATTCTAAAACAAATAAAGAAAATTAAATCATAACTTTGCCAGAGGTATCAAGTGAGTATTTTTCAGTTACCACCCATGGTGTGTAGAAATATTATGGCCCATAAAGTGTACACAAACATTATCTATTGTTCGATATTGGCAATAATATATATGTGTATGATTCATTTATGTAGGACAGTGTAAAATATGAGAATCAGAACAAACGAAAAGAAAAATACCACAAATTTATTTATTATGGGCACAACAACCAACAGTTGTTGGGCTAACGGATTTCATAATACTGGCAATGCTGGAGGCCACTTCGAATCCTGCTATTACACATGGTTTTGTAGGATTACACTTGGCCATACAGATACCTACATACATACGTAAAAAGCATTTACCGACAGAACATATGAACTGGCCAGGATACTGTCTTATTCCTTATAATCTTAATAATCTCCGGTTGATAACATCCTCGGTGTTGAACACAGACGAGAAGTGATGCTGTTTTGTGTGGTTTCGCAATAAAAACACAAACTCTATAATTTTATTTACATTCCATGAGTTTTATAAATTTGTTGGTTGTTATCCTTCCTTGTGGCTTATGAGAAGCCTAAGGTTATGTGGATATTGCGATTGTGAATACGAAACGAAAGTTTTACATTAAGGCTGCCCCCAAAAACTGAAGAAACTACATATGTTTATACTCTTCTCAGGGCCAATTATGTGTACAAATGATGCCCATAATACATGTGTGCATTTGTATGTGACGAGATTAAAATTCAATGACGTCATTTGTTATGATATAAACTTTTGTATCGGTGGCGAGAGAGATTGAGGGCACAAACATCATTATCCTTTGCCAAAACAGAGAATTGCCCAAATAGGAAATATTATTCTGGCATCTTTATGTTTTGGTTTCGAATTGAATGGTGATTGTACCATCAGTTTTACAAGTTTATTTTATTACTTGGTTTGTAAATGCGAAATGGGAGGAAAAGTCTGGTACTAAACGAAGGACAGACAGTTGGATGAGTTCGAATACTACATTGGAATTGCTTTATAGAGAACACAGTGAAAAGGGCTTTACTTTAAATGTAAGAGTTCAAAATATGACCTCAACCCTATAATGAAAGAAAAATTACATGAGGTGTCAGGGGACATCCGGTTGGAACGAAGTTCCTTTCGCTATATTTTATGTACTCGTTAGTTTCAACACGCCTAAGGCGCCTGTTGAAAAATACTGTAATCTTTAAGAAAATATACTTTTTGTAAAATGATAAACTTTTTTAAAGAAATTTTTTATTTATTGAATGTATTTTTTAAAAAAAAATATATTTTTAGGTTCCTTTTGTAAGAATATGTACTATGTATATTTTCCCGAAAAGGTAATTTCTTTAATAAGAGGTACTTCTTTTATTAAAAGCTAATGTTTTTTTTAAAGAAAAGCTACCATTTTTAATAAAAAGTACTTTCTATAAGAAAAAGCCTACGAGTATGCATTTTGTTTTACAAAGAAGTACTTTTTGATGTGTTAACATTTATGGCGGCGTATAGGGACTAAATCTATCAAAGTCAACACATGCAAACAACACACAGACAGATTTTCTGCTGCTGCTAAAACCAGATTTTATGCTGCTGCTAAAACCAGATTTTCTGCGACTGCGAAAGAGAATAATGACGTGTTAAACAAAAATGAGCGAGCAAGAGAGCAATGAAAGAGTGGTGTGACAGGGGTGAGGCAAACGAAATTGTGTCTATAGCGTATGTATTAACATAATAATGTATGTATATACATACATGTGTCTGTTGCTGTTGTTGAACGGAGATATAAAGCATAGCCACGCAAAAAGGTAAGTCCAATAAAATGTGGGTGCGGAGCACTCTCAGAGCAAAAAGAGTAATGACGTATTATACGTATATAAAAATGAGATAGCAAGAGAGCATCGACAATTTTGTGAACTTGTGTAGCGTACGTACGAATATAACAATGTATGTATGTATGTATATACTAGTGTCTGTTGCTTTGCATTTTTTGACTTTTGTGGGAATAAAACAAAAAGTATTGAGCAAGAAAATAATGACACATGTGCTTGCACTGGGTCTTTAAATAATTTTAAGTATTAATATTATTTAACTGTAACGTCATCATATGATTGAACGCTGTTTTTTATTTTCCAATGTAACATTTACGAATGTGTTCATAGAAATCGAACAGGTACCGTGTAGCAAAAAGGTGTTAACACATCGCCCGTGAGTTCGAACACTCATTGGATTTTTTTAAGAACTGGTACTTTTTATAGAAGTGGTACTCTTTTTAGGAAAAGGTTATTTTTTTAAGAAAATTTACTTATTTTCAGAATGGCTACTTATCTCAAGAAAAGAAAAGAAAATAAAAGGTATTATTTTATTTTTAAGAAAAGGTGTTTTAAGAAAAGGAATTTTGTAAGAAAAGGTTTTTTTAAGAGAAGGTATATTTTTTTTGAAGAAAAGCTTTTTTTTACGAAAGATCATATACAATTTTAAGAGAAGGTACTTATCTCAAGAAAAGTTTTTTGTTTTACAAAAAAAGTAGTCTTTAAAGAAAAGGTAGATTTTTAAGAATATCCATAGGTATTTTTGTTTTGAGAAAAATTACTTTGTTATTTGTTTAAACTTCTTTCACTTTGGCTTTTCTAAATTTACTTTTTATTCGGTCCAAAACTACAATATGTAATAAACAGTCTCCACCTAGAAAATTTCCCAATAAACAAAAAATATCCCAAGACCATGATATGTTAGTCTAGACACAAACCACTGAGTCACCAGCCGTCGTCGTCACTTTTCGTACGGCTCTAGTCTTTGATATACAACACTGTTGTTATGTGTAATTCGTTTATTGTTGATTGAAAGATTTTATTTTGGGAACTTAAAGAAGAATAGTGTTAAATTGTCTTGCTTCGTGATAAAAACTGCGTTTTTTGTAATTGCTGGCAAGTGTTTTTGAATAAATTTTATTGGAAATGAGTGCTTGCATTGAGTGGTTTGTTTGCAATGGAAAAAATTACTGTCCACAAACATTTTTTATGCATTTGAACGAAAATTCTTTTCAAAAATTTCACGTAAAAAGAATCTTTAAGACTCACCTTCTTAGACATTTTGAACGTGTACAACAAGAGTGCCCTAAATTGGATAAAAGCAATATGCAGAAGAGATGGAATGCGACAATGGAGTGATTGTTGCTGCGTCAGGAGCAGATAAATTTAATGTTTCTCCAGAACCACCAGATATACCAATTTTTTTGTATTTAATATAAATCATTTAAACATTAACCGCTTTATTCATAAAAAGTTGTGAGAGATTTGAGGGACGGTTTTTGTATGACAAACTGTCTCTCAAACCCCTCATAACTTTTTATGAATGGGACCGTAAATGTTTAATATATAATAATAGTTTAAGAAAACCGGACATTAGTTCCGATTATGAATCCAAATTCTACAAAATTTAATTTTTTATAGATATAACATGTGTAATACACACATTGTGTATCTGCGAAACCTTGAATAAAATCGCTTTAACAATAGAATATTTTAGTTTTTTTTTAGCGTCGTCGCCGGGGGTTACATGCTGAAAAAAGCAATAACGGTTTTAATTGATTCAATTAAAAGTTTAATCAAACATCGCGAAAAAAAATCAAAAATTTTTTTAATTAACTTGATTACATACTTAATCAAAATTTTTGAAAAAAATCAATAAATGTTTTAATCAAATTTACAAATTTTTTAATTGAAGTTTTTTTTGACAAGTTTACAAATACCTTTAATTAATATTATCATTTTACACCAAAATCAATTAAAAAATTAATCAAATAAACAAATTTTTTAATTGAAATTGATTTTTATTTTTTCTGTGTACTATCGATCGGATTCTAACATACAAGATTCGCTCAGAGGGTTTACTTTACTTATGTTTGATAGCAGCGCGATCGGTCTGTAGTTTGCTGGGTCTGTGGAGTCTTTTCCCGGCTTTAATATTGGGATTACGCTCGAATGCTTGCACTTTTTGGGGAAGTACCCTTTTTTGATGCAATTGCTCGTCAATACTGTCAGGTACTTCCAGGACCAAGTGCATATCCGTAAATCATTGTCCTTATAACGTTTGCGAGTGTCGTCAACAAGTAGGGGTTTTTTATGTTTTCCTATTCGTTTTTGTATATTCACTGCCATTATGAACGGTGGCGAGAGGCAAACCCAATCCATTGGGTTTTTGCATTTTACCTACTGCCTATATTTATTAGTTGTTTGCAGCCGCCCATTATGGATCAGGCGTTCACCATTATGCAATATGTCGAACCTGGATTTTCTACTTTTATCTACTAAAACGAACTTTATGCGCTGCAGCTCTGTACAGTTCACGGATCATGGATCAAGGTGGACCATATTGCGTTGAGGTGTACACAATAAAACGCTTGATCAATGACTACGAAAAGTAAATACAGAAGCGAGTGTAGTTCAACTGATTTTTCTATTGTTATACGGAGTGTGTTCATATGGACGAACGACCAGGCACGAATCACGCCTGCTTCATCCACACAATTTAATCTACCACCGGCGAGATCCGCCGAAGTACAAGGGTCGCTATTACTTTGGCTGTTGCATTGAGCAATGTACTCGTGTCACCTTTAGTGGGATAGTGATAACCACTCACTCTTTCCACTCCATAGGGATTTAGTTGTTTATTCACTCTCTTCTGATGACCAGCGTAATGACATATGCACCGTATTTCAAAAACTCCGCAGGAATATTATCAAGACCAAAAGATTTGGATTCCTTAATTTTTCCCAGTCCCTTTTCGATCTGTGCTTGCGACTTGGGTTCCGTTGAAATATTCCTTCTCGGTTTGCGACGTTAGCATCCTGAAGACTAGTCATTTATGAATAAGCAAAATGTTTGCTGCACCGAAATCTAAAAGTGCTTTGTCAGAAATGTTTTGTCAGAAATGTTGGCATATAAATTAAAGTGCATTTGACAAAGGTTGTTCGAAATACTGTTTGCCTACCAATTTGGTATTAAAATCAATTATGTTATTAGTTCATGTATATAGTTGATCTTCAAAATCGCATTTCATAGTCCTACGTCATCAAATTCAGAAACTTTTTGCTATTTTAATGATTAGCAGAAAGGCCTGTTGAAATGTCAAGGAGGTGGATCGATCATTCATGATAACAATTTCGAAATGACACCACCAATTAGAAAATATTATTATGCTAAATGCTTTACATGTTTGGTTTTACTAACGTTTATGTCAAATTATCATTAGAATGCCAAGGAAACTAATCCCTTCATGGAATGTAACGTGAAACCATTTTATTATACCAAGGAACAGTTTGTGGCGGATATTGTATCTTGATTGCCTAATGTTTATTGCGCCTAAAAGTATGCAGTCGCTACAATTTGAAAGGTAGCTTATAGCCTTTTCATATTTACCGCGTTTCAGCTGAAACGCCGGCGTTTCGCTCTCTTGAGATCATTTCGAAACCATGGTGTTCACATTGTACTTTTTTTTAACTACTGTGGTTTCATGTGACATTTCTGTTTTGTGTTTTCTGTATTGACTGTAAACAACACAAACGCACATTTACTTACCACCACAAAGCAAACTAGAAATGTAAACAAACAGATTTGTTTTCCCTCATTTTTCTGACATTTGCTTTGAACCAGCGATGGGAATTTTTTCATTTTACTCCTTTTTTAACTACTATTGGAGTACAACACTGTGCTCTCTCTCATTTTTACTGTGGTTTCAAACAAACTACAGTAAAAAGAGCATAATGTTTGCGTTTTTTTTTGTATGGAAATAAGTGCCCATTAAAGTGTGTTTCGCTGAAATCATCGAAACAGAGCGAAATGCCGGCGTTTCAGCTGAAACGCAGTAAATGTGAAAAGGCTATTATATCGATTCACCATGAAGGTTTAAAGATTGCGCAAACACTATAACAGTCGCGAATAGATTGTATCTCAACACTAATGATTAAGTCGGTGGCGACTTTCGAAAACAATCGAGAAAAGACAGGGTTCGTATGAGATGGTTCTAGAAATGACTGAAATTGTAAAGGGTTTTTCAACAGAGACGCTACAAAAGTAAATCGATAGGGACAGCAAACGACGCCATATGTTTTCCCGTTCTTTTGACATTTCTCTTCAGTAAGGTTTGCCATTTCATCATGGAAAGATATACGAGCCAACAACGAGTCGAAATTATTAAAATTTACTACCGAAATTTGGAGTCAGTGGCCTCAACTTTAAGAGGCCAACTTTAAGAGGCCTCCACAATCAGCGATGAGACTCATTTCTGGCTGTATGGCTTCGCCAATAAGCAACATATGCGTTATTGGTCAGGCAGCAATCCACACGTAATTCATGAGTCATCATTGCATCCCGAAAATATTACGGCTTGGTGCGGTTTATGGGCTGGCGGCGTCATTGGGCCGTACCTCTTCCGTGATGATCAAGACCGGCACATTACTGTGAATGCGAATCGCTACCGTTCAATGATAACCGAATATTGTTGGCCCCAATTGGATAATATGGACTTGGAGGATATGTGCTTCCAACAGGACGGCGCCACAAGCCACACATCGAATGCCACAATCAATTTATTGGAAACCAAGTTTGGTGAACGTGTTATCTCACGCAATGGCCCAGTCGATTGGCCGCCTCGGTCGTGCGATTTGACGCCGTTAGATTATTTCCTGTGGGGCTACGTCAAGTCTATGGTCTATGCCAACAAGCCAGCGACGATTGATGAACTTCGTACGAATATCGAACGTGAAATTGCAGCAGTATCGGCCGATTTATGTCTGAAAACCGTCGAAAATTGGGTTCAGCGTCTGGACTTCTGCAAGCGTGCCCGTGGTGGCCATGCAAAATAAATCGAGTTCCATACATAATGGCATCGAACGTACTTTCACAGGAATAAAGAATTTCATTGGTATCTAAAACCGGTTTTGTTTTATTTAAAAAAACTTTTGTAGCGCTCTTATTGAAAACCCCGATATAAATAACTGAGTTGCAGTGAAATTAAGGTCAGTCTCAGCTCAAACGAGTAAATGCATGAATCGTCGTGTAGTAGGGTGATCGAATTAGATTTGTATGTACTGGACAATTAATATTAAGAAAACGGTTGTACTTCTCGTAAGTAAAAAGGAACCTTGTTTTGTAATCCGGAAATGAAAGAGTGTAAAATTCGACAATTAAAAAATTCTGAAGAATATGATCTCATGCTTGAACTGCCGTATCGTTTCTTACCAAACAATTAAAATTTTTGGACAATTAAAAAATTGTTAAGAATATGATCTCATATTTGAACTTCCCTATCGTTTCTTTCTCAAACTTACAGAACTCACCCTCGTAACGGAATTGAAATGACAACAAGATCAAGAATATTGAAAGACAAAAGGAGACTAAACCCTGAGGTGCCTTAAAAAGTGTAGCTTGAACTTTTCATAGACACCAACTGTGACATCCTTTGCCACAATTTATAACAGAGTGCAAGTGTCAGTACCGTTGTCGGCATTGGCATCAATGTTGCCGTTTCACATGAGTGTCAGTGTGTGTGATGGTGATATGATAATGCTTTTGGTATTGTCCATGTTCTCCATTTCCGCTTGTGTATATCCTTTTTCTCATTCAAACATATAACACAACAAACTTTAAGTAAAAGACTCACAAAGAACACTGGACATCATTATACAGACGTCAACGAATTCTGTTTCCGTTTAAGCCGCTTTAATGTCGATTTTCTTGTTGTGAACTAACGTTATTGTTCACGATGCTGCTTGTGTTATACATGGTACAGCATCAAGGATGTTGTGGCTTGAATAATGTTAGTGTAGGTGTGAATGTTGGCATACATGTACTTGTGTTTGTCATAACACATGTAAAGTAAAACATTCACTTGTGCCCATGACACTACTACTCCAGTGCTCCATATATAGTACGGCACTTGATGGTGTCTGTTGGATGTTCTCCAATATGTCCTTTGTGGTGGTGGTAACGTAGTAGTTGGTTATATTGTGTGTGGTCATATGATTAGTATGGCGCTTGCGCTTTGAGTGTGAGGTTTGTGCCGAGACCACGTGGTGCCTATGGGGGTTTTATATGCGAGAATCGTCGTTTGTTTTATTAAAGGATTCACATTGAAATACAAAGGACTGCTGAAAGGAACAATAAGAGGACACACGTTTTTAAAATGAAAATAATTTTCTATTTGTTATTTTATATTTCTATTTGGGTTCTGTATTATTCCTTAATGCCGTTGAAATTACTAAATGGGCTGAAATACGTGATATTGCGTTTTGTGTTTCAAATTTGTTTCACAAGAGTGACAATGATTGCTGTTGACACAAAAATGAAATGCACGCTATGAAAGGAAATCAGCCCCAGCATCATATTGCAGGAAGCATGTATATGTAGACGAAAAGTTCACAATGTCGTAGCATGATATTAGGTAAGCAAAGTCAGAGTCGGGTCATAATTTAATAGACTTGTTGAAAAGCCTATTTTCAAATAGTTATTATCAACACCACCATTGTTAAATTTTGTTTAAATATATGAGGGGCATACAGTGGTGGTGGAATATTCAGTATCAAATAATACTGAACATATTTGCAAGCAATCATATATATGGTTCCTGCAACATGTGCAATTGGCTGCGTATAATTCTTTGTCGTTACTTAGCGCATTGTAGATTTTTTCAATTATACAATGTTTAAAGCAAATCCGATGAAAAAAGACAAACAGTTTATAATATTATTACGTTCATACAATGGGTAAAGAGTTTTAAAATGGCATAACTCTGAAACAGTAATTGAAAATTCAAAATGTTTTTTTTTTACAATATTGCTAGAAAGTTATCCGTCTTTTAAAGTGCATCATTAGTATTTCAAATTTGCATAGAAATTTAAAGCACATCCGATGCCAAAATGGCACACATATTTTAATATTATTAGTTTCATACAATGGGCAAAAGGCCTTAAAATGGTATACCTCTGCAACAGTAACCGCAAATTCAAAATTTTTTACAAACAAATTGCTTCGAATTTAAAGTGCATCATTAGTTTTTTAAATTTTCATATGAATTTACAAAATTTACCGTTATTTACAAAATTTACCCATCATTTACGAACAAATTTAATACATGGTACCTTATTACGCAAAATCATTCCCAAAAGTGGTGGTTTATTCGTCCACAATAAAAGTTTGGACGTTTAGCTTCAAAAATGTTGACTTACAGACTAAAAAAATCGTGGTTATTGACCGAGTTTTACGAAAAATTCAAAAAACGGCCGGATTACCCAATTTTTGGCAGAAATTAAACTTGTGCGACCTCTAAACCACTTCCGAAAAATCTGAAAAAATTTTCAAAAATACTTTAGCCTATAAGCTTTAAAATAAAGCTTGAGCAACCAAAATTTTTTATTGATTGGACACCCTAGGGCACATGTATGTTTTATATTTCCGATCATATTGGCTTCTAATATCATCAATCACTTTCAAGCCTGCTGTTGTACAACTCTTAGAGGAAATGTATTCATTCATCTGATAGCTGATTAAGGACTCAAATGATTTCGATAAGACAGGTAGTATAATAATAGGTCTAAAGTCTTCAAGACTGCTAGCTGACGGTTTTTCTCGGAACTGGTATGACATTGACTATTTTCCATTGCTCTGGAAAAGTGGAGGTTGATAGACAATGATTGAAGACATGAGTCATTGGTTTAACTAAATATGGTAGTGTCAGTTTAATAAATCGAATCGACATTCCATCCTCATCTACTGCATTGGATTTGATATTGACAATTGATTTGTAGACCTCCCCTTCAGTGAACGGGGAAAATTCAAAACTACTAAAACAAACACCCATGTCAATACTGGCCATTACACATTGATTAACTTTACCAACGGGGCACAAGTAGGAATTAAACTCCTCAGTGTTTAAGCAGCATGTTGGTTCACTGCGGGAATGAATACCCATTTTCCTAATATTACTCCAGAGTTTCCCTGGAGGTAAAGATAAACTGAGGTTATGTTTAAAATAAGATTGTTTGGCCTTTTTGATAACAAGATTGACACGGTTTCTGGCTGTGCTAAAAATGCACCAATTTAGTGAAGTAGGATACCGTTTCCAGACGCTATGGCACCGATTTCGTTCGCGTATACTACGTTGTACTGTGTCAGAAAACCATGGACAGGATGCGTGTCTAATAACAAAAGTGCGGAGATTGACGTGTTTATCATACAGTTTTTGTAGTATGGTCATTAAAACGTAGAGTTTGCCATCAACAGTGGGTTCAAACAAACAGCAAGACAAATGTGAACTCGCTAAATAACATAATAGATGATTTTTGTCAATAGATTTAAAGTCCCGATAACTAACCAACTTAGGTTGTTCACTAGACTGGGTCGAAAAAAAAAGTTACGCCGGACACCCTCTACGTTTAAAGATTATTCAAAGACAATTTCAGAACACCAAAAATTTTTTTGAATTTTATACATAAAAATCTTGTACAGGAGATCCTGGGTTCGATCCCTGCTCCAACCACCTTAAAATTTCTTTCGACGACGGTCACCTCGCTTAGTGACGGCGACACTATCGAGTATATAGCCATGAAAAAGCTTCTCAAAATACCGTTCGGAATCGGTGTAAAACTGTAGGTCCCAATCAGAGAGTGAAAACTGGAAAGCGCATAGCTCAGTGATTGTGAGAAGTTCTCCCCGGTCCCTTCATAGGATGTAATGGGAAACCATTTATTTTTTTTTTATATATTTTGTATAATTATTTAGTAGAATAAATTACCTGGTAAAAGTAAAAATAAATTTGTATGGGAGGTACAATAGGTCCTGGCCCTAGTGATCTGAAATTTTAATAGTTCATTTTTATTTTCGCCAATAGTCTGCCTGCAAAATTTCAGCTCGATTGGATCACGGGGAAGGGGTTAAAAATCAATCCAAAATTTTGCACATACATAATGCCGTATACAGACAAGTCAAGTTAATATAAAGAATTTAAAAACAAAAGTGCTAATTGTAGGGTGCATGGATCAAAAAAGTTTTTGGTGTTGTGAACTTGTCTTTGAATAATCTTTAAACGTAGGGGGTGTCCGGCGTAACTTTTTTTTTTATGTATGATGGCCGACCCAGTCTATTGTTCACTTTTATTGAAGTTGATATCTAAGGAACAGAAAATCAGATCATGATCAGAAATAAAAGAAATTTGATCAAACAGCAACAGTCGCCTCATGTCAGAAATCAAAAATATGTCAAGCAGACTCGCTGTAGAATTAGGAGCGAAGCGAGTAGGCAATGTTTTATTCACTACACATAATCCTGTTGAGTTAATACAATCTATAAATTCTTCACATAGCTGATCTCCTGTCAGTAAATTGATATTGAAATCTCCACAAGCTATATAAAAATCATAGTCAATAAGACTGTTCAAATCGAGAAAAAATGGTTCCGGCGAACACACTCTGGTAGGATTGCAAGAAACAATAATTTTAGAATACTTATCATATATCTGAACATTTATAAACTCGACCTTACTGCTAGAACTTGTGACAACTAAAGCTAATTGGATTCAGTGCATCTCAGATTTCAGATACATTAATGAATACTACTAGAAGAAACAGCGTGAACGTTATCGACCGCTCCACCCACCCTGCACAACTCATCTACTTTCACTTAGTATTTCTGTATTAGAATCCAGGATTTGTGTCATTGTGGTGTGAATGTTGTGTGCACACTTGAATGTCCCGTCGGGGGAAGAAAATCAAAGGGAAAATATTTGTTTTTAAAAAACCGCCTTTAAAGTCTTATACCGTACCTCTTTTTAAATCTGGATAGCCAACCATCACTTGCATGGAAACCACCATCATACAACGGACACATCTATGAATTGCGTGCAATTTTTTGCATTATGTACATTAGACTGGCCGTTATTTTTTTTTTTTAGAAATTTAAATTTTATTTTTTCTTAAAATGTTTGTTTTGATATAAAAACAAACTCCAGAAATTTTCAGCCAAATCCGATGATGCCTAGTGGTGCCTAGTTGACCTTGAAGTTTACAATATGTGCATTATAGGGAAACCTACATAAAGAAATAACGTTTTCACCAATAAACGGTAGATTTTAGAAATATGTATTTATTTGAGTTATGTATATTAAAATACCTGGTTTACAAGGGAGCTTTTCGTGTGAGACGGATGTATTTTCCTATAATGTTCCACCACTTGCAACAGATATTGCTTGTCTTCCTCGTCATACGTTAGCGCTCGATTAAAATCTGTTATCAATTTAACTCCCCTTTCGGCTGCATCGTTGACAACGGCCAAATTTTCGCAAATAATTTTTCCAGCGCAAAAATCATCTCTATCTTTCCACGTTACCGGATCCGAATGCAAGAAACTGCAATCAATTTGCAATCGAGTGAAGAATCTTTTTGTTTTTGCAGACACGAAATCGCTCAAATTTTTTTCAGTATACGCTCTGACATCTTCTATTGTAGTTTTATTTTTTTTCGAAATATCTTCTTCATATAATTCTTCATTGTTACCAAGGGCATTAACCATTTGTAGTTTTATATCGTAAGGGATTTGGTCATCAAAGAAAGACAGAGCAACAGCTTCTTCACTCAAATACCATAAATGATTGATAATTTTTTTTAACAAAATGATGGAAATATTTGTATCATAATATGCAGTTACATCATTTATAAGTTGCAAATCTAATCTTGGTGCATTCACAGATTTGACACATCCAAACCAATACGGAACGTAAATTCGCGTCAAAAATACACAAATGTTACGTAAGCTATTTAATTCCGCTGTCGTTAGTTTAAATTGCTCACGAAACAGAAACATTTTAAAGCAGTATATATTTTTCGACATAAATCGAGCATGCGTTGTTACACCAGGTGCACGGAATCCCGAAAAGCCTGGTGCTTTTTCACCAATAAAAAGCAATGAAATTTGCAATACTTCTTTATAATCTGCCCGGACGTATTGAGATTTCAATGCCTCAAGGCAAAATATTTTGTGGTATTATAATTCACCCACCGTAAAAAGTTTTTCTACATCCTCATCCGATATTCCACTCTTAAAATTATTTTGGTTAATATTTGGCCAAAACTTGGAGAAGCGATTAAAAATAAGAACTTCTGGTGCAGCAGTTTTACCAAAATTTAGTTCGAAGACAGCTCTTATCAACAATTCACTAATGTGATGACGGCATGGAAGAAACAGCAAGTCCCTTTTCAATTTCTTTTCTAATAAGTAGGCTGCACCCTTATTAATGCCAGTGTTACTTGCTGTTGTGTCAAAAGATATTATTTCGACTAAATTGTCCATTTTCCATTTTATCAACAAGTTAAATATTGTATCAGCTATACTTTCACCAGAGGAGTCTTGCATTTTTGGAATTCCAAGCAGTTTCTCCACATTTTTGCCAGTCACAACTAGAGCTAGTCGCTCTGATTTTTCTTTGCCTTTTACTTCTGGAAGTAGTTTGCCATCCCAATGAACGACAAATACTTCAGGTATCTTGAATCAGAAAAATTAAAAAAAAATATTATTTTTATACAACTAGTCACAAAAATAAATTTTTTAGTATTTACATTGAAACTTTCCAGAATCTGCTGAGCTTGTTTGCGGCGATAATCCCTCCTCATCGCCTGAATAGTGGTGCGATTGAGGACTAAAGCGTCCAATTTTATTGCTGTGGAAGTTGGATTGACTCCCTCAATTTTTCGTAATAGTGCAGCTGCTGTTGCAGTAATTAAATGCATGGCATCTCTCGTACTAATTTTGCATTTGTCCATACTTGCCAGCATTCTATCATCAATAAAATGGATATTTCCACGCGATTGTTGACCTTGTGTTACGACGGTCGGTTCATCGTCTGCTATATCAATTGATACATTTTGATCAACCACAGAATACGCCATTTCGCTACTTTCAGTACTACCTGAAATATCCATAGCAGATATTTGCTCTGATATTTCAAGAAAAAATAAATAAACTAATTTGCATGATAATTCAATAAAAATCTTAATTACCTAAATAAACATTTTTCTCACGATACGTTTCAACGCGCATTTTTAATATATCAGAACGCTTTTCTTTTCGTTTCTGTTTTTCCACCATTTTTACATCTACACCAGACATACTTCCTGGTCGACCTCTTTGCCTTTGAAGAACAAGAAAGTCTTTATCCTGTTGGATCTTCATTACCGCAAGTGCATCTGACGTTGCAATGTCAAATATATAATTTTCAATGTGATCCACAAATTCCTCTTCGTTTTTCCGGTGCTTCTCATACTTGGACTTGGCATTCTTCTGCAAATTTCTCCATTTCTCATATATTCTCTCCAAGGCTTTAATAGAGTTTTGTTCTGATATTATCGGAATGTTGGCTCTTTTCCAAAAATCAGAAACAACTGCAATTGCCAATTTTGCACTGCTTTTTAAAGAATAGTTTTCCATACGCATTTTATAAAAAAAAAATTGAAGAACCTGCTTCACTGACGGTAATTTTGCACCCAAAATTTCATTTTTACATTTTCCTATGAACAACACTAAATCATCTCCAGATCTCAGTTGTTTTTTTAATGCCATTATTTGTTATTTTTTTTATTCTTTACTATTTTTTTTAATTTTCACTTATATTCACTGTCACTTCACAGACTCTACTTAGTAATGAAACGCAAAGCTTACATGCTTGTTAAGATCATCTAAATAACGGTAATCAGTTCTTTTAGACTTTGTATTTCTTTTTTGCAGCATGCTTCTCATCATCTCAACTTGCTTTAATTTTTTTTAACAATTATGTATTGTTTTTTTGGAGCGAAAGAGAGAGTAATTAAAAGAGAATAGAAAAAAGCTATGCCTTGAATGAATTATATGTATATAACAAATTTAATAGTAATAATATAATAAAATTAAATCTGTTGCACATTTTTTTTTAGTCAAAGTAAGAACAAACTTTGTGCAACGCATAAGAAAAAAAAGTTTTTGGCGTAGTAAACTTCAAGGTCAACTAGGCACCACCAGGCATCATCGGATTTGGCTGAAAATTTCTGGAGTTTGTTTTTATATCAAAACAAACATTTTAAGAAAAAATAAAATTTTATTTTCCAAAAAAAAAAACAAGCCATACATCGTACGGCCAGTCTAATGTACATAGTTAAGTGTGTGGACGAGCTTAGCGTGTTCATCTCCGGACAGTGGCCGACATTGGCTCTGGGGTACTGTGGTGTTTGAGCCACTGGGGTCCATGAGTCAGTCCGGAGAACATTTTTTCGTGTTTTAAACACCGTTGAAGTTTAGTGAATTGTTTTCGTTTATTATTTGTTTATTTTTTTCTAACCGCTGCCGACCAAGTGCACTTTAACAAAATGTTCTTCCGCCGGAGGTGATATGACTATTTCTATCACAAAGTAAACTTTATTTTATGCTTGAAAGGACAAATGGAGTCGATTGCAGTGGCGATACAAGTGGAAGAACTAAACCGCATGCTGCAAAATATGGAGTCCAGACTTGAAAGGCGTAAAATAAGGGACAGCTCCAATCCATTTGAAATGAGCGATCAATTGTAAGGCATTTGTTTTGAAAATAGTGAAGTGTTACATTTTTTTTGTTTCTCTTTAATAGATTTAAGAAAAACTTCCGTCTTAATAAAGACGCTTTTAAGTATGTGTTGGACACTTTTTCGGAAGACGTACGGTCGAACACGCTAACATCTCTATTACCTATTAACCGAGTTGCAGGCGCTTTGAGATTCTTTGCGGAAGGAAGCTACCAACACGGAGTGGGTGCAGATTACAATGTCGGGATGGCTCAATCCACAGTGTCAAAGTCGCTATCATCTTTCCTTGATGTTATGCAGGAAAAACTTTGCGGTCACTGGATAAAATTTGACCAAAGTGATGAGGAAAAGATGCAAGCGAAGCAAGACTTTTACGCAAAGGCCGGCATCCCAGGGGTCATTATGTGTGTCGATGGCACACATATAAAAATTATAAAACCATCCGAAGAGGATTTCCTTTATTATAATAGAAAAGGCTTTTTTAGCATTAATGCTATGGTTGTAAGTATTTCCTTTTAAAAATTGTTCTGGTTAAAATTAAAATTTATTTCTGCAGGTGTGCGATAACAAAATGCGCATAAGATGCATTGATGCAAGATACCCTGGATGCAACCACGATTCCCATATATGGGCTTTAAGTAAATTAAGGTGTCAGTTGGAACGCCGATATAGGGAGAGAGAGAGAAACACTTGGCTATTAGGTATGTATTTATCCTGGTTGAACTCTATAAATTGCTCATACTCATATTATTAACAGGTGATGCGGGTTACCCCCTGCAACCGTGGCTAATGACACCATATCGGTCTCCAAATGCAGACAGCCGGGAAAGCAACTACAACATGCGACACTCAAAGACCAGAAACATTGTGGAAAGGACGATTGGGGTTTTGAAGAATCGATTTCGGTGTTTATTGGGTGCTCGCGAACTTCACTACTCCCCGCAAAAAGTCAGCCAAATTGTAAATGTTGTGTGTGCCCTCCACAACATATGTATTCATTACAAGGTTGAAGATTTAGAAACGAATGAATTTCAAATTGAAACTTCTCAGGACGAGGGAGAAGACGGAAACATTGACTCCGATTACTCTTCTATAGCACGTAACATTCGTGATAACATACTTCATTCTTTGTAGTGTACATTGTATGAATAAAAATACTTTTTTACTTTTTAGTTAGTTCATAGTTTTTTTATTCATTTATTTGAAAAATAAAGCTTACAACAATAAAGGGTGTAAAGGGTATAAAAATAAAGCGTATTCAGTTCTTTTATTTTGGAATTCATTTTACATAAAAATAAATAAATGTTTAACAACAAAAAATACCACAGAATGTTACTAAGCTACATTATGAATATATTTATATGGAAGGGTGATCTAGTCGAAACATTTGCATCTTGATATCGGTCCTTTGGTGTAGTAATTCCTCCTTTATTTTGTTGTGCCGGCGCTCTTCTTCAAGTTGCTTCGCTGCAATGTCTGCGGATTTTTCCAAAGAGCGATTCATACGGCGCAAATGTGTGGAAATATCATCGAACTTTTCCAAAACACTTTGTTGGAATTTGTTCGTGGCTTCGTGAAACTCTCTTTGATTTTCCACTTGTTCTTTCAACAAGGAAAATGTAGTTTCCTTTGGGCTCTGCTGCGTTCGCTGTTTTGAAGTTCCAGGTACTTCGCCATGGTCTTCTGAACGGAAGGAAATATCCATGTCGGACGCCGCCTCTTGTTGCACATCTTTGGCTGCACCGAAATCCACCGCACCACTTATGCCACTCGTGTTTGTTACCAGACCCGTCAGCTGGATAACTTTATCTTCAAGGGGGCTAATGTGCTGTAAGCGACAGTTACCTCCTCCGGTGGCCATCATTTCCTTCTTGTTGTTGGTTAGCTTCCGTTTTATGTAGCATTTCCAATCAATCCATACCTGAAAAAACATTTATTAGATACATCTAACAGATTGCTAAAAAGTTTTACTTTCTTCCATGCAATGGCATCTTTTCTTGGTGGGCCTATTGCATTGAGCGTTTTGGTCACTTCTTCCCAGAATGCCTGCACTTCTTCTTTGGATCGCTTATGATATCCACAAGCAATGTCCTCCTTCGTCGCCATTATATCTGCCAACTTTTCATATTGCTCATGTGTTGTTGTTTTCGACCTGCAATAAATGAAATAAAACAAATAAATAATGAAATATGACAAAAAATCTTACAACAAAATAATTAATACGTTTAAATACATTTTTTACTTACATTTTTTTCAATCAGACACTTTTTTTTATTTAATCAAAGAAAAACTAACACCACTCCGTCACCAAATTATGAACTTAGAAAAACGTAGCTACGATCGTAATGTAGAATGTGTTCAATCGTAAACTGTTGTGACTAATCGAAATGCAGAATGCCGAAGTTGCCAGACGGAGAAAGTTTCGATCGCAATTGAAACGTAGAATAGGGGTGATTAACTGAAATTTGAAAGACATCGATTGAAATTTAAAACACATCAACTGAAATTTGAAAGTCATCAACTGAAATTTGAAAAACTTTACTTTTATTGACAATTTTACAACCTCATGAGGTCGACGTCTTTTCAACATATTCTTCCAACTGGCTCTGTCCTTCGCCTTTTCTCGCCAGTTGGTAACAGCAAGGATACGGAGGGATTCTTCTGCCTAGTCTTTCTGACGGAGTCTTGGTTGTCCTCTTTTCCTGCTTCCATCCGGTACGTTATCGAAAACCTTTCGCGCTGGCTCATCTTCATCCATTCTGATAACATGGCCTAGCCAACGCAATTGGCCTAATTTGATTCGCCTAGTTATGCCCACGTCAGAATACAGATTATAAAGCTCTTGGTTCCAGCGACGTCGGTAGCCCCCGTTTTCCCTAACAGGACCATATATTTTACGGAGAAATTTTTTCTCGAATACTCTCAGGTGTTTTTCATCCGCTTGCGGTATGACCAATGCTTCGGTTCCATACGTCAGGACAGGTCTAATGAGAGTCTGATATAGATGAACTTTTGTCAGTCGAGAGAGGGCTTTGTTCCTAAACTGCTTGCTGAGCCCAAAATAGCATCTATTTGCAAGCACAATTCTCCTATCTATCTCCAGGCTGACGTTGTTGTCCTTGTTCACGGCGGATCCAAGGTAGACAAATTCATCTACCACTTCAAAATTAAATCGGTTGTCGACGTTCAAGTGCGGACCATGTCGAGAGGTATGACTAGGCATTGAACCCATCAATTTTATCTTAACCTCATTAACAACTAGACTTTCTTTTTTAAACTTTTTCGATTCTTGAAAATACGGCAGTAACCCCTCGCAAATTTCGCCCAATGTTGTCTATGTCGTCAGCATACGCCAGCAACATATGGCTTTTCGTGTTAATGTTCTTGTTCGTATTTACTGCAGCCTTTCTCTTTATTATCTCCATTAAGATGTTGAAGACATTACACGAAAGTGTGTCGCCTTGTCTTAGTCCTCGCTTGGTACAGGGTGGTTCAGTGAGGTCTTTCCCCACCTTCACTGCTGATTCGGTGTTGGTCAGCGTCATTCTACAGAGGCGGATCAGTTTTGCCGGAATACCAAGTTCAGACATAGCTTCGTACAGTTTTCCCCCTATGGGGCTATCGAAAGCAGCTTTGTAATCGACAAAAAGATGGTATGTATCGATTTGGTTTTCGTGGGTCTTTTCCAGGATTTGGCGTAGTGTGAATATTTGGTCAGTCGTGGACTTGCCTGGTCTAAAACCACACTGATATAATCTATACACTATTTATCTTCCACTATCACTACCTCCTGATCTTTAGTGGACAAATCTGAGTGTTGCTTATCAGTCACCAGATTTCCATTCTCGTCTTTGCAGTAGGCCAGCCCATTATTCGATCTTCTTACACTCTGGAAAAATTTGAAAAACATCAATTGAAATTTGAAAGATATAAATTGATATTTGAAAGATATCAATTGAAATTTGAATCACGTCAATGGAAATTTGAATGACGTCACCTCAAATTTAGACATGTCAATTGAAATTTAAAAATCTAATATACATATAAAATTAGTTAATAAGTTTTGAAATTCAACTGACGCAGTTTAAATTTCCACTGATGTCTTTTAAATTGCAATTGATGTGTTTTACATTTCACGAATGAAGACATGAATTGAAATTTAATTAAATAATTAAATTAATAATTAAATTTAAGTTTATAACACATCAATTAAAATTTAAATGACATCAATTGAAATGTAAAACACATCAGTTGAAATTAAAAAAACATGAAATGAAATTTGAACTGAAATTTATAATACATACATCAGCTGAAATTTAAATGATTCTAATTGAAATTAAGAGACATTAATATAATTTAAAAGATTTCAATTGAATTTGAGTCAGGCCAATTGGAATTTAAATGACATCAATGTAAATCTAAACACGTCAATTGAAATTAAAAAAACATGAAATGAAATTTGAACTGAAATTTAAAATACATCAGCTGAAATTTAAATGATTCCAATTGAAATTTGAGTCAGGCCAATTGGTATTTAAATGACATCAATTGAAATCTAAACACGTCAATTGACTTTTAAAAATCTAATGTATAAATTCGGTCAATATATTTAGAGTTTCAACTTACTTACTAACCTATCCGGTATCGGACGACCGCGGGGGGTCAGGGACCTTACAAAACGAATATAACATATTTTGCGAACCAGTTCGATATTTTGCTCTATTTCGCCAGTTGGCAATACCAAGTGTACGCAGGGAATCGTCAACCTGAACGCTCCAGCGAGGTCGGTTTCGAAAACCCTTCGTGCTGGTTCGTCTTCATCCATTCTTCTCATATGGGCTAGCCAGCGCAATCGTGTTATTTTGATCCGCTTAAGTATGCCAATGTTGGGATATAGCTCAGACAGCTCACGGTTCATGCTTGTGCACTATAGGGCCATACATTTTTCGAAGTATTTTTCTCTCGAAGACTTCTACAGATGTTTCGTCTGCTGGCGATAGGACCCAGGATTCTGCACCATAAAGCAAGACAGGTTGTATGAGAGTTTGGTACAGCTGGGCTTTTGTTACTCGAGATAGGACTTTGTCCCTAAAGTGCCTGCTTAGCCCAAAATTAACATCTATTCGCAAGGACAATTCTCCGCTTGATCTTAAGGCTGACGTTGTTGTTTTTGTTTTCGGCAGACACGAGGTACATAAATTCGTCCACCACCTCGAAATTATAATGGTTATCAACGTTCACGCTTTGGTCTAATCGCGTGGAGGCCCTGTTCGTTGAAACCATTAATTTTGTCTTGTCCTCATTTTCCGTCAGACCCACTTTTTCTGACTCCTTCTCAATTCTCGAAAAAATTCTCAATTCTCTAATATTGTGCGTCCAATGATATCTATATCATCAGCATACGCGAGCAGTAGGTGACTTTTGCTGCTGATGGTTTTATTCATGTTGACTGCAGCTTTTCTCATAATTATCTGCATTTAGATGTTAAAGAGATCTCACGGTAGAGTGTCGCCTTGCCTGAGGCCTCACTGCGTTTCGAAAGGTACGGTAAGATCCTTACCGACTCTCACTGCGAAGTTGGTGTTTGTTAAGGTCATCCTGCAAAGGCGTATGAGTTTTGCATGAATACCAAGCTTAGAAATTACTTCGTAGAGTTTCTCCCATATCGGGCTATCGAAGTCCGCCTTATAATCGACACATAGATGGTAGTTGTCTGTTTATTTTTCGTGGGTCTTCTCCGGGATTTGGCGAAGCGTGAAAGTACCTTGGTTTGTTTGCGCAGTTTTTATAGAGTCTGAAACGGGTTTTCGCGGCAAAGTCAATCAGTATCATACCGTTGTCGGAACTGTCAGCATGTAGACTTAAATTCTCAATCGTTGGATGAAACACATTCTCTCTGCCTACTTTGGCATTAAAATCTCCTAGTACAATCTTAATGTCATGGCCAGGGCAGCGGTCATACGTTTCCTCTAGGAGCTCATAGAATATGTCTTTGGCATCATAATTTTTCTCTTCTGTCGGGGCATGCACACAAATTAGGTAAATATAAAAATACTTCGCTTTTATGAGGATTGTGGTTATACATTCTGTCACATGATTGAACCTTGAGACTAGATGTCGCAGTCTTTTGCCAACTACAAAGCCGCAACCAAATTCATGTTTCTTTTCACGGCAACTGTAGTATATATCGCAGTTTCTTTTTCTTATGCAGCCATGTCCTGTCCATCGCATTGCCTGGATAGCGGTAGTGTCAGTCTTACAACTTTCGAGGACATCTGCCAGTTGGATAGTCTATATAGAGTTCAACTAATGAAGTTTAGATTTTCACTGATGTCCTTTAAATTTCAATTGATGTGCTTTAAATTTCAGAAATGAAGACATGAAGACATGAATTGCAATTTATATGACATCAATTGAAATTTAAAACACATCAATTGAAGTTTAAAACACATGAATTGAAATTTAATACATAACAATTTGAATTTAAATGACATGAATTGAAATTTAGAAAACATCAATTGAAATTCAAAACAAATCCGTTGAAATTTAAAAGATACCAATTCAAATTTAAAATACATAAATTGATATTTACGAGATATCAATTGAAATTTGAGTCACGTCAATTGCAATTTAAATGACATCAATTGAAATCTAAACACGTCAAATGAAATTTAAAAATCTCATTTATAAATTCGCTTAATAAGTTTCGAATTTCAACTAACGAAGTTTATATTTCTACTAATGTCTTTTAAATTTTAATTGATGTGTTTTAAATTTCAATTCAAATTGATGTGTTTTACATTTCAATTGATATCTTTTGAATTTAAATTAATGTGCTTAAAATATCAATTGATGTGTCTTAAATTTCGATTTATGTATTTTAAATTTAAATTCATGTATTTTAAATTTCAACTGATTTATTTAAAATTTTAATTCAAATTTGCAAAAATCAATTGATATTTTTTAAAATTAAATAAATCTTAAAATGTTAGGACGATGAACACATTCATGTGTAGCGATATCGTTTGAAAGCAAACGCAAGTTTCGCAAACCAGACAAGTTCGGCCATCTACCCTGACAGTCACTTTGTCTGGATTACAATATCGTAGGTGTTTTTGTTATTATTGTTGAGGTTGAGATTACAGCCAACACACTTTATTCCAAAATGTACGTGCAAAAGAAAAAATGAAGAAAAAACACAACACGTGTAGCAATATTACATTCATAAGTCAGACGTCACTTTTAGATTAGTTTTCTTTCATCTTGTTAGCTGACGGACAGCTAATTTGACTTTGTGGTAGTTGCCACCTCCTATTCACCACAAATCCTGAAGAAACTTATGCAACGCACAGTGGCGTAACCTGGTGAGAAGGCGGTAAAAATTGTACAAATTTGGAAGGAGTAGAGATTTTTTAGGCAGTTTTGTTTTTGTTGAATTTGATATTGAAAACTGTTTACGCATGAAACTGTTCAGGCATCGTAAACACACGACCACAACTCGGTCGTTCGCCACGTGCCATAAAAGGAAGAGTAGAAAATCGAACCCGCCCGTTAGTTGTGAGATGTAAAAACAATCTAAAATACATGAACGACTCGAGAGCACGGGCGTATTTTCGTCTCAAACGTGTAAAACTCGGAGGCAAGAAAAAATAGTTCCAAGTTGAATGTGGATTGGTATCTATTCGCATGTATAGTATTCACCATAATTTGTACAAAAAGTACATATAATTTACCAAAAAGTACATAAACTATATCATAATCTGTATATAAACAGTACCAGAAAGTATATATGTTGCAAGAAAAATTTAAAGGAAAGGTAAATCTTTCAAAAGTACATAAGGCATTCCTTCGTGCATTGAAGTTTAAAGCGCATCTGATACGTAGTTCCATACCTATTTAGATATGTATTTTGCACCGTTGGACATGGGACTGTCCGTGGAGGTGTAAAGTTCCTGATAGCCATTCACTTGGGAATGACCAGAAAAGATTCTTTAGCTGGGCAGTCCAAGCAGTTCACTACTTTCACGTAGTATATATCCTGGGAAATGACTTTATCGGAAACCTCACTTAAACGGCATTTACACCGACCAAGATTAGCGCATTTCGAAGGTTAACACTGTTAAGCCGCGCTAACCCAGAAGATTACTCATGCAATTTTAATCGCTTAATTTTTGACCTCATTTAAACTGGTATACATTTTCATGCAACACTGTTTGTTACTAAAAAAATGCAACCATATTAAAAACATACCCAAAAAACTCAACTGTTTCACAGATGGAAGCCGATCGAAATTTTTCCGACGAGTCGCCGCACACCAAAACTTTTCTGAAACTATATAAATGGCTCTTATTGGTTTAAACTGTGATCAATTTTTTATCGACTTGCCCGATTTGACTCATTGATCCAATTTCAAAGGTTCAGTTTTTTTAAAAATCTCCCAAATTTGTACAAAACTGGCAAACCCAACAGGCCCCAACTTTTCTGTTGTGCCGCCGTTTTCGATAATTTTGTCTCGGCGCGGAGTTTGTCTAAGCACAGAGGTGCCAACTGAAATGTGAATTTAATCTCAAATTGGATGGTGTAAACGACAAAGATTAGAGAACAAAGTTATCGCTAACCTGGCCGCGATAAACGGCGGCTAGAGTGAGAAGACGAAACGAATGGGTAGCCTCTTTGATTACGCGATCACTGATACGTCTCAGTCTTATTAGGTGACCCTGTTACTGAAGCTCATCAAGCTATCGGGCATATTCTTTTGCCCTTAGAAGGCGGCTGAGCCAATCATATGTGCCAACGGCGATTAGAAACCAAAAGAAGAAAATTTAGGTTCGACATATTGCATCCTTTTAGGGTTAGATCATAATGCCAGTGAATATACAATAAATTAAAAGGAAATCGTAAGCAACCCATATTTTTTGATGACCTCCGCAAACGTTATAAGGACCACGATTTAGGGATATGCAGTTGGAATGTACGAACTCTATACAGATCCAGTGCAAGCATCCAATTGATAGATGTCCTCGAAAGTTATAAGGCTGACATTACCGCTATCCAATAAATGCGATGGATAGGACATGGCTGCACAAGAAAAAGAAACTGAGATATATACTACAGTTGCCATGAGAAAAAGCATGATTTTGGTTTAATCCTGTGCCAGAATGTATAACTACAATCCTCATAAAAGCGAGGTATTTTTGTATTTACCTAATTTGTGTGCATGCCCCGACAGAAGAGAAAGATGATGATGCCAAAGACATATTCTATGAGCTCCTAGAGGAAACATATTACAGCTAACCCTGGTCATGACATGAAGATTGTACTAGGAGGTTTTAATTCTAAGGGAGAATGTGTTTCTTCCAATTATTGGCAATTTCGGTCTACATGCTGACAGTTCCGACAACGGTATGAGATTTTGCCTCGGCAAAAAACATGGCCATTAGTGGTACAAGATTCCAGCATAAAGACAACCACCAGACTACATGGGTATCCCCTGATCAAAGAACGAGCAACCAATTTGATCTCGTGGTAATTGATTAAAGGCACTTATCCAGTGTAATGAACGTACGTACGAGTGATTAGAGGAGCTAACATCGATTCTGATAACTATCTGATAGCAGCAAAAGTTCGGACAAGATTAAATAGAGCGAACATCGTAAGTAACGGCAGTGGTGAAAGTGCGAGAGTGAACAAATTGAGTCATACAGAAGGAAGAACGAAGCCCGAAAATTCTACCCAAAAGTCAAAAACGGAACTAATAGACATGATTCAGGGCCCCCCTTCTATAAAGACAAGGACGGAAATCTCATCGCAGATGTGCAGAGTATGTTGGAAATAGGGAGAGATCATTTCTCTGCGCTATTGGAACCTGAGATATCCAATGACGAGACAGTCGATCTAAATTTGGACGACGACGTCGATTGCCCCCTCCTAACCAAGACGAGATCAGAACAGCTATTGCCCGGCTTAAGAACAATAAAGCCGCAGGAGCCGTTGGATTAGCGGCGGAGCTGTTTAAGGCTGGTGGCGATGAGCTGATAACGTGGTTAGATGAATACATGCCCCGCGATTGGAGTCTCAGTGTACTATGTCTCATATTTAAAAGAGGTGACCCCGAGTCTCTGTGCCAACTACCGTGGGATAAGCATTTTCTCCATAGCATATAAGGTTCTAACAAATATAACATGCGGGCGAGTAAACCCAATTATTGCTGACCTGATTGGACAATACCAGTGTGGCTTTAGGCCTGGAAAATCGACAACCGACCAGATTTTCACGCTGCGCCAAATACTGGAGAAGACCCACGAAAAACAAATCAACACCAATCATCTATTTGCCGATTATAAGGCGGCCTTCGATAGCCCGATACGGGAAAACTCAACGAAGCAATGTCTGAGCTTGGTATTCCTACAAAACTTATACGCCTTTGCAGGATGACCTTAACAAACACCAAATCGATTGTGAAAGTTGGTAAGGATCTTACCGAACCTTTTGAAGCTGAGGTGACACCGGATTGTGAGATCTATTTAACATCTTAATGGAGATAATTATGAGAAAAGATGCTGTCAACATGAATAAACCAATCAGCTGCAAAAGTCACACGCTGCTCGCATATGCTGATGATATAAATATCATTGGGGTTTTGGAAAATTGAAAAGGAGTTTGCAAAAGTGGGATTGACAGTAAATGAGGACAAGTCAAAAGTAATGGTTTCAATGAGCAGGGCCTCCACGCGATTAGACCGAAGCTTGAACGTTGATAACCGTTATAATTTCGAGGTGGTGGACGAATTTATATACCTCGGATCTACCATAAACAAAAACAACAATGTCGGCTTTGAGATCCGGATAATTGTGCTTGCGAAGAGTTGTTATTTTGAGCTAAACAAGCACTTTAGGTATAAAACCCTTTCTCGGGTAATTAAAGTTCAGCTATACTAGACTGTCATAAAACCTATCTTGTTTTATGGCAGAGAATCCTGGATCTTATCGCAAACACACGAAACACCTCTAGAAGACTTTGACAGAAAAATAGTCCGAAAAATGTATGGCCCTATAGTGCATAACGCCGGGGATAGGCGACGCATGAACCATGAGCTGTATGAGCTTTATCTCGATATTCACATAGTTAAGCGGATCAAGTTAACTCGATTGCGCTGTCTAGGCTATGGATGAAGACGAACTAGCACGAAGGGATATCGAAACCGAACTCGTGGGAAGAGGGATCAGGTTGGCGAATCCCTGCATTCATTTGGTATTACCAACTGGAGAGATAAGGTAAATGATGTAATATTTTTGGAAAAATATGTTTGTTCGTGACGGGATAAGTGGTTGAGGATTAGGCGAATGAGGTAATTGCTGATGCTGTAGAATAAGAGGTCCATCCATCTTTGAAGTTACTGTTAGGATGAAGTTATTGTTGAAATTGTGGTTCACTATTGATGATCGGTCCTACTCGAGATCCATTGCGCTCTGGAGAACGAAATATATTCAATGCCAATTGTTATAATCCAATCAATGTTATTCCTTTATTAAAATAACAAACCTTAATTTTTGGTTTTATTTATTTGAACAACTCAATTAAAATGAAAAAATGTGTGACCTTTTTGTTATCAACACCTTTTTGTTACACTGTACCTGTTCGATTTCTGTGAACAGATTAGTAAATGTTACATTGGAAAATAAAAAAAAGAATAGTTTTTGTGCTGAAGGCTCTTTGGCAATTGCACTTTCTTTTTTGTTACATCTACTTTAACATTAGTTGTAATATTGTAAAAATAAATAAGGCAATATTTAGCCCACTTGTTTTGTCATAAACAGAGCGACGACAAAAAGTATTGAATAGTATAGACTTATACTTTGATAGATTGCCCTACCCGAGAATATAGATGTTAACACATCAAAAATATTGAATGATCAAACAATTTTTAAACCAAACTATAAATGATTGTTTTGCATTTGACATTGTACAGTATAATATTGTCGCAAAAGTTTCACTTGAAACGGGTGTTTTTTTTAGGTGCACGAGAACTTAAAATGATAATGCAAGACTGAAATATTGTTGGGGTGACATTTTTTTTATTATAATCGGGTACATCATTTCATGAAATTTATTTTTTAAATATGATTTCCAATATATCTCCGCCACGGCTACGGGATACATGGTCCATTCGATTAGTCCAATTTTTGATAATTTTTTCCAATAACTCTGGTCATATGACGTCAATGGTAGCTTGAATATTGGCTTCCAAGGCATCAAAAGTTTCTGGTTTGTCGGCATAAACCAATGCCTTAACATAGCCCTATAAAAGTATTCCTGAGCGTTAAATCGCACGAACGAGGGGGCCGGGCCAATGAACAGGACCCCTTCTGGAATTAATGTTGTCACCAAATTGACTTTGAAATAAATCGATTGTTATGAGCGCTGTATGGCAGTTGCGTCGATTTGTTGGAATAAAATGTCATTGATGTGTAACTGAGAAATTTCTGGAAACAAAAATTCAATTCGATAGCGCTCGACATTCACCGTAACGGCAGCTCCTTTCGAAAGGAATAAGAAATATTGTAATAAATAAGAATAAGTAAACCTGAGGAATAAGTAAATTTTAATGGATGTAACAGTGATTCGTTCACGGCTTGAGGATTATCTTCGCTCCAAACGATGAATAACTCCACGAATTGCATGCTCGAACAGATTTATTTCTTAAAGTACATTTTCACAATAAGGAAGCATTGTTGCAGATTTAATGATTCGCGATGATTTGCAAAACCTTACTGAACAGCTGTGAAACAATAGTTATCGATATCGCTAGTTCTCATGCAGCTAAAAAAATGCCCTTTATAGGGTTTAATTAGATTTATGTGACACGGTGTTATCACATCTCTAAATGTACTGACAGTGGCCGTCGGTGGTGCAATGGTTAGTGTGCTCGCCTCTTCTACATGACATCCTGGGTTCGATCGCTACTCTGACCGCTGAATCAGTGTAAAAATTGTAGGTCCCAACCAGTGAGTATAAAACTAGAAGGCGCACAGCTCACTGGTTGTGAGAAGCTCTCCCCAATTCCTTTACGGAATGTAATGGGAAACCATTTATTGGAACGAACTTCCTTATCGAAAATATCAAAAAAAAAATTAACACTATTATGCTACAACCCAGTATTATCAGCAATATTGGGTACATTTGCTTTGGTTTGTGTCTACACTAACATATGTTGGGAAATTTCTTGTGTAATGGGAAGTTTTCTAGGTGGAGCCTGTAACCAATATTTAGTATATATTGTAGTTTTGCATCCAATAAAAAGTAAATTTAGAAAAGCCAAAGTGAGAGAAGTTTAAAAAAGAAAATTTTCTTAAACATGTGCCTTTGTTTAAAAAAAGATACGTTTCTCAAAAAAATAGAAAGTACATATTCTTAAAAAAATACGTTATCTTAAAGTAGTACCTTTGCTTAAAAAAAGTAAATGTTCTTATAAAAAGTAACTTTTCTTGAAAAAAGTATTATTTTTAAAATAAGTACCTTTTCTTAAAAAAGTACATTTTCCTTAAAGAGTACCTTTTTTGTGAAACAAAATAACTTTTTTTGAGATAAGTACATACTATTAAAAATTTACCTATTCTTGAAAAGACGATAATTTCCCAAAAATTCTCATTTCTTCAAAAAAACCTTTTCTTCAAAAAAATACCTTCTCTTAACAAAATACTTTTTCATACAAAAATTCCTTATCTTAAAAGTACTTTTTCTTAAAAATAAAATAATACTTTTTTTTTTTCTTGTGATAAGTAGCGTTTCTGAAAATACATAAGTACATTTTCTTAAAAAAATAAGAAAATTTTCTTAAATAATTGCCACATCTTTAAAAAAGTAATTTTTCTCAAAAAAATTCAAAGTACCATTTCTTAAAAAGTACCTTATCTGAAAGAAGTACCTTTGCTTAAAAAAAAGGACATTTTCTTACAAACGACACCTTTTTTAAAAAAAAGTATAATTTTTGATATAAGTACCTTTCTTGAAAAAGTACATTTTCTTACAACAAATGCTGTTTCTTAAAAAATTAAATTTTCTTTAAAAAGTACCTTTTTTCTGAAACAAAACAACTTTTCTTGAGATAAGTACATGTGTACACTTAAAAATGTACATATTCATGAAAAATTGATCAATTCTACGAAAAAGAATTCTCATTTCATAAAAAAAACTTTTTCTTCAAAAAAAAACTTCCTCTTAACAAAAATACCGTTTCCTACAAAAATTCATTTTCTTCAAAAAAAATACGTTCTCTTAACAAAAATACATTGTCCTACAAAAATTCCTTTTCTTAAAAGTACATTTTCTTAAAAATAAAATAACATTTTTTCATGTCATTTGAGAAAAACAACAATGAAAAAATTTTGTTTATCAATTGTCTTTCATTTCTAATTAATAATTGTGTATATCTTCCTGAAGACGCTATCCAAAGGGTAGCGAAATATCGAAGAATATAATTAATTAAAAACACGACCAAACGCTCGAACAATTTAATTTTTTAATACAATTCGAAAGGTCGGATAAATCATCACTTATTAAATTAAGCAATATTTAGCTCACTGAAATAATTGTTTTTGTTTTGTCATACACAGTGCGACGACAAAAAGTATTGAATAGTATAGAGAACTTATTGCACTCCTTTTCCGCTCTCATGAAGAGATTCTGAGTAAAAGACCATAAACGAGTCTTATTCCCTTTATAGAATATTTCCATGTAAATGCACCATTTCGACAATGTTACACATAAAACAGTACAAAAGACATAAATGTTTCAAAAGGCATCAATGTTTCACATCAAAATTATGAATGAAGCAAGTTGTGACAAAAAGAGGGTAAAACGTTTCGAATCATTCGCCAGATGTCACCAGTGCTTTTGAGTCATACAATTCGTTCCATTAGTTCTCTATACTATTCAATGCTTTTTGGCGACTACAACCTGCTTGTGTGTTCGCTACCGCTACATTAATACCATCGTAATTAATTTCAGGCAGAGACTGTCGTTGTACAAGAACCACGTATGTAATGCTAACGGTGTGTGTTGATTGCATGTGTTCACTTTGATAGATTACTCTACCCGTGCCTATAAATGTTAACACATCAACAATTATGGTATTTTTCGAAGGGCGCCTTAAGCGTGTTGAAACTAACTGGTGCACAATATACTTATATAGCGAAAGGAACTTCGGTCCAATCGGGTGTCCCCTGACACCTCGTGAAATTTTTTGTTATTACCAGCTCGAAACGGGTTCGAAATGGTTCCACCAAATCGCAGTTTCACTGATTTGCTTCTTATGTTTTTACCGACTCGTAAATGGGTCGGAGACGATCTCCACAACTTACATTTCCCATTTTAATGATTTTACGGACCCGTAGCGGGTTCGCAACGGATATTGCTCCGGTTTTGTGCACCGGTTTTGTGCACATAGGGAATGCATTGAGACCTCAGCCATCTACCACTTAACATATCACAAGGCTCAGAATTATTCATAATTTTAATGGAAATAACAGTGGAAACAGGGTGGAGTAAATATGACATACGTCGCTTCTACTTATATATGCAGGTGACAAAAGAAAAAGAATCATCCAAACTTTTGATGGTTTGACATTAAACGAAATCAACAAAAAGCAATATTGTTCGCGGATTTCCAGGAGCAGCTAAAAAGGTCATATGAACGCAAATAATCCGACGAGGAAAATATTCTACATTATTTGCGCAACAAGCAGATGCCCTGGAAGAAAAATAAAAATTTACTTTGAAATAAAATTTACCAGAAATCGAAAATATTTCTAAAGTGAAATTGTTTACAACTTATCTCTGTTATACATCAGATTATTAGAAATTCCATGAACCAAAGTCTACCCACCCAAGTTAATGTTGTTAAGTCTGCAATCATTATTATGTTTATTGGTTTAACAGCGTAAAATCCACTCTCACATGCCTGATTACGGACAATAAGGATTGCGTTAAATATCCTAGTTACATGTACGAGTATGCGTTGTTATATGCACATTCACAGGCATTGTTAGGATAGATAAGTAGACTATCATCTAATAACTGTAATTGACGTAGTAGTGATATGGGTTATTTTCATTCCAAGTCTTTGAATATTCATGAACAGATATCCTGTAGTTTGGCGATGGTTTACACCTGGATGGGATCTAAAGTAAACTCAGGGCATTGTGTACGTATACATATAAACGTGCAGTCATGCCTGACGTTTGTGGTTAGATATCAGGATACAGGAATGTGGTTTAACGTCAGTATATAAATATAGAAAAGATGTTAGGCATTTTTTGATCGAAGTCATGTAGCTTTGTTTATATCATAAAATGATTGGATGGTATTCATAATTCTTATAAGACATTTATTAAACAATTCATAATTCTTATAAGACATTTATTAAACAATTTTTGTATAAAAAAATCATATGAGGTTTCAGGGGACACCCGGTTGGAACGAAGTTCCTTTCGCCATATATTATGTACTAGTTAGTTCCAACACGCTTAAGGCGCCAGTTGAAAAACACCATAATTTAAATGGATCTTTAAGAAAAGGTACTTTTTATATATTCTTTTTTTTTTTAAATATTCTTTTTAAACAGGGTGATTCAGGAAGTTGCGGACAAATTTATCCGGCGTATTCCCTGGCTCATTTCATGAAGAAAAGTCCACTAGGACCATGCCCGAAAATGCAAGTGTGCGAAATGGCAGCGGGTTCAAAATTTTCGGATTGGCGGCCGGAGGGTGGTAGGGTAAAGCTGCTAACTTCTGAGCCAGTGGTCGGATTTTTTGGGCTTGTTGGAAAGATCTTTAAGAGGCTTTTCAGAAATGCAAATCGTCAAGATACAGAGGTTTCGGAAAAAAAAGGAAAAAACAATTCACATAACCTCAATTTGCTGTAAGGAAACTTATGTTGAAAGATAGCCATACCTCTTATCTTTCCAAAACGACCTAAACGAAGCCCAGAGGTCTTACCGTTCCAAAGTTATGACCATTTTACTGAAATGCAAAAATGTTTGTTTTTGTTTTGGGAAGCGAAATAACAGCACACATTTATTTGTATTTGTAAATTAACACGTTTAAGATTTTATTTTCCAATCCATTTTCCAGTCCGTTCATCAGTGCCTAAAAAAGTAAGTAGTATTTATAGGTATTCATTGATAGAATTTTGTCATTCAACAAGTGTCTACGAACGCGAAAAGTACAAGTGATTTTTGTCCGTTTTTTTAAAAGTAAATAGCGACAAAAGTAAAAGTTTACGCTAATCTCTGCTGCAGCAACAGTTTCGAGTACGTTGTGTTTTGAATTAGTAAAGACCTTAAAGACCTTTCCAACAAGCCCAAAAACAAAAAACTCCGACCACTGGCTCAGAAGTTAGCAACTTTACCCTACTACCCTCCGCCCGCCATTCCGAAAATTTTTAACCCGCTGCCATTTCGCACCCTCGCATTTTCGGACATGGTCCTAGTAGACTTTTCTTCATGAAATGAGCCAAAGAATACGCTGGTGAAATTTGTCCGGAACTTCCTGAATCACCCTGTAGAATTAATTTTTTTTTAAAAAAAGTATATTTTTGGTTTTTTTTGCAAGAATATGTGTTATATATTCCCGGAAAGGTCCTTTTTTTAGATGAAGTACTTTCTATAATAAAACCGTGAGAGTATCAATTTTATTACAAAGAAGTAACTTTTTTTAAGAGCAGGTACTTTTTAAAGAGGTGGTACTCTTTTTAGGAAAAGTTTTTTTTGATTAAGGAAATGTACTTATTTTCAGAAAGGCTACTTATCTCAGGAAAAGAAAAGGTATTATTTTATTTTTAAGAAAAGGTACTTTGAAGAAAAGGAATTTTTGTAAGAAAACATATTTTTTTTTAAGAGAAGGTATTTTTTTGAAGAAAACATACTTTTTTTACGAAAAGTTATTTTTTTTTGAAGAAAAGATATTTTTTTAAAAAATGGGAATTTTTTTTATTGAATTGGTCCTTTATTCAAGAATAGGTACATTTTTATTCTACATTCTCAGGAAAATTTAGTTTTTTACACAAAACAAGAACAAATTAAAAGAAAAGGTAGTTTTTTAAGAAACGCCAGTTTGTTGTAAGAAAATGAACTTTTTTAAGAAAGGGTACTTATTAAAAAAATTCCTTTTTTTTTGAAGAAATTAACTTTTTGAAAGAAAATTTAATTTTTCTAAGAGAAGGCACTTATTTAAAAAAATTTTCTTTTTTTAAACTTCTTTCACTTTAGCTTTTCTAAATTTACGTTATCTTGGGTGCAAAACTTCAATATATACTAAATACTGGTTACAGGCTCCACCTAGAAAACTTGCTATTTAACAAGAAATATCCCAACATATGTGAGACATCTAGTTAGTCTAGACACAAACCAAAGCAAAAGTAAACAACAAAGTTGATAATAGTGGGTTGTAACATAATCGTGTTAAAACAAATGTTGGTTAATTTATTTTCATTTAGCCTCCATCCCGCAAAGTGAGATAAGGAACTGCGTTCCGAAAATTGCTTCTTAATGGTTGCATAAGTTCTATGAATACTTCGAACATGCAGCAAACTCATTATATGATATTTTTAATTTAGAAAGGATGTGTCAATAAGAATGAACTATTTAATTTTAAAATAAAGACACGTATTTATTGAGATAGTTTTGAATTTTTTATTGGATTGTAAAGAAGACATATTCTGATTATAATATAATATAATATCCGCCAAATAGCCCACGCGGCTCTGATGATACACCCTTAATCTTTTCATGACTTTTTTCAAGATATGTAGCTGTATCTCATCGATGACGCGTCGAATATCGCATTTGAGCTCAGGAATTGTTTCCGTTTTATTCCCATAAACCCGAGATTTCATAAAATCCCAAACAAATAAACCGCACGGAGTTAAATGGCATGATCTTGGTGGGCATTTTACATCAGAATTTCTTGAGATAATTTGTTTTAGAAATCGTTGCTGCAATAAATCTATTGTTTCATGCGCGGTTGGGCAGGTGGCGCCGTCTTGCTGAAACCACATGTCGTCCAGATCCATACCGTGCAGCTGAGGCTACAAGAACTCCGTTATTATGTTCCTGTAACGAATGCCGTTCACATCCACTGCAATTTCGGCCACATCTGCAAAGAAGTAAGACCCAATCACGCCGCCTGACCAAAATCCGCACCAGACAGTTGCTCGTTGTGGATGCCTTTGTTTCGCATGGATTGCATGAGGTTTTTGTCAGTCCCAAATTCGACAATTTTTTGTACTCACGGAGCCATACAGATGGAAATGCGATTCATCGGAGAAGATGATATTTTTTCTGAAAAATTGGCATTGCTTCACTTTGCTCCATTACCCTTTGAACGAATTGCTGGCGCTTTCCATGGACTACTGGTTTGAGCTCCTGAGTAAGCTGAAGTTTTTACGCATGAAGGTGGAGGTCTTTTTTAAAAATTCACGAAGCACGTAAACATGAACTTCGTGTACTATATCCTATATTTAAAAAAGGTGACCCGAGTCTATATGCCAACTACCGTGGAATAAGCCTTTTATCTATAGCAAAACCAATTATCGCTGACCTGATTGGATCATACCAGTGTGGCTTTAGGCCTGGAAAATCGACAACCGACCAGATTTTCACGCTACGCCAAATCCTGGAGAAGACCCACGAACAACAAATCGACACCTATCATCAATTTGTCGATTATAAAGCGGCCTTCGATAGCCCGATACGGGAGAAACTCTACAAAGAAAATGTCTTGGTATTCCTACAAACTCATACGCCTTTGCGGGATGACCGTGACGAACACCAAATCCATAGTGAAAGTCGGTAAGGATCTTGCCGAACCTTTCGAAACTAATCGAGACCTCAGGCAAGACGACACTATCGTGCGATCTCTTTAACATCTTAATAGAGATTATTCTGAGAAAGGCTGCAGTCAACATGAATAAAACCATCAGCAGCAAAAGGCACATGCTGCTCGCGTATGCTGATGATATAGAAATCATTGGGCGCACAGTTAAAGAAGTTACTGCGGTGTTTTCGAGACTTGAGAAGGGGTCAGCAAAAGTGGGTCTGACGGTGAATGAGGACAAGACAAAATTAATGGTTTCAACGAACAGCGCCTCCACGCGATTAGACCAAAGCGTGAACGTTGATAACCGTTATAACATCGAGGTAGTGGACGAATTTATATACCTCGGATCTGCCGTGAACAAAAACAACAACGTCAGCCTTGAGATCAAACGGAGAATTGTGCTTGCGAATAGATGTTATTTTGGGCTAAGCAAGCACTTTAGAGATAAAGCCCTCTCTCGAGTAACAAAAGTCCAGCTGTACCGGACTCTCATTCAACCTGTCTTGCTTTATGGCGCAGAATCCTGGGTCCTATCGCAAGCAGTCGAAACATCTGTAGGAGTCTTCGAGAGAAAAATACTCCGAAAAATTTATGGCCCTATAGTGCATAACGGCGAGTATCGGCGACGCATGAATCATGAGCTGTATGAGCTTTATCCTGACATTGACATAGTTAAGCGGATCAAGATAACGCGATTGCGCTGGCTAGGCCATGTCAGTAGAATGGATGAAGATGAACCAGCGCGAAGGCTTTTCGAAACCGAACTCGAAGGAAGACGAGAAATAGGAAGACCAAGACTCCGCTGGAGGGATCAGGTTGACGAATCCCTGCGTACACTTGGTATTGCCAACTGGAGAGATAAAGCAAAAGATCGAACTGGTTGGTGAAATATGTTATCTTCGTTTTGTAAGGTCCCTGACCCCTCGGGATTGTTCGAGACCGGATAAGTAATTAAGTAAGTGCCCCGTGAAATTTGAAGATGTTGAGAACGATGCTGAATTGATGTTTTCGGGTTTTCGGCGACACTCTCATTTACAGCACCAATGTTTTCAAGAGACCGAACGGTACGTGGGCACAAGGTGTCTCACAGTCCATAACCGACCGAGTTTCTTAAAAGGTTTTGACCACTCTTCGAATGGTTGACACTTTAGGTGCACTTTCTCGACTGAAAATTCTTCGAAGTTTGCGGGCAGTCTCAGCATAACTTTCCAAATTTCCGCTGAGTTACTTCCTCTGCCATGCACCGCATTTGCAGGATTAAGCCTACAGCATTAGTGATGCGCACAAGAACTGATCGGAGTTGGCCTTACAAAAACAGAGAGACGGGTCCAAATGAACCTAAAACGGTTCCAAAAAGACCGGAAAATGATTCTACAGGAACTAAAAGACGGACTGACAAGGACCGTAAAAATGTTCCTGAATAAGAGAACTCATTTTCAAAGGGGTCAAAAGTGTTAACCTTTGGGTGTGGGTACGAAAATGTGTATTTTTTTTAACAAACTTTATATCCTTATAATACGATATTTCACTTAAGCCTTTTTGGGACAGCAATTTGCTGAGAACCGGACTCGGTCCAAATACCCGGTTCGTCTCCGAACCGGCCTCGACAGAAAATGTGTATTTTTATCAAATTTTGTATTCTTTTAGCAAGATATTTCACATACGCCTCTTTGGGACAGCAATTTTTTTAGAACCTCAACAGTTTCAAATACTCGGTTCTTCTCGAAATCGGATTCGAGAGAATCGGTTCTTAAAAGAGGCGGAACCGCACATAACTATCCAGTATATCTCGGGGATACAATATTTAGTTTGGAACGAATCAGATGTTTGGAACGAATCAGATGGAACGAATCAGATGGGTGTAGCATAATGGCAAAGATCCGTAGGGACGACTCGGATGAGAATAGACCCAATTGACTAAAATAGCTGGAGATAGCAATTTGGTGTGAACCGGAATCGGTCCAAATACCCGGTTCTTCTCGAAACGGGACTCGACAGAATATGTGTATTTTTATCAAATTTGATATTCTTCAAATAAGATATTTCACTTACGATTCTTTGGGACAGCAATTTTTTTAGAACCTGAACTGTTCCAAATATCCGGTTCTTCTCGGAACCGGACTCGAGAGAACCGGTTCTTCAAATACTCGGGACCGCACATCACTATCCAGTATATCTCGGTGGTACAATATTCAGTTTGGGGGAATCAGATGGGTGCAGAATGAGAAAGATGCTGAGGGACGACTCGGATGAGAACAGAACCAGTTGGCTTAAATAGCTGTAGACAGCAATTTGCCGAGCTCCGGACTCGGTCCAAATACCCGGTTCGTCTTCGAACCGGCCTCGACAGAAATTGTGTATTTTTGTCAAATTTTGTATTCTTTTAACAAGATATTTCACATACGTCTCTTTGGGACAGCAATTTTTTTAAAACCTCAACCGTTTCAAATACTCGGTTCTTCTCGGAACTGGACTCGAGGGAATCGGTTCTTAAAATACGCGGAACCGCACATCACTATCCACTATATCTCGGGGGTACAATATTCAATTTGGGGGAACTAAACGGAACGAATCAGATGGGAGCAGAATGACAAAGATCCAGAGGGACGACTCGGATGAGAACAGAACCAGTTGGCTAATATAGCTGGAGAAACAAGATAGGATACTTCCACTAACATTCTCTGCTTTTGCAGGATTATGATTCCAATGCCAACACAATGCCAATGGGAGGTACAATATCTAGTTTGGAAGGGCAAAACGGAACAGATTGTAGAACACTAAGAAAACTTGAAGTCAGCACAAATTTCTTATAAAAGTATTGAGGTATCTGTCGATATATTTACAGTGCCCACTAGGCCTACCAAGTGCCTTAAATTAATGCCCAGAAATGGGGCATTCATCGAGCCACAGAGGTTCCAATTCCCTTTTTCAACCTAAATAATTCTAACGTACTTAAGGTATCAGAGTTAATCTTGGAGTGGTTGAAACAAAACATTGGTGTGGATACAAGTTGAAAAAGCTGTCGTGTTTGTAGCTTGTCGAAAATATACTATACATGCGCCCAAACACATTGTTTACAATGATTAATAGGTTATAATATATGTATTTGTGACCCAAATTTGTTTGTTGAAAGCCGCTGCACGCTCAAAAATAACGGCCTCTCAAACATATTTTTCCAAACATATTCTGCAGGAACCATGTATATGTTTGGAACACACTTCAAAGATTCATATGTTTGCAAGTCCCAAACTTACTTGTATTTAAATGCAAACTGTATCATGTTTACTGACAAACTTGTGTGCTTTTACGTGGAAACATATGCGTTCATCATCCCAAACATCCATATACTTACGTGGAAGCATTCTCGTGTTTCCTTCAAACCGACGTGTACTTACGTGGAAACATATGCGAATTTCCTCCCAAATATAATAATATTTAGAAACGAAATATTCTTTGGTTTCAACATATATGTATTATTATTATAATTAATTTTAACAATATAAATCCATACTTATAATTATAAATAACTTTAAAAAAAATTGAAAGATTTAAAACGGCCCATTTTATGTACATTTACTTGCATTGCATGCATTATCTGTTTTTTTCCATGAAATGAGAATCTGCTGCTCTTTTGCTTCTCCTTTGTTTGTTGTCTCTCACGTTTTTGTTTTCAGAAGGTTTCAGCTATGGTTGGTTATCACTATGCTTTAGTACACAAACAAGATATGTATATACAAACCAAGTTCATGCAAGCCAAGCGTGGTTTATTAATAGTGTTTTTTTATTACACTTATTTCACAAATGGCCCACCATTCCGATTTTCTCAGTAAAGGCTCGAACAGACAAAGGGCTTCACGTTGTTGCCTTTTCCAGTTTCTTTCGTTAAAATCGTTTCTCACTTTGGTACCACACATACATATATACGAAACACTTACACAAAAGCCAATGTAACATCACAATTCATTTAAACGTCCGAGCCTTCGTTTATTATTTGTTCACTGATCAAGCGTCTTTGATATCCTCTGTCCGATGAATCATTGACGACTGAACACATTAAACTAAAACCCAATACATCAGCCAAAATAAGAAACACTTTACACGCACATTCAGGAATATTTATGACTCACTGACTGAGAGAATAATTCAAAAATACAGACCCACTTACAAGATAGACTCTCTCGTTGTCCCTCTTTTATTCTCGTGCTCTCGAGAGAGCATAGATAGTGCAGCAAACACCGCTGTATTTGTATCAGAAGCATAAATATATGTGGTTCGCAAACACATATATTATAACATATTAATCGTTGTGTCTCAAACATGTAATATTGAATAGCAAACACAATGTCGTTGGACACAAGTATATTATATTTGCGACAAGCTCCAAACACACTCTATATTTGCATCCAAGCAACAAAAAAAGACAGATTTTTCGGCGTGTAAACAGACAACACAGAAACAAAAATTCAGCAGATCTTTAATTCATGAAAACATGATTGCTAACATGTACATGTTTACTGCACTATGTAGCTGAGGACGCTATTTTTCAGCGTGTATCAGTCAACAATTATGCAGTTACGGCCATATATTCCAGCTCTCTACGATGGGTCCTTTTTAATTGAGCGTAGTGGCTGGCCGTCTGTTGTGGCATGGCTCTTGTACATGAGAGCGTGCGTTCGAACCCTGCTCTGGTCCCCTTACTTGTTCATTCGACGACAGTAATCTCGCCTAGTAATGACAATACTCTCGAGTGTTAAACTGTGGGTGCCACTCGGTGGAAGTAAAACTAGAAAGCGCTGCGCTTACTGGTTAGTCACTGGATGTACGGTCCATGCAACGAGTGTCTAACTAGTGTGATTTTCTGCTTTAGCCAAATGCAACACTATAGTGACTAATGTTGTTATTTTATATTTGTTTGCTTAGTATTTGTTTGGTAATAGGAATATAATGTCGCTATCCAGATGATAGCTAGTGGCCAACTTTTCGTTATGAATACGGGGAATAATATTTAAATTCCAAAATGTCTTTCAATTTCTCAATAAATGGGAAAACAAAGTATCATAAATGCATTCCAATACAAAAACGTAATGGAAAGGCAAATTACCAATAATTGGTCTGAGTGAACTTGACTGTCATGTCACCCCTACATATGTATATACCCTTGGAAGAAGTGAAGTCAGAGAAATTTGTATTCAAACAAAGCAACAACTACAACAAACTGAAAAGCAAACAAACAAGCTGACAAAAACGATTTGTTAGGGTTCCAAACAATGAAAAATATTAGGTACAAAGCCAAATTCCAAGAAGAAGGGTGCAGAAATTAAGAGCTGAGACATGTACTATATTCCTTCTCTACGTAGTTAGTGGTGTTATTGTCGTCTCTGCATGAAAATCCATATAATTGATTTGACTTTTGATCACAGCAAATGAAGGTTACTCACTCACTGTGTCCCACTCTGTAGTTGACTGTGTCAGTCCACGCCCGAAAGGGGTGCGCTTGTTTGCTTGAGTTCAGCAAGAACTAATTTGTCGGTACATGTTTAAAGTGTTTTGAAAGTGAAGATGAGGAAGAAAGTGATGACGAGGGAAGAAGACGAGGGATGGTCTGCTTCATGAATGAATAATAATTGACTAGAAATTTTCCAATATATTCTGCAAACATGCACACTAAGGTGTCCCGAATTAGAAAAATAATTCACACGTTGACATAACCGGCATCTGTAACATATTCTCTCAAAGACACTCTGCAGGAATCATGTATATTGTTGGAATACAGTCAAAATACTCATATATTTTCCAGTCTCAAACTCACTTATATTTAAATTCAAACATTAAAATATTTACTTGCGTGTTTAATCTCAAACATCATTATTCTTGCGTGAAATCATTCATGTGTTTTTTCCCAAACCTCCATATACTTACGTGACAGCATGTGCGTATTTCCTCCCAAGCTTAATAATATTTAGAGGCAAATTATTTTTTGGCATCAATATTAAAGGGCGGACCAACAAGTCCGTGACTTTTTGAATGTAACACAGTTTTTTTTTGAATACAAAATAACATAATCTCTTTTTAACTCAATACACTTACTCCAACGTTTCTCCAATTTTTGTATCCCTTCCAAAAAATAGAATTTTTCGAGGTCCATAAAATAGGCATTTGTTTGATCAATAATTTCATCGTTGGAGCTAAATCTCTTCCCACCGAGCCATTTCTTTAGGTTTGGAAATAAGAAATAGTCACTGGGGACTAAATCCGGAGAATATGGCGGATGAGGTACCAGTTCGTAGCCCAATTCATAGATTTTACACTACACACTTGTGCACCCGTGCATTATCTTGATGAAAAATAACTTTTTTCTTGGCCATATGGGGTGTTTTTTGATGAAAAATAAATTTTTTTTTGTCCATATGGTGTGTTTTTTTTAATCCTCGCTAGATCGGTCCAATAAGTTGGCATTATATTCGCCGTTTATTGGTTTTCCCTTTTGATGTTGGCAATCGATGTCGATTATCCCGCATGCATCCCAAAAAAACTGTTGCCATCACCTTATTGTCCGACAAACTTACCTTGGCCTTCTTTGGAGCTGGTTCACCCGGAGAATCCAATTGTTTAGACTACTGCTTTGTCTTCGGAGAGTTGTAATGGATCCACGTTTCATCCACAGTTACAAAATGCCGCAAAATACCCTACGAATTGCGGTTAAACAACTCCAAACAATCCTTTGAAGTTGTCACAAGATTACGTTTATTGTCCATTGAGAGCAAACGCGGCATCCATCTTGCAGACAGCTTTGCCAACTGATCATTTAAAATCGAAACCACACTGCCATATGAAATGCCTATGGCATCAACAATCTCACGCACTTTTACTCTTCAATCGGCCAACAGCATATTGTTGACTTTTTCGACATTTTCGGGTGTATTGACCTCAATTGGCCGTCCAGAACGTTCAGCGTCATTTGTACATGTGCGACCACAACGAAAGTCAGTAAACCACTTTTTACCATTGAAATCGATGGTGCGGAGTCCCCATAGTATTTATTAAGCTATTCCTTGGTTTGATTGACGTTTTTTTTCGCAAAAAATAATGTTTAATGAGCACTCGAAATTCACTTTTTTACATTTTTAAAAAAATGCACGAAGTTGTATATTTTGAACAGCTGTTAAACGCAAAGTAAATGACAGAACTTGCTCAGGCAGTAGTCTGTTAACATGTGGTACTTGATGGGAGCAGTGTTGCATTTCATATAACTACGAGCAACGTTTGAAAAGTCACGGACTTGTTGATCCACCCTCTATTCTCTCAAATACAGTCTGCAGGAATCACGTATATGTTTGGAACAATGTGGTGGATATACAATGAAATATATATGTATATGAAATTTGCGAATCCAAAAATTGTTACGTTATCTCCACGTATGTGAAAATATAAATTTTTTTTTAATGACTCTATTATAAATTAAAAAAAAACTGAATTCTAATCATAAAGTTAATTAATTTTTCAATTTCAATGCTCCATAGAACAATAATTGTTATAAACTAAAATATTTATAAAAATCAAAACATAAAGAAAAATGTATATCAGTCGAAACAAGTTTTCATTATGAAAATTCATCGGAATATAAATAATAAAAAAAAGAGCAATTTTTTCTCTTATTAACCAGCTATTAAATTAGAAAAGTATTTAACATCTTCTTCCTGAAGATAAATTTTACAGACTTTCAATGTATTTTTTTTTCTGATGATATTTTATTTCGGACTGAATTATCAAACACAATTTCAAAAAGATTGTTTGGTAATTTTTCAGCAAATAGGCGATGTATGTATATTGACTTTTAATTAATTGTTTTTATATAAATAATATTATTAAAAATGTCTGAATTATTCTACATCTGAACTTTTTAACTATAAAAATCAATTCAGAAATTTTTAGTAAGATTCTACTACTGGGTCATATCTTACCCAAAGCACTGTAACGTCAGTAATACTAAATACCTACTGAGGGTTAATTTCGAATAATAAAACAAATGAATAAATGAATAATAAAATAGATACGAATCTTAGTGTTTTCAAAAAAACAAATGTAAAAGTAACCATTTTTTAACATGTTTCTTTTAGTTCATTGCCACGTATATCCCACATTTTTAACAATTTCTCACAAAAAGTGGCGTATGCGATTAAATGACAAAAGTTTTCTGATGGAAAAAATTGCCATAACTCGAAAAATTTTCTCCATGACCATTGATATTATTCCATACAACAATGAAGAATCCCCACCATTATATCTAAAAAAATATTGGACCACTTTTTTCATACCATTTTTTTGATATACCTTACTGAATCTTTAAATTCAATTTCCCAAAAATTTTTTTGGATGTACGTGTAGATAACCCCGGTACGACGATATGTGTGATTAATCTCAAACATCCATATGTTTGCGTGGAAGCATTTATGTGTTTCCTCCCAAACCTCCATATGCTCTCGTGGCAACATGTGCGTATTTCCTACCAAACGTAATAATATTTAAACTCAAATTATTTTTTGACTTCAATATTATATTTAACTTTCTAATGATTCAATTTACCATCATAAATCGAAACTTTTTTAATAATTAAAATAAAAATAACATCCCATGAAGGGATTGGGGAGAGGTTTTCACAACATGTGAACTTTGCGCTTTCGAGTTTTACCATCACCAATTGGGACTTACGGTTTTCCACCGACTCCGAAAAGTATTTTGAGAAGCTTCTTTAACCAATTACTAAATAAATAAAAAGATTATGTTTTGCATGTAATGAGAATCTGCTGCTTTTGCGTTTCTCCTTCCTTTGTTGTCCCTTACGTTTTTGCAGGTTTCAACGTCACCAAAACGCTACTACTAACGCTACTTTAATAAAGCGTGCATTAAATACTGGTATTTTTGATGGGTTAGCATCTATAGGCACGGGTAGGGAAACCTATCAAAGTGAACACATGCAAACAACATACAGCATTAGCATCACGTACGTGGTTGTTGCACAACAATAGTCTCTCCCTGAAAATAAGTATGATGGTATTGATGTAGTGGCAGCGAACAAACAAGCAGGTCGTCGTCGCCAAAGAGTATTGAATAGTATAGTATGGAACAGATACATTGATGCCTTTTGAAGCATTTAACCTTTTTGTATTGTTTTATGTAATAACATTGTCGAAATGATGCATTTATGTTGAAATATCTTATAAAGAGAATAAGACGCGATTATGCACTTTTACTCAGACTCTCTACATGAGAGCGGAAAAAGAGTGCAATAAGTTATCTATACTATTCAATACTTGCTGTCGTCGCTCTGTTTATGACAAAACAAACACAATTATTTCATTGAGCTAAATATTGCTTTCACCACAAACACTATTCTTGTTTTTCCAATGTAACATTTACAAATATGTTCATAGAAATCGGACAGGTACAGTGCAACAAAAAGGTGTTAACACATCGACCATGAGTTCGACAGTCATTGATTTTTTTGATGTATTTCTTTTAATATTAACAAATGGTTCCCACCTTCGATTTTCTCGCTAAAGGCTCGCGCAAACAAAGGGTTTCACATTGTTGATTTTTCGAGTCTCTTTATTCAAAATGGTACTACTATATATTTTGTATCAGCTTACTTACTTAATTTGCCATCCTCTGCTCTGTGAACGATGAATGATTGGATACTGAGTGAATGCAACTAAAACGACACAGATCATTCATCATAAAAAAACTCTCACTTCATCTGCAATTCACACACGAACAATGGCAAAATACAGTTACACACTTGCAACAACATTAACTTTTTAGTTAATGTATGAGAAATTAACATTAACTTATGTTGAGAATAATCTCTCTTTGCCTCTTATTTATTCTCTTGCTCTCTACAAAGCATAAAAAGTGCTACAAACACAGCTGTATTTGTATTATAAACAAAGCTGTATTTGTGTCACAAACACTTATATATATTCAAACATATTAATCATTGTGTTTCTAACATGAAATATTGTATAGCAAACACCATGCATTTCGACAAAAGTTTACTATATTTGTGATGACAAGCCCCAAACATAGGATATATTTGCATTCAAACAACAAAAAAGACAGACTTTTCCAAAGGTATAAATCTATGGGTGGACGCCGTTGATGCAATGGTCACTGTGCACGACACTTGTACATAAGTAAGTGGGTTCGATCACTGGTCTGACCATATCACATTTATTTCAACGACATTTGCCTCGCTAAGTGACGGCGGCACTATCTAGTAATTTGCCATAGAAACGCATTGACTTCAGTTTGCTGCATTACCCATTGAACGAAATGCTGGGTTTTTCCATGGTCTAGTGGTTGGAGCTCTAGAGTAAGCTGAGTTTTAGAACCTTATATGCTGTGCATAAAAGGCTTATTCCACGGTAGTTTGCACAGGGACTCGGGTCACCTTTGCTAAATATGAGCCATTGTATACTGAGACTCCAATTGCCGGGCTTGCATTCATCTCACATAATTTTGCAAATGAGCTGGTGCCTGTACCTTAGTAGCTCCGCCGGTAATCCGTCGGCTCCTGCGGCTTTATTGTTCTTAGGTCGGGCAATAGCTATTGTGGCCTTGTCTTGGTTTGGATAGGGGCAATTGACGTCGTCGTCCATATTGTGATCGATTGTTTCAACGTCATTGGATGTCTCAGTTACCATATTCCCAGCATGTTCTGCATATCTGCGACGACCTCTGGTAATTGCAGCTTTCCTATGTCTAGCTTTCTCTGCGTCCGGTTTCGCATGATTTTTGCTCTACTTAATCCGGTGCGAAGGTAGTGGTCAGAATCGATGTTAGCTCCTCTCATCACTCGTACGTCCATTACACTTAATGGGTGCCTCCCATCAATTACCAAGTGATCAATTTGGTTCTTCGTTCTTTGATCAGGGGATACCCAAGTAGCCTTGTGGATGTCTTTATGCTGGAATCTTGTACCACTAATGGCCATGTTTTTTGCTGCGGCAAAGTCAAGAACTGATATTGTCAGCACGAGAACTGATATTGTCAATAGTTGGGCGAAATGCAACTACTTTAGCATTAAAATCTCGTGGTACGATCTTAATGTCATGGCCAGAGCAGCGGTCGTGCGTAGAGGCACGTTTCCTCCAGGCGAGCATATAATATGTATTTTTCATCATCATCTTTCTCTTCTGTCGGGGCATGCACACAAATTAGGGAAATATACAAATATTTTGCATTTATGCGGATTATGGATATACGTTCGCTCATAGGATTGAACCTAGAGAACCTTTTGCAACTACAAATCCGCAATCAAATTCATGTTTCTTCTCATGGCAGCTGTAGTATATATCGCAGTTTCTCTTTCTTGTGCAGCCATGTCCTGTCCATCGTATAACGTGGAGGGCAGTAATGTCAGTCTTATAACTTTCGAGGACATGTGGCAATTTGATACTTGCACCGGATCTCTATAGAGTTCATACATTCCAAGTGAATATCCTGAAGTCGTGGTCCTTACGACGTTTGCGAGGGTCATCAACAAATAGGAGTTGTTCATGTTTTCGTTTTTGTTCTTGTACAAGGTGTTTTAAAAGAAGTCATCCGATGTTGTTTGGCTCTAATTTTTTTTCTAAATGAAAAACTTCGATTGTGTTTTTTCATTATGTTTATTTGAACCTTTAGAATTTTATTCGTTAAGTTGAGAAGAAGATATCGGTTAAATTGGGCGCCGTCACAATTGATTACCATACGGGCTCGTTTTATGGCATTTTCCATCTCTTTGGCGAGAACTTCGGGCGTCAGATTCTCGCACTCGTGTCGAATGTTGACCTTGAGGGCTTCTCGGGCTTGTTCACGTGAACACGGTACTTCAAAAAACCCCACAAAAAATGTATGGAACGGATAAATCGGGCGATATTGCGGGCCAGTGCAAATCGCCAAAACGAGAGGTGAGGCGACCCGGGAACGCCGCCTTCAGAATATGGGTTGTGTGTGTGCCGTTGCTCCGTCCTGTTGGAACCACATGTTCCCGTCCTAATTTGTCGAATTGCAGCAGAAGAAACTCGGTTAGCATGGCCCTATAGCGCTCACCGTCCACTATTGTCATTTGACCAGCGGCGTTCTCGCAATAAAATGGCCCGATGACTCCTCCAGCGTGAACAGTGCACCGTGCAGTCACTTTGAGCAGGTGTAATGGCTGCTCGTGCATCACTCGTGGTTTTTCGGTGCCCCAGAAGCGGGAGTTTTGCTTTCACGTACCCGCTGAGGTGGAAATGAGCCTCATCGCTCATCATGATTTTGGTGAAAAAATCGTCCACTTCGTCCACGAGATTGAGGATAGCTTGGGCGTAGGTTCCACGAGCTTGGCGGTCGACAGGCAGCAGCTGATGCACGGACTAGACTTTGTATTGGAACATGCGCAGGCTAATTGTGAGGCACGGCGTCTGGTCGATGTTTCCGGCGACAACTCGACATCCTCGGCAACAGGCTGGCCACTCCTGGCAACATATCGTGTGGTCCCATACTCTACAAGGTTAGTGGCCAAACGGCGCAGTGTTTGCACAGTCGGTGTCGGACGGCCGGGGAATCAGCGACGGTATTCGCGCTGCGCCAACACCACAGACGAATTGTTACGCAAAAAAATGGACACGATTCCGCGTTCTTGGGGAGTGTAGCGCTCCATGGCTTGTATACTTGTATTCTACATCTGTCTAGTCCACAAATGTCAAAACAGCTTTGACATTGGCGGCGATTTGCAAAAATAAGAACATCTGGCAATAGGGTGGTCACTTTGAAACACCCTTTATATTCACTGCCATTATGAACGGAGGCGGGAGGCAAACCCAGTCCACCGGATTTTTGCATTTTACCTACTGCCAGGATATTTGATTGCAATCGCCCATTATGGATAAGACGCTGGTTCCTATCTGCTGTTGGCCAAAATGTTTGGCTCACCCGCCTTCTAAGGGCAAAATAATATGCCCGTTAGCTGGATGAGCTTCAGTGACATCAGTCACCTACAAAACCTGAGACATATCGGTGATCGCATAATCAATCATGCTGCTCATTTATTTTCGCCATTTCCCTCTAGGTAGCTAAAGCTGGTTTCCGATAAAACCACTGCCCAAGACGTACTACGTGGAAGTAGTGAGCTGCTTGGACTGCTCAATGAAGGAATCATTTCTGGCCACTCCCAAGTGAATGGCTATCAGAAACTTTCCGCCTCCACGGATAGTCCCATGTCTCATTTATATCGACTGAAGATTAAAATATGTCAATTCTGATATTTAAATCAGAGAAATCTCCGTACTAAACACTGAAAAATGTTTTTTTTTGCAGAATATTAATGAAACAAGGATGTGTAAATACATGCTATGACACGTTTGGACGTACCTTAAAAAACCATTCAAACGATACCAATATTGTATATATTGTCTATTACAATGGTCCAGCTAACAGGATCTTAATGCTAGACGCGATATATTTTGCGAATCATCCTAAAAGAACCCAAGGTGCATTTTGAGAGGTGGACAAAAGTAAATATTTTTTTGTGAGTCGGTCTAATATAGGCGAAGGTATGCGAACTGTTTTCGAGAATCGAAAAGAATTGCGGCTAAATGTATGTCGATTAACCCAAACGAGTTGCAATTCGTTGAAAACGATATATGTATGTGCCCCTATTTATTAAAACCCACGTAGCGTGTCAAATTTCCTTTTTCCCACATATTTAATTAATGAGAAAAGTAATTTGTAATGTAGAAATTGGGCTGGCCTTACGGCTTATTTGAATTTTAGTATATGAAATTTGTAAATCTAGATCGGTCCAAGGACGCTAGCAAGTCTTATATATATACTTAAGTATATAAATTAAAATCGTAAATCTAAATATGTAAAAGAATATGGAAAATTTAATGCTAAAAAAAAATGCGTGTCAAATTTCATGAATTCCCTTTTTTTGGATTTGTATGTAAAAAACCTTCAATATTAATATGAAAACGTTCGCAAGTCTGACAAACATCGGGAAGTAATGTACAAATTCAATTATATATTGCACTAAACTATAAAAATGCAACATAGAGAGGGGAAACTTTAATCGCGTTTTACTTTAAAACTTGTTTTGACACACTAGGTGGGTTTTAACTTGCAGGATATGTATATTGAATAGTATTGTACCTGCACTAAAAGAGGTATTTTTAGGAGTTGTAAATTCAAATTTATTTTAGTATATTGTAGAACCCAAGCACCATCACCGCACGAAAGCAAACAAACTCGTAAGATTAGAATTTATTCGTTTATTTTAGTTAACTTTTGCCATCAATCATAAATCTCAGTTGGTTGGTTGGTTGGTTGAAAAGGATGCAAGACAGCACGCTGTCTAGCACACTTAGGCTAAAGAAGAAGCCCATTGTGATACCTGCAGTTTCCTCTATAGCAACTATTGACTAGTCGTCTAGCCAATTTGCCCTTCCAATGAATTTGTCTATAAGACCTACAGGAATAGTCTGTAGGGCTACGGTGCTAACTAAATGTGTACCGAATATCCTACTTCTCAGTCCTGCCAGAGCAGGGCAATCCAAGAGAAGATGTTTCGTCGTTTCCTCGTCCTCTTCCATGCAGCATCTACAGAGAGTGGAGTTTCTATGTCCCAATATCCCGTAAGTGTTCCTATCATTGTGGATAACCTGCCTCTCGGCAAGTTAAGTAGTTGCCTAGTCCTCTTCCTGTCCACCTGTGGCCCTGGCTTGTTTGCAAGTTGAAGTACGTATTACCTTGAACATATTGATCGGCCCACTGCCTCATCGGCAAACGGCAGGTAGAGATTGGCATACTAACATCTTCTTTTGCCGGAAGAACCTATGCCGTAGTACCCTGTCTAGCTAACGCATCCGCTACGCAATTGCCTGGAATGTCGCTGTGTCCCGGTACCCAGATGAACCTGATGTCAAAATACTCTGCCATCACCCTAAGTGATGAATGGCTTTCAGGGATTTAATGGCAGCCTGGCTGTCCGTGTAGATAGATATTCTCCGGAGGGTAGTGACACTACTTTTCGGTAGTTCAGCAACCTCCAGTATGGCGGTAATTTCCGCCTGAAATACACTCCAGTGATCAGGCAGCTTGAAGGAGATATTAATATTTAGGTTCGGTGAATGGACCCCATAGCCTACTTGCTCGTCCAGCATTGATCCATCCGTGAAAAATCTAATACTACTAATATCGCCTTCCAGTGACTTTTCCCAGGAATTCCTGTTCGGAATAGAAGCCCTTAGATTTGTCGCTGGTAGAAGGTAGGGGATACAGTAGACCGTTTTTACGGGAATAGAGTTGATCCGCTGTAGTAATTCAGAATGTCCGGGATGTAGCGGCTGCCGATTTGGCCATGATATCAGGAGTACAGATGTTCAGTTTAGCACTAAGTGCAGTGCTAGACATCGTGGCCTTTGCCACACTAACGCTAATCAGTGCAGATCTTTGAATTTTCATCAAGGAATTCAGAATATATTTTTATTTTGGAGGGATCTCCACCAAACTACGATGCCATAGAGAAGTATTGGTGTGACTATTGACGTATAAATCCACAGGATGATCTTAGGAGACAGCCCCCAGCGCTTTCCTATCGCCCCTTTACAGCAGTAAAGAGCAACAGGCGCCTTTTCCACCCTCTCCACCACATTCGGTTTCCAAGACAGTTTTCTGTCTGAGTTGCAAACGAAACATTTTTGGGGCAAAATATATAATTGTGTGCCTGAAATGTGCTACTCTTTGGGTATGGGTTAAGAGACATGGTGATCTTTGACTCTTTTTTGAGTTTATACCTTGATATTATTAAGTTATATTCAAACTCCCAGCAATGCCACTCAAATGTATTTCCTAGATTTTAGGGAGTTTAAAACACATATTCTTAATCAATTTGTGTAGAAAATTCACAAACAACTTCATCGCATGATTACTAAATGCCTCTACCTAGCTACAAACGATTCCACCACTAAAATTGACAAAATAACAGACACCCTAATCCACATGCATACATATACATACATACGTCTAAATGTCACAATGTATCTAACAAAATATGTGGCATTTATCAAATTATCGGTTAATTAAATATTTATCGTAGGGCTAAATAAAGTAATTATAATAATCGTCAAGTGTAAATTGTTTTTAATGTTTTTCTATTTAAGGGGGGAAAGCATTTTCTATATTCGTTTTCCATTGACAGGAGAAGGTCTCCCTTGACACATCATGGGATATAAAAGGAAAATATATATTTGTTAATTTTTACATAAACAATAAAGTTGTACATGCATTAACACAATGCAATACAAAAATAACGTAAACACCCAACAAATTAGATTAAAGTCTTTATAAATAAAATTAAATTAAGGGTTTCTCAAGGATAACACATCAACCTGAACCAGGGTCCGTATCAGGCCCTAGTCCATATTATTGACACTCACCATTGTCATTCTTTCAACCTTACTCTGCATTTGCAAGAGACAAAAAAGAGAAAAAATGTTTGTGTAACGTACACATCCGGACAATAATAAAGTCATGACTCTCATAAGCTGTCGTCACTATCGTTTCATGCGAATTCAATATCATTTACCAAAATCTACAAATAAAAAAATTACATGAGGTGTCAGGGGACACCCGGTTGGAATGAAGTTCCTTTCGGTATGTATTATGTACATACTAGTTACTTTCAATACGCCTAAGGCGGCGGTTGAAAAATACGATAATTTAAATAGATCTTTAAGAAAATATACTTTTTGTAAAATGATAACATTTTCTTAAGAAATTTTTTTTATAGAATGTTTTTTTTTTAAAGTATATTTTAAGGTCCTTTTTGTACGAATGTGTATTATATTTTCCCGAAAAGGTAATTTTTCATAGAGAGGTACTTTTTTAATTAAAAGCTAATGTTTATTTAAGAAAAGTTACTATTTTTAAAAAGACGTACTCTTTGTAAGGGAAAGTCATAAGCGTATGATTTTTTTTTACAAAGAGGTACAAACAGGTACTTTTTAAACAAGTGGTACTCTTTTTAGGAAAAGGATATTTTTTTTAAGAAAATGTACTTATTTTCAAAAAAGCTACTTATCTCAAGAATAGAAAAGAAAAGAAAAGGTATTAAATTTAGTTGTCTTGGATCCTCGTTATGTTTAAAGTTGTAATTTCCTCTAAGGCTATAAGAGATCATGTTTTCTCCGGTTAGTGCAAAAAATGTAAATGGATTCGAACTCACATTCGCTGGACGATCGTTTCGATGTTTGTGACACGTCATCTTCAGCAGCGTCTAGCCCGTTAAGCCACTGCGGTGTGTATTTACACAAGTCACTAACCGAAGACATTTATTGATTGTGCAGAGTGATTAGTTGTCGCTACTTACACATTGCTTTCCTACTTACACGCACTGATGAATAAGTTTTGAAAGTTCTCTTTATAGAACGAACTATTCTAATTGTAGTTGTCTCGTTCTGTTTTGGTTTCGCCCTGCCATATGTTTCGGGTCTTTGTGAAGCAGTTTTGATCACCTTCGGACAATTATGTAACAACCAGATCTTAATATCGTGTGCCGAATGATTCGGGTCGTTATCTTGATAAAATTTGAAGTTTGATTCAATGCCAAGTTTTTTTACGCTATCTTTCAGATTTGTCTTCAAAATCGGCAAATACACATTCCTGTTCGTTATTCGTTCGATAAAGTGTAAGTTGCCAACTCCTGAAGCCGCCATACACCCCCAAACCATCACGGACCCACCACCATGTTTGACCGTTTTTCTCAAATTTTTTGATTCTAGTCCTTTGCTTGGTTTGCGCCATATTTTACCCCTTCCATCGCATCCAAATATATTAAATTTACTTTCATCAATAAACAGTACCTAATTATAGATTGTTAAAATCATAAAGCATTATTTTTTTTCCCCACTTACAGTGCTCCAGAAGTCAAAGTCCTTGGCCATATATTGATGGGCAAAAACAAGTCGGTCATTTTGGTTCTTCTTGCTAATGAGGTGCTTCTTCCGTGCAACTCGGCCATGAAAGTTATTTTTTCGAAGAAATCTTCATACTGTTTCTGGGTTAACCTCTGTCCCAGAAGCTTCTTTGACCATCGCAGTTAGATTTGGTGCAGAAATAAAGGGATCATTCTTAACTTTTCGTAAAATTATACTCGCATTCCTAGAGGAGAGTTTCTTTAATCGGGGTAGGCGTTGTTTGTTGGTAATCAACCCATCCTTTTTATATCTAGCTATGATGTCATGAACCGTTGATTTTCTTTTCTTCACTAGTTTCGAAATTTCGCGTTCAGATTTTCCATCTAAATGCTGATCAATAACTATTTTGCGTTCTTCCAAGGTGGACTGTTTAATATTACGTGGCATTTTTACAGAATATTTTAATTGACTTCACGGAGCACTTAAGAAGATAACAATGACCAATAATTTTAAAAACAATTACAGAAAACGAAAAATTAACGGTATATTTACTGACTTCTCGCTCAAAACATTGCTTGCCAGACTTTCAATGTGAGGCAAAAAAGAGAAGAAGTCTTAGTTTAGACTTTATGAGCATTTTATAACGGTACTTAGAATATTTCATTGCAGTTGTTTTTAAAGCCAAGAGTTTGTGTAACAAAAGGGGTAAAAAATAAAATATATTTTCTTTTATAAACACAGAAATATTTGGACTGCAAATATTTTCATGGTACTGCCCGACTTTAAATGTGATTGACTGTATTTACTTTCTTTCTTCATATTACCTTTTCCTTTTCCTTCATATTGCTTTCTTTCCTTTTATAATATTTTAAGTCTATTTTATGGATAAATGAATTGAAAATGTGATATACTTATATATTTATTTTTGAATTTAATACCAGATCTACGTGAATTGTTTTGATTAGTTTTTTATTGGTAATATTTTTCTTTTGAAGTTTTTTTTTTGTTTTAAGTTTAAAGATGTTGGTAGTTAACCACATTAAATAATAAATTAATATTTATATTACTTCTACATTAAAGAAATCTTTTTTTCCATTATGTTTACTACATCAAAATAGCTTTACTTGCTTAATAACTTTGCAGAGAATATACATAATATACATACATCGCACAGATGGACATATGTTATCTACAAGCGCTACAAGCTATCATAACATTGATAATATTCTACTGCACTCGCTGCCAACTGACAGTGTGGCGCTGAAACGATGAAGGAAAGAAAGAGCGCAATGCCACACAAGCATGCTCTCGAATGATTCAATTAACACTTCTCTCAACGCAGCAAGTGGTTGATCGTTGTATACCGCGTGTTTTGTAGTTTTTTTTGTTGCTTTGATTGAAGTTCTACGTTGTATGTTCAAATCGTTTCTCAGCAGTAACTGCTTAAACATTAGTTGTGAATGTTAGGCAGCACTTGAAATGGGAACGTGTCATTTGAAACTGATTCAACTCAGCTTGTTTCAGATGTTTACTAGACGCTGCTGAAGATGATGCTTCACAAACATCGAAACGATCGTCCAGCGAATATGAGTTCGAATCCCACCCGCGCCATTTACATTTTTGATGTGTTAACATCTATACGCGCGCCTCTAGGGCAGTAAACTATAAATTTAATACATACGCAAGTGTTAGGTTTGTAAGAGTAAATCATCGTTTGTTTGTTCGTTGCTTGGCAGTCGGTATTGAAAGTGATTATTGGGCGATTTTCATATAATTTTCCCACGCGATTTTCTCCGGAAATTCATAGCCGATTTTATTAATTTTTGGATTAAAAAAAATCCGATGAGTGTTCGAACTCACGGGCGATGTGTTAACACCTTTTTGCTACACGGTACCTGTTCGATTTCTATGAACACATTCGTAAATGTTACATTGGAAAATAAAAAACAGCGTTCAATCATATGATGACGTTACAGTTAAATAATATTAATACTTAAAATTATTTAAAGACCCAGTGCAAACACATGTGTCATTATTTTCTTGCTCAATACTTTTTGTTTTATTCCCACAAAAGTCAAAGAATGCAAAGCAACAGACACTTGTACATAGATACATACATTGTTATATTCGTACGATATAACCGAAGATCAACATAAAATACTTTTTTAATATTACTCCAAATTAATACTCCAAATTAAAACACTTCAATCTCGGCTCGCCGATATCGGATCGTCTTAATTTTTGGCCTAAACTCTTGGTCGAAACCCGCACTAGCCTTTTAATCCAAAAATTAATAAAATCGGCTATGAATTTCTGGAGAAAATCGCGTGGGAAAATTATATGAAAATCGCCCAATAATCACTTTCAATACCGACTGCCAAGCAACGAACAAACAAACGATGATAAGACAAAACCGAAGATCAACATAAAACACTTTTTTAATATTACTCCAAATTAATACTCCAAATTAAAACACTTAAATCTCGGCTCGCCGATATCGGATCGCCTTAATTTTTGGCCTAAACTCTTCGTCGAAACCCGCACTAGCTTTTTCATCCAAAAATTAATAAAATCGGCTATGAATTTCCGGAGAAAAGCGCGTGGGAAAATTATATGAAAATCGCCCAATAATCACTTTCAATACCGACTGCCAAGCAACGAACACACAAACGATGATTTACTCTTCCAAACCTAACACTTGCGTATGTATTAAATTTATAGTTTACTGCCCTAGAGGCGCGCGTATAGATGTTAACACATCAAAAGCTAGTGCGGGTTTCGACGAAGAGTTTAGGCCAAAAATTAAGGCGATCCGATATCGGCGAGCCGAGATTGAAGTGTTTTAATTTGGAGTATTAATTTGGAGTAATATTAAAAAAGTATTTTATGTTGATCTTCGGTTATATCGTACGAATATAACAATGTATGTATGTATGTGCAAGTGTCTGTTGCTTTGCATTCTTTGACTTTTGTGGGAATAAAACAAAAAGTATTGAGCAAGAAAATAATGACACATGTGCTTGCACTGGGTCTTTAAATAATTTTAAGTATTAATATTATTTAACTGTAACGTCATCATATGATTGAACGCTGTTTTTTATTTTCCAATGTAACATTTACGAATGTGTTCATAGAAATCGAACAGGTACCGTGTAGCAACAAGGTGTTAACACATCGCCCGTGAGTTCGAACACTCATTGGATTTTTTTTCACTAACCGGAGAAAACTTCATCTCTTATAGCCTTAAAAGAAATTACAACTTTAAAATGTATAATTTTATTTTTAAGAAAAGATACTTTAAGAAACGGAAATTTTTGTAAGAAAAGGTATTATGTTTAAGAGAAGGTATTTTTGTTGAAAAAGGTTTTTTTTAAGAAATGGGAATTTTTGTAACAGTTGTTCATTTTTTCAAGAATAGGTACATTTTTAAGAGTAGGTACTTATCTGACGAAAATTTATTTTGTTTCACAACACGGTACTCTTTAAAGAAAAGGTAGTTTTTTAAGAAAAGGCAATTTGTTGTAAGAAAATTTACTTTGTTAAGAAAAGGTATTATTTAAACCAGTTCGCTATTGTTCGTTAACAGAAGAAGAAAAAAAATGTATGTCTTCGTTAAATTTCAGACAGCTATTGCAAATGAAACTCAAACAAATTGATGACCTTGGGCTAGGGTATGTTTAAGACAGTCATTGAAAGTTATTGGAAAATTCTTTCAATTTAAATTAATTCATGCTGTAATTTTTATGTAATACGCAATTCCAGGAAACAGCTTAAACAAATTTAATAGATTCCCTGCATTACAAGTTTCAGTGCTAAAATAATTAGCCATGGAAAAGTACAACCGTTTAGAATTAATGTGAAACTGTAATTTCTCGTTCCTTTGTAGTGACTGTAACATTTTTTAGATATTTTTAAAGCACTGAATAACTTTGTGACATGGAGTTTGAAACGAGTTTGAGGTAAGCTCCGTTATGTTCAGTCAGAATAGTTTATCCGCTACTGAGGTAAATTTTAACATAAACATTTAATTTACATAGAAACTTGATTTCTTGGAATAACATCAAGTGTTTTGCTCATGAAACATAACACTTGTCTTTGCATGACAGAACTCTGCTCGGAAGACTTGAATACAACAATCTTCTGGGGACCTTTGATTTGTGTTGACACACTACTCTCTGCATACTTTACAGACTAATCGATTGACTACAGATTGTTCGGGTTCGCCTGGAAAGTCAGGATCGGATATCCGGGTTACTGGGTTAGTATGAATTTTACATGTTCAATGAGAACGGTTCGGGATCGGTTGTTACAGAGTAAACTATATAGGAATGGTCAGCCGAAACCGGTAAATAGGAATAGCCAGAAGAAGCAGCTGTGAATGAACAGCCATTCGAAGACGCTGTATAAGAACAATCACTCGAAGAGCTGAGTAGGAACAGTATGTCGTAGTCGCTTCGTAGGAACAGCCAGCCAATACATCTGTATAGCATACTTTGTTACAATGTAACTGATACACAAAGGCGACCACGTACCCTCTCCCAGCGATTTTGACGGCATCCACAACCACCGTCATACTCCCGCAAGGGGGTCAAGCCATCCGTGCTACCAAAAATACAAAGTCTCTCGTCTGAGTGTCGCGTGGAGCAAACTTGTCCAATTAAGTATCATCGTGCGACAACTCTGCAAAACAACACAAACAATAACATCACGACTACATCACGACTAATAAAAATGGTCCAATAACAACAGAAAATCGGCTATATCTTTCTCACCGTTATCTCCCTAAATACTCTACAGTCCGATCTCCTCGACCAGGAGGATTCGGTAGCGCATCGGGCCCATTTGTGAATGAGCCCATTCAGGGACGAGTTCGGGGGTCCAATAGGCGCCAACAAGGACCGATCCGCACTTGAACAGCCTATTTCCGCAAGAGAGAGTCCATCGTTCGCAGTAATGCCACTGTGGCTAGGAACCCAACAGAGTCTTACTCTATAGAGAGTCAGTCACTGCTTGATCAACACTATCTATTCCCATTAGGACATTTTTGTGACCAGACGAAGATGTCCAAAACCCAAATCCAAAAATCACAAACAGTCGGCTGTAGCTTTCTCACCGTATGAGCGAGGCTGTTGCCACCGTTACTGACGAATAGCAGTCAACGGCAACCATTCTTCCATTCCATATCCCCGCGGGTCATACATCAGAAACTGAAAGGTCACAAGTTCGAGACCTTCCACGCGTTATTTGCATCCAGCACACGGTATCAGAAAAATACCTCTGGTCCGACTTGGCGGCTAATCCATTTCCATATTCGACACCGACGAAGTTCGGGAACTGCAGGGCACAACAGTACCGAGTAAAATCCTAACGGCTTAACCCATTCCATCCCAAGCCTCTTTCTTTTAGAAAATATGTAAATGTTTTTATTGATTTAGGCTCTTATATATGCTATTAAAAATAAATTTAATCAAAAATTAGAAAAAATAATTTGAAAAGTGGTTTTTGGGGGTGTACTCGCTTGAGTACAATGGGAACATCCAGTATTAAAATTTTGCAGTTTATTGTGCACAATAAGTAAAAGACAGTAAAGTTTTATATAATTTTTTTTTATTTAGGATTTGAGAACTGTGAAATTAATGACTTTGGGTGGAAAAAGAGTGCTTCTCATCAGCAAATCATCGTGATTCGGTATGAAACTTTTTGAAGCACTCTTTTTCCACGCAAAGTGTTACATTACACAGTTCACAAATCCATCGAATTCTATTGTGGCAAATTTCTCATCTTCTCTGCTTTTCTAGACGTTTTGGAAAGTGATTTCCTGCAGATGCTGCTATAGATAAAGTTGTTGATCTCTTTGGTTGCAATGATCGAACATTATAATTTCGAAGATAGTATCTTACAATATCACGTTGAAAATTTAACAAATCGATTTTGCTATTGTTTGCGCTTTTATACAGCTTCCAAGCATTGACAACACACGAATTGATCATTGATGTAAACAAAGGCCACCACCATTTCTTTCCTCGGAATTTAATATTGTACGTACTGATTGCTTGGTCGTGTAGATAAACTCCCTCCCATTCCTGCATTATATTCCGCTATGAGATGAGGTTGCGCTACGTTCACTTTGCATTTTTGAGATCTAGACCATCGCTTTACTGTCTGTAAGGGATTCACTCCATCGAAATTTGTACCAACAGTTACTACGCTGTTGTCGTTCCATTTCACGAAAAGAACTCCGGTATCTGCGTACCTATAATTACAATAAACGTTTTTGACAGACATAAACATATGATTAAAATATTTAGATACATACATAACGTCAAGACTGCCACGCTCTTGCTTCTCTAACATTTTGCTCGATTTTAAAGGACAACGTTTTGTTCTGTTGTCTCGAACGGTTCCTATGGCTCGAAATCCTTTTTCTTTCAAAATTAGCAAAATATCGTACGACGTGAAAAAGTTGTCGAAAAACAAAATATGATCGGAAGGGTGAGGTATATTTCTTATTAGATCTAGAACTTCTTTTGATCCTAATGGTAGTTTCTGTTTTGACGTAGAATACGTCTTACCTTACGGTATGAGGAGTCGTGTCAGGTTTTTATTGTTGTAATCTTTATTTCATTGAATTTGAGGAAACGGCTAGATGAATTTTTTTAAAATTTTTTTTTGTAGGTAAATGAAGATGTTATCTTTCGTTTGATATACATTTCATATTGGTTGATATATTTCTAGTATTTTAATATCTCAAATGAAAATTGTTTAAACACATACACTCAAACATATGTGTGGTGTTTGGTTGAGTGTTTTTGGTTGCTCAACATTGCTTAGGAACATGTATCTAGTAAAAAGTGAAACGAACAGCAAGCTAATGTTGCTTGGCAACATGTATCTAGTAAAAAGTGAAACAAACAGTAAGCTAACGTAATAAAGCTTTTTTGCGAAAGCTTCAACAAAGCTGTTGTAACATTAATTTTGAATTGTAAAGCGTAAAGCTTTCACACAACGCTCGAATGCTAATGCGAAGACTCGATAAGGTAAACCTTTTTTAATATTAGGGCGGCCCTCTCAACATTCGCAGAACTTATATCAATAAAAATATTAATTAAAATACATAAATTAAATTAAGTTTAAAAAAATTGAACATAATATTTTTTTTTAAAAGGACTTGAATCAAATGCCGTTGGTAAATATAAAAATTACAGCAGACAGTTGTCCGAGGCCTTCGGCCACGGACTGTCCCTGCAGGCTGTGTCAGAGACACGGCCATTAAGTTTAACGTAGAATACGCCATCCGATAAGACAGAAAACATATATAACAATAAATGATAAATAATATAAGCAAATGAATTTATTGTTATATATGTTTTCTGTCTTATCGGATGGCGTATTCTACGTTAAACTTAATGGCCGTGTCTCTGACACAGCCTGCAGGGACAGGCCGTGGCCGAAGGCCTCGGACAACTGTCTGCTGTAATTTTTTTATTGGTGTCTCTTTTAGCGCCGCAGTAAGTGTCGAAGTTATACAAATATCCACAACTGCTTGTAAGCATCCAATTTTTAAAACCGAAGCGAACGGGTTTTCCTCTTATAAATTGTTTGGATGAGTGGCCTCCGAAGTATTTTACCATAGACTCATCTATAGACAGCTTCTCGTGCATGTAACCAAACTGACAAAACTTTTTGCATAAGATATTTGAAAGTGGTCTTACTTTAGCCATTTTATCAGTCACATTCAAGTTTGCGTTATCAGCAAGATGCAAGTATCGTTTTATTTCATGAAATCGATTTCGTGGCATGTTGTTGGAAATGTATGAATTTCTTACGTCTTCATCCAGGCACCAATACATGTTTTCCCTAGGCATTGAAAGGTATCCACTGAAGAGCAAAATTCCAACAAATATTTTTAAATCTTCGCCATTGAAATGGAAATCGTGCTGGTTTTTCTGCATCGCATACTTCTTTGACTGTTCGACAATCAACTCTACTACCTCTTGATCAAACAATGTCTCAAAAACTTCGACAGCGGTTTTGGACTCTAAAGCCAACTTCATTTGAATTTGAGCAGTTTCATAATAGTTAGTCGACGTCATTTGCATGTTTAGAGGCCTTTTTCTCCACTTGATGGATGGGGGTGCTAACATATTTTTTCTCATAATAGCAAGAGGAATATCATCTTCGCTGTCACTATACACAAAAAGTTCCAATTGGCCTGGTATATCATTTACAGCCTCATCGCGCAATAAATTGCCTTCATCTATTTCTTCTTCGTCTGTGTCTGGGTATGGACTTGGAGGAATAATAGCGAACTCAAAATCGGACATATGTTCGGCGTCAACAAAATCGGCAGCATCAGCAAGGTTTTCAAACCATTTACCGTAAATCATATTGACATCCATATTTATAAATCTAGTAAGAAAAGTAACTGAATTTTCCCATTGTACTCAAGCGAGTACACTTAATTTTATGCTTACCGAAATACCCTTTACTAACTTCTTTTGTGAAACTTTTTATTTTTAATGTTAAATTCAATGTGTTTGCTGCTCACTTTCTATAACTTTAGCTTCTTTCAAGTAACAATGATACCGATCAAATGACGATCAAAAAAAGAATAGCGAAAAAAATGTACACTGCAAAACATAGTGCACAAGAGGGAAGCCAAAAATTTACCGTTACACAGTATTTGCATTGTTGTTGGTATACAACACTTCTAAAGACTTCAATGTAAACAAACAATATGATAAATGTAGAAAAAAGACGAAACATATGGGATAAACAGTGTAACCAAATCGGTAATTTTTCTGTACTCCTTATAACCTTGAAAAAGCTAGATCCACGAAATTCAACCACTAGCCTGACACAAAGCACCGGTCACCCAACACCATAATTAAACCATCTTTGTGCAACCACCTCTAACCTCTAACCTCTCACCACCGGATCTGATAACACGCATACCGACTAAGTACCTAAAAGCACCGTAAAGGGGGCCATTTACACAAAATATGGAACCAGACTTCAACTGCCGCATCGCAATCACACGACTCTCGATCAGCAAGTTTCATTCTGTGCAAGAATGCATTAGATTGCAACTAAAATCAAGGTTGTTCCCGACGAATGTACATCCGGAATAAACCTATACGTTACTCGACCGTTGGTCCTGAAATCGCAACGGCCCTGCCACTCAGATTTGACTAACGAATACAACCGAACCCGCCCATCACTCCTACTCCTGCTATCTTCTCCAACAATGAGCCAAGGTTAGGTTAGGCTAAGGACATTCACCCGCTATAGATCGGAAAATCTTAGCAGATGCTGCTCTCGGAGGGCAGTTGGCCGATTGTGTTGCTTTTTTAGAAGAAGATAGAAAGAAGAAAGAGATATAGATTCACAGTACGAGAGTACTGGAAGGGAGGGATTGGAGAGAGGGGAGTTATGGGAGATAGAAGGGGTGATCATCCGTCCACTGACGTCGCATCCAACGCAACCCCTTTATTAGCCGTATTTGTTCACCGATTTCAATGTTGCTAAGGGCATTCAGCCCTACCAATATTGGCTCCCGAGATACTGCGTTGACAGCAGAGGTGCTTCACTGTCTTAGTCTCTTCCTCGTCCTCACATAAGCGGCAGAAGTCGTCTGTTACAGAAGTGACACGGTCTGTGATACCGTGCACATCACAGTGACCCGTCGAAACATTAATGATGAGTCGCAAGTCCGCTTTTACCATTTGTAGACGATGTTTCGCTCTACTTTCATCCAGTTTAGGCCGGAACTCCTTAGATACCCTACAGTCCAATCTTCTCGATCAGGAGGTTTCGGAAGCGCATCGGGCCCATTGGTCAATCAGTCCATACATGAACAAGATCGGGGGGAACGAGTGCCAACCTATCCAACCGATGCGCACTTGAACAGCCTATTTTCGAAAGAGAGTCCGCTACATCGTTTCCAGTAATGCTGCGGTGGCTAGGAACCCACCAGAGTCCTGGCCTATAGGAGAATGTGGTACCTCGCGGGGGAGATTGGTAGGGCTACATGGTCTTAGCTTGATTGACTGCGGCGAACTGCTAGGGTTCATTAAGGGGTTGCGTTGGATGCGACGTGAACGGAAGGCCAATCACCTCTCTGTAACCCCATGACACCGACTTTACCATTTGTAGAAGATGTTTCCTTCTACTCTCAGCCAGCTTAGGTCAGATATCCCTAGATACTCTACAGTCCGATCTCCTCGACCAGGAGTATTCGGTAGCGCACCATTTGTCAATCAGCCCATACAGGGGTGTCTAGTAGGCGCTAACAAGGACCGATCCGCACTCGAACAGTCTATTTTCGCAAGAGAGTCCGCTATATCGTTCCCAGTAATGCCACTGTGGCTAGGAACCCAGCAGAGTCTTACTCCATAGGGAGTCAGTGAGGCTAGAGGTTGAATGTACTCATAGACCACTCTCGACTTGCACAAATTTGAGCTGATCGCGTAGAGAGCTGCCTTGAACTCTACAAATATCGCAATGTCACTAGTGGTTAATGGATCCAGTTCGTGAATCTCATGCACCGCTTTCGCGATTGCACAAATTTCGGCCTGAAAGAAACTATCAAGGGATAGACGAATTTGGAGGTCTTGGCTGTAAATTCCTGCCCCCGTTACAGTATCCATTTTGGACGCGTCATTAGATATGGATAACCCAGTCATTGATTGAGGAATCCCATCCATCCAATCTCCCCTCTCCGTCATGATCACCTACGGGCCAGATGGGAAAATTCGCATCGGCATCATGTAATCTGATGTCTCTGCAAGATAGCCTCCTTGATCAACACTATCCATTTCCAGAAGGACATTTGCGTGACCAGACGAAGATGTCAAAAAACCCAATTTTCTTAGGCGGATAGCACCTGTAGTCACACACTTTCTGACAAATATGTCAAGGGAGGTGAGGCCGCTTGAAATGTGGACAAAAATTGCTAAAACTACAATTTCTCAAACAAAAAATCGCTAAAACGCTAATATGAGATCGCGATTTTTTTTAAAAAAATTGGTGCCGTTTGGCATTGGTTAAAGCCTCTTATAGAGCTAGCAAATTTGTTATTTTTGCGAGTGAGAGCACCGTTTCCGAAATATAGACACGAGGACGTTTTAACGATTTTTTATTCGAAAAATTTCAGTTTTAGCGATTTTTTCTTTAATTTTGCGATTTTGAAACAAATTCTTCTACACGAATTGGACCACTATATGAAACCCCTTAGAAAGTCATAGAAGTTGATTGTGTTTTCTATTGGACGCTCCGTTTCAAAAATATAGACATGAGAGCGTTTTACCGATTTTTTATTAAAAAAATTTCAGTTTTTGCAATTTAAAAAAAAGATGCCTTATTGAAGACATCCATTGGTTACAGTATCCTACGGAAGTTAAACATTTATTATTTTTGCTATTGGACGCACCGTTTCCCAGTTATAGTCAGTTTTGTATTTCAGCGATTTTCTTAGTTTGGCGACTTTTTTGGAAAAAAATTTCTTCCTTACGCATTGGACCACTTTATGAAATACTCTTTGAAATCCTCAAAAATTTGTTAGTTTTTCGATTCGACGCTCCGTTTCCGAGGTATATAATTTTTTTCTAATGTTTTCATATTTTCGATCACAAGTGGTTATCCAAGGTAGCCCATTAGCCATCGCTGTGGGTAATGGGTAAAGCCCGCTTACCCATTCCCCATTTATAATGTGTAATCGTGTTGGGTAATTCCCCATTTTCGTGGGTAGCTACTAATTATTTTCCCTATACCGTGGGGGTAATTGGTAAACATTCATTAAACATTCTCCACCGTGTTGGGGGGGAGGGTAAGTGCCAACTCTGTATTAAACACGGTATACACTCGATGCTCTTAGTGAGCTTCTGATAGGACGGAGTGATATTGGGACACTATGGCACAGGCGCTGGTAACTCTCTTAAATCATCGTGGGTATCCACGACTGCTGATTTGATGTGAACAATTCCCCTTGGATTTTGTATGCTGTGCTACAATTTAATTCAATTCTTTTTAGACATTTTACATGCTTCCTCAGATTTTTTATTACACCAAATGATTTGGTTTTTCTTTTTGCAATAAAATCCTTAATTTAATACCATGAATTATATATGTGAAATGATTCTACATCACTTGGACTTTTGAAATTTTAGGTGATGGCGTCTTTGTGGAGCCTTTGCGGTTTTATTTCCTTGTTTTATTGTTTATTGGTAATGTTGGTTTAGGTGCAGGTGTTGGATGTCGCTTTAAAATGATTTGAAAAAAACAACGACCTGTACAAATTGTATCCTGTTTCCTGCTTTAACCACCTTCTTCTGGTGACCATTGTTAAAGTTATTGCGGTAGATATATGTATAAACTCAAATCGTTTCCCTTACACCTACGGCCTCACTTTTACATGTTACATATTTTGGCTGTTATTTGTGATGGTCCTTTACTTGCTGTGTTATCCTTGCGCTCGGTTTCTTTTTATTGCTATGCTGACTCTTGACGTATTGTTTTATTATCCTCTCAGCTGTTCTTCTGTCTTCCATAGATTTTTATGTCATTATTTAATATGTCAACTCGAAAATTTTCTTGTTGCTGTTTCGTTCTTTATGGTTTTATGTAATTTCTGAAACAAAACACAGAGAAAGTGTTAACAAAGACAAAGAGATATTAAACTGAGATGTTGCATTTATTTCATAAAATATATAAATATTTTTAACCCAGGAGGGTTGTAGTTCTTACGCCACAAAAATCGGAGTGATATTCTACAATTAATTTGAAAAAACCGTTTAACCTTTAATTTTCAGAAATTTTTTGCAAATTTAACTTTGTAAAACACACAATTTCTAATATTTCAGCATTCAGGCTGTGTGTTCATTGAAAATATTTCGATAGTGGTAAAATGTGTTGAATTCAATTTGTGCGATGAAGATACAATTTCGATTTTGGTTGTGTGGAGTAGAAAATCAAATGGTGAGTAGAAGGCATGAGGTATGCTCTTACATTACTTATATTGACAAAAGGTATTTCATTTTACAGACTTAATTTGCAATTTGCCATCTTTCGTCTAGACAATTAATCTAAATGAATTCGTTTTTCCACAAGTATTTTCCTGCATTTTTAGATCACATCATATTAAGTTTCATGTTTCTTGAAACCGTCTTTATAAAGGTTATCTCAGTAAAATTTCACTTTTGAAATTTAGTGTATTTTTTTTGATGTGTTGACATCTATAGGCACATGTAGGGCAAACTATCAAAGTGAACACATGCAAACAACACACAGCGTTAGCATTACATACGCGGTTGTTGTACAACAATAGTGTCTGCCTGAAAATAACTATGATGTTATTGATGTAGCGGGAGCGAACAAACAAGCAGGTCGTCGTCGTCAAAGAATATTGAATAGTATAGAGAACTCATGGAATGAATTATATGACTCAAAAGCACTGGCGACATCTGGTGAATGATTGAAAACGTATTACTCTGTTTTTGTCGTAACTTGGTCCGTTCATAATTTTGATGTGAAACATTGATGCTCTTTGGAATATTTATGCTTTTTATATGGTTTTATGTAATAACAGTGTTGAAATGGTGCATTTATATTGACATATTATATAAAGAGAACAAGAGAATAATGCTCGTTTATGAGTGCAATAAGTTCTCTATACTATTCAATACTTTTTGTCGTCGCTCTGTTTATGAGCGACAAACAAATATTTCAGTGAGCTAAATATTGCTTTAGTTATTTTAACAATATTGCATCTAATGTTAAAGCAGATGTAAGAAAAAATAAAGTGCAATAGCACAAAAACTATTCTATTTTGATATTTTCCAATGTAACATTTACTAATGTGTTCATAGAAATCGAACAGGTACCGTGTAACACTACGGTGTTAACACATCGCCCGTGGGTTCGAACACTCATTGGTTTTTTTTATACAAGTGGCAACTCTGAAATTGTGCACCTGTCACATATGTTTACTCCGATTGTTAAGAATGAAGAGCTTTATGAAAGAACAACGCGTTATAATTGTGAAAACTTATTACAAAAATTTGGATAGTTATGCTGAGACCGCTCGCAAACTTCGAAGAATATTCTGTCGAGAAAGTGCTCCTAATGTGTTAACCATTCGAAGAGTGGTCACCAAATTTTAAGAAACTAGATCGGTTCGGGACAGTAAGACATTGTTGCTGTAAACGAATGTGTCGCCGCAAACCCGAAAACATCAATTCGTTAGTGTTTTCAACCACTTCAAATTTCACGAAACACTACGCAGCGAATTTTGAACAAAGAGCTCCACCTTCATGCGTACAAAATGCAGCTCACTCAGGAGCTCAAATCACTAGACCATGGCAAGCGCCTCCAATTCGTGCAATGGGTAATAGAACAAATTGATGTCAAAGCTAATTTTTGCAAACAAAACTCATATTCTGCGATGAAGAGCATTTCCATCTGTATGGCTTCGTGAATACACAAATTTGTCGAAATTTGGGATCGGAAAATCCTCATGCAATCCATGAGTCCATGAATCCAATTCACCCACACCGAGCAACTGTCTGGTGCGAATTTTGATCAAGCTTCGCGATTGGGCCTTACTTCTTTGAAGATGAAGCCGAAATTGCAGTCACTGTGAACGGAATTCGTTACAGAAACATGATAACGGAGTTTTTGTAGCCTCAATTGGACGACATGTGATTTTAGCAAGACGGCGCCACCTGCCACACCGCGTATGAAACAATCGATTTATTGCAGCAACGATTTCCAGAACAAATTATCTCAAGAAATTTCTATGTCAAAAGGCCATCAAGATCATGCGATTTAACGCCTTTTCGATTTTTGTGAAATCTCGGGTTTATACGAATAAACGAGAAACAATTCCTGAGCTCAAATCCGAGATCCAACGCGTCATCGGTTAGATGTAGCCACATCTCTGTATAAAAGTCATGGAAAATTTCATGAAAAGAGTCATGACCTGTCATCAGAGCGGATATTGACGGATATTTTATTCCATACTTCATCGGAATATGTCTTCGATACAATCCAATATGAAATCTCACAACTATCTCAAAAAATATGTGTTTTTATTGATGTGTTAACATCTATAGCGGCGTATAGGGACTAAATCTATCAAAGTCTAAATCTGATAAAACCAGATTTTATGCTGCTGCTAAAACCAGATTTTCTGCGACTGCGAAAGAGAATAATGACGTGTTAAACAAAAATGAGCGAGCAAGAGAGCAATGAAAGAGTGGTGTGGTAGGTGTGAGGCAAACGAAATTGTGTCTATAGCGTATGTATTAACATAATAATGTATGTAGGTACATGTGTCTGTTTCTGTCGTTGAACGGAGATATAAAGCATAGCCACGCAAAATTTTATTTGTACCCCCCCTACACCCACCACCCACACAAACACTCCACGACACAGCAAGCACAAATAAATCACCAACATATTAGTAGTAGTAGTAGTAGTAGTAGTTGTTGTTGGTGTTGTTGTTTTTTTATTATAGTGAAAGGCAAGTCCAATAAAATGTGGGTGCGGAGCACTCTTAGAGCAAAGAGAGTAATGACGTATTATACGTATATAAAAATGAGATAGCAAGAGAGCAACGACAATTTTGTGAACTTGTGTAGCGTTTATACGAATATAACAATGTATATATGTATATACAAGTGTCTGTTGCTTTGCATTCTTTGAGTTTGGTGGGAGTAAAACAAAAAGTATTGAGCAAGAAAATAATGACACATGTGCTTGCACTGGGTCTTTAATTATTTTTAAGTATTAATATTATTTAACTGTAACGTCATCATATGATTGAACGCTGTTTTTTATTTTCCAATGTAATATTTACTAATGTGTTCATAGAAATCGAACAGGTTCCGTGTAGCAAAAAGGTGTTAACACATCGCCCGTGAGTTCGAACACTCATTGGATTTTTTTAAAATGAAAACGTGCATTCTTGCTGAGATACCCTTTATTTGAACGTGTTTTAGGTTTGCTCTTTGTCTGTTGACATTTTGAATTGGTTACTTTTTCGCGAAATTCTAAGCAAATGCTTCATAAAAAACAAACGTCACAATTTAGACCACTTGTCAAAATTGTGAATAAATATACACCACGCTTATGCCAAAATTTTAGTCCATTCATAATATTTGGTTCAATTCACACACAGCATCACTATCAATATTTCAAATTCGGAAATTTTAATTTAAAAACAAAAATTTTACTTGAGGTGTCAGGGAACACCCGGTTGGAACGAAGTTCCTTTCGCTATATATTATGTACTAGTTAGTTCCATCACGCCTAAGGCGCCAGTTGAAAAATACCATAATTTAAATGGATCTTTAAGAAAAGATACTTTTTGTAAAAAGATAAACTTTTTTTTATAGAATGTATGTTTTAAAAAAAGTATATGTTTTGGTCCTTTTTGTAAGAATATATATTATATTCTTTGGAAAAGGCCCTTTTTTAAAGAGAGGTACATACTTCTTTTTAAGAAGAAGTACTTTCTGTAAGAAAAATCCATAAGAGTATGAGTTTATTTTACAAAGAAGTACTTTCTTTAAGAATAGGTACGTTTTAAAGAAGTGGTACCCTTTTAAGGATAAGGTTATTTTTTTAAGAAAATTTACTCATTTTCAGAAAGGCTACTTATCTCAAGAAAAGAAAAGAAAAGAAAAGAAAAGAAAAGAAAAGAAAAGAAAAGGAACTTTTAAGAAACCGAATTTTGGTAGGGAACTTTTTTTTAAGAGATGGTATTTTTTTGAAGAAAATGGTTTTTATTACGATATGGGATTTTTTTAGAATTTGTAATTTTTTCAAAAATAGGTACATTTTTGAGAGAAAAAGTACTCTTTAAAGAAAGGTCGTTTTTTAAGAAAAGACAAATTTTTGTAAGAAAATTTACTTTTTTCAGAAAAGGTACTTATTTAAAAAAAAAAAACTTTTTTTTTAAGAAAATTTAGTTTTTGTCAGAAAATTTACTTTTTTTAAAGCAAATGTACTAGTTTAAGATAAGGGTTTTTTTTAAGAAAAGGTAGTTTGTTTAAGAATATGAAAAGGTATTTTTTTGAGAAAATTTCCTTTTTTTTCAGAAATGGCACTTATTTAAGAAAATGTTATTTTTTAAACTTCTTTCACTTTGGCTTTCCTAAATTTACTTTTTATTGTGTTCAAATCTACAATATATACTGAGTATTGGTTACAGGCTCCACCTAGAAAACTTCCCATTTTAACAAGAAATTTCCCAACATATGTTAGTCTAGACTTAAACCAAAGCAAATGTACCAAATATAGTTGATAATACTGGGTTGTAGAAAAATAGTGTTAAAATAAAATTGTTTAATTTTTGTCATTTAGCCCCTATCCCGCAACATGCGATAAGATGACTCATTGGCTTAACCACCATTTTGACCACAGGGCACATGCTGTTTCCGTACGACCATTTTTCACTCGGATGCAACGAAAAAGCGCTCAAATATCATTTTTATTTCGATTCTGTTGTTTAAATTTGAAAATAGAATATAAATAATAGAGAAGCATATCATTTATGATATTTGTTGACAATATAAAAGTCTAAAAAGCATGATTTTATAGTTTTTGGCGTAGAATACGTCTTACCGTACGGTATAGGGATATTGTTGTGATCTTTATTTCATTGATTATGAGGAAACGGCGAGATAACTTTTTTTAAAAATTTTTTTGTAGGTAAATGAAGATGTTATCTTTCGTTTGAAATACATTTCATATTGGTTGATATCTTCCTAATGCTTACATTTCTCAAATGAAAATTGTTTAAACAGATACACTCAAACATATGTGTGGTGTTTGGTTGAGTGTTTGAGTTTGTAGCGTGAACACAAACTATGTTGCTGTTTCAGTGTGGACACAAACCTTCGGCTGTTGTTTTGATTGATGAAATATTGAAATTTTGTATATTTACTTATGTATTTAAGTGAAACAAAATGTTAAATGTAAATTTGAATTTAACATGGATATATAATTATAAAAAATATATGAAAAAATTAATTCATACATTTTTATGTTAAATGAAAGTGCTGCCAAGTAAGCAAAATAACAATGCTGCTTGATGCTGTTTGACAGCAGCTGACAGTTGACGTTTAGTAAATTAAAATAAAAACTACTAATCAAAATGGCACCTACACGAAATACAAGAAAGCAACGAGTGGTTGTTAATTAAAAACATATTTATCCTATTTTTCCTACCATAAGCTTATGTATATTATCAAAAGTAACTATCAAATAAATAAATTCATTTGCTTATGTTATTTATCATTTATTGTTATATATGTTTTCTGTCTTATCGAATGGCGTATTCTACGTTAAACTTAGTGGCCGTGTCTCTGACACAGCCTGCAGGGACAGTCCGTGGCCGAAGGCCTCGGACAACTGTCTGCTGTTTTTTTCCATAGTTTTTGTTTCCAGAGAAATTTGCTTATACCTACCACTCCGGCGCCATCTAGAAAATTCGCATTACTATCAAACCCGCCTTTTGTCTTTCACCATCAATAGCTTTTTATTTATCTATGTAATATTGCAATTTTTTAAATTTCACTTGAATTTAATTCGGTTAATTCGAATTTAAACGGAATTATAGGGGGTGGCTGGCGAATATTGCTACCGAGAAAAACGTAAATATGTACTTTGGTTCTGTTCAATTACACGGCTTTACTTTGTTATTATTTCATGATAGGTATTTCAGTTTAAGGATTATGGCATTTTACCATTCCATTTTATCGATTTCTTTTCAAATATTTAGATGAACCATTAACAATTTTGTTCGAGTAAAGACTATATAATGAGAAATAGATCGGAATTTAGTTAAATTATAAATTTAAACCATTTGCCTCAAAAAATACATTTCGAACTATAGTTTTATCTGTAGAATGTTTTAGTTCCAAATATTTCCTATATTTGAATATTTTGCTAATTTACAAAATACAACACTGTGTGTAGCATTCGCGGATATTTGGTGCTTGCATTGCGAACGCGTGGTGAAAATGTCGATGTCGCTTGCATTGTGCATTCCCTTTTAACCCATTAAAATAAAATTTAACGTTCCTCAGCTTTTTTAAGAAATGTTTCTAGAAAAGTATTGTATTTTCTCAAAGTATTGAAGAATAAAGCAAATTTTCTACTTAATGGTTAACGATAATTGTCATTTTAATTTATAGTGCATTTAAGCTAATCATCATTTATTTATTCTTGTATCCACAAAATTTCCCATCAACTGGTTGAAGTAAATTAATCTAATTCCGTCATTACATTCATCGTCACTCATTTCCACTATATATGGAGCAAACTTAAAGTCAGCTGCGAAATTTCTGATATCATTTACCAGATTATTCAAATCTTAGCAAAACAATTTAACACCAAGGATGCCCCTGGGCTTTACGCGCCAATCCTGCATTCGTCTGTGTACATTTCTGTGTACATATCTTACCTTACTGTCATGGGGGGGTAGAAATGGTGCCAATTTTGTTCAAATTATGAATTTATTATTCATGATGTGAAAATTATGCAAATTGGATGGACCTTAGGCCATAGACAAATTATATTTCCCAGGATATTTACTTGAAATATATTTGAACACAAAAACAAAATTATGTTGTAACTGGAATACATGGTAATTACAGTTGTGGCAACAGCAAAAGGTTGAGCTTTTGGGTTTTTCATAAGGAAATCAGTGAAAATTTCCTCCGCCTCGCATACAATTCGCTGAAATGAAGTTATTATGTCCTGACAAGGCGCTTTAGTTTAATCGAGATGTCCTGGCAATTATTTTAGCCAACAGCAACCAACATGAAATGGTGTAAAAATAACAAATCTATTAATATCTATCGAAGGCTTTAATTCAAATAAATATAGACAAATTATATTCATTATTACTTGACTTTACTTTTATTGGCTATTTGACGAGCTCATGACAACAAATAAACAAACAAGTAAATGTATTAAAGAATTTTTAACATATTTCTCCAACTGGTTCTATCTTTCGCCCTTTCTCGTCAGTTGGTAACACTAAGGATACGGAGGGATTCTTCGGTCTGGTCTTTCCAGCGAAGTCTTGGTCGTCCCCTTTTCTTGCTTCCATCGGGTACGTTATCGGAAACCATTCGCGCTGGTCCATCTTCATACGTTCTGACAACACGGCCTAGCCAACGCAATTGGCCTAATATGATTCGCCTAGCTATGTCCACGCCAGAATACAAATGATGTAGCTCTTGGTACCAACAACGTCGATACTTGCCGATTTCTTTATCAGGTCCATATACATATGTTACGGAGAATTTTGGAACGAACTTCCTTATCGCACTTTGCGGAATAAGGGCTAAGTGAAAAAAAAAATTAAACAACTTTTGTTTGACACTATTTAACAACCCACTATAATCCACTATATTGTTTACTTTTGCTATGTTAGCTTTGGTCTGTGTCTAGACTAACTAGATGTCTCACATGTGTTGGGAAATTTCTTGTTTAATTGGAAGTTTTCTAGGTGGAGCCTGTAACCAATATTTAGTATATGTTTTAGTTTTGAACCAATTAAAATGTAAATTTAGAAAAGGCAAAGTGAAAGAAATTTAAAAAAAGAGCATTTTATTAAATAAGCGATTTTTCTTAAAAAAAAGCAAATTTTGTCAAAAATAATATCTATTCATATTCATAAACAAAGTACATTTTCTTAAAAAAACTACCTTATCTTAAAGAAGTACCTTTGCTTAAAAAACAGTAAATTTTCTTACAAAAATACCTTTTCTTAAAGAAGTAATTTTTATTCAAATTATTACGTTTTCTTAAAAAAGTACATATTCTTACAACAAATTGCCTTTTATTAAAACAACTAAAAAAATTTTCTTGAGCTAAATATCTACTCTTAAAAATTTACCTATTGTTGAAACAAGGACCAATTCTAAACAAAATTCCCACTTCTTAAAAAAATTTTTCTTCAAAAAAAAATATTTTCTCATAAAAATATAATAAATTTTCTTACAAAAATTCCTTTTCTTAAAAGTAAATTTTCTTAAAAATAGTAGACTGACTATCCGAAAATAAGAAAATTTTCTTTAAAAAACCTTTTTCTAAAAAGTGTACCACTTCTTTAAAAAGCACCTGTACTTAAAAAAGTACTTCTTTGTAAAAAAAAATTCATGCTTTTATGGCTTTTTCTTCCACAAAGTACTTCTTCTTAAAAATAGTACCTTTTCTTAAACAAACAATAGCTTTTAATGAAAGAAGTATCTCTCTTTAAAACATCACCTTTTCGGGAAAATATAATACATGTTCTTACAAAAATGACCCAAAATATACTTTTTAAAAAATACATTCTATGAAAATAAAATTTTTCTTAAAAAAGTTTATCATTTTACAAAAATTATCTTTTCTTAAAGATCCATTCAAATTATCGAATTTTTCCACGGGCGCCTTAGCCGTGTTGGAACTAAATAGTACATAATATATAGGGAAAGGAACTTCATTAAAATCGGGTGTCCCCAGCAACATCATGTCATTTTTTCTTTCGGATACTCCCAGATTTTTTTCGTCCGCTTGCGGACCCAAAATTCGGAGCCATATGCCAGGACAGGTAAAGTGAGAGTCTGGCATAGCTGGACTTTTGTCTGTCGAGAGAGGGCTTTGTTCTTAAACTGCTTGCTGCGACCAAAATAGCATCTATTTGAAAGCACAATTCTCCTATTTATCTCCAGGCTGACGTTGCCGTCTTTGTTCACGGCGGATCCAATGTGGATAAATTCATCCACCACTTCAAAATTAAATCGGTTGTCAAAGTTCAAGTGCGGACCAAGTCGAGAGGATTGTCTATTCGTCAACACCAACAATTTTGTCTTGCCTTCATTAGACCCACCTTCGCTGATTCTTTTTCGATTCTTGAAAATACTGCAGTAACCTCTCGAAAATTTCGCCCAATGATGTCTATTTCGTCAGCATACGCCAGCAACATATGGCTTTTCGTGTTAGTGGTCTCTTGTTCGTATTTACTGCAGCCTTTCTCATTATTATCTCCATTAAGATGTGGAAGAGATTGCACGAAAGTGTGTCGCTTTGTCTAAGTCCTTGCTTGGAACAGAATGGTTCAATGTGGTCTTTCCCCACTTTCACTGCTGATTTGGTGTTGGTCAGCGTCATTCTACAGAGGCGGATCAGTTTTGCAGGAATTCCAAGTTCAGACATAGCTTCGTACAGTTTTCCCCATATGGGGCTATCGATAGCAGCTTTGTAATCGACAAAAAGATGGTATGTATCGATTTGCCTTTCATGGGTCTTTTCCAGGATTTGGCGTGAGCGAATATTTGGTCTGGTGTGGACTTGCCTGAACTTGCCTGGTGTAAAACCACACTGATAAGGTACAATCAGGTTTATAACAATTGCTGTTAGTCTTTCATATAATACGCTCGACAATACCTTATACGCGATGGATAAAAGGCTGACACCGCGATAGTTGACATATACACACGGATCACACTTTTTGAATACCGGACATAATATACTGAGACTGCAATCGTCAGGCATAGATTCCCCCAAAACATATACCGCATATAGATTGATGCATGTTGGCTAGCAGTCCTTCGCCACCGGCCATAAAAAGCTCAGCGGGTAGCCCATCCGCACCAGCGACTTTTTATTGGAACGAAGTTTTGGAACGAAGTTCCTTATCGCACGTTGCCGGATGGGGGCTAAGTGAAAAAATTTTAAACAACTTTTTTTTTAACCGTATTATGCTATAACCCAGTATACAACCCAGTATTATTCTGCATACTTTTAGGATTTGGTAATTATTACTAGATTTGTACAGTCAGGGACGTATATGAGGGTTGTGTTCTTTCATGTTGGCTTTGTGATAGTCATGCCATTGTGAAGTGTGCTGACTTAAATAGAAGGCGTTATGACTTAATTACGGCTAAGGAAATCGAGCTTAGCTGAACATGTTGGGAGTGTAAGGACTTCGATGTTGACCTTTTTTTTATTTTATTGCCTTTTGCGTTATTAACAGTATTACCCCATTGGGTGTGCTTGTAGTTCAAGTCTCCCGCTAGTACATAGTAGTTATTTGAATATTGAAGATTCATAAAATCTAATAGTTTTGGCAAGTCTGCTCGTATTGAATTTATATTGCCGGCCGGATAGTACGCACATGTAATAACTAAAAAGTTGTCGCAGTCAACGGGTATCTTTATGGCGCATGTCTCTAAAGCATCTACCGAATATATACTTTTGTTATCCTGACTGTAGTATTCTATGTTATTCTTGATTAATGTAGCAGTTCCCCCACCCCTTGTTGCATCAATTCGATATTTGCTTATGATTTTATAATTTTTAAATATTACATTGTGTCTATGGTTTAATTTTGTCTCATTTAATAGGACAATATCTACTGTCTACCTACTCTTAAAAATTTACCTTTTCTTGAAAAAAAGACCAATTCTAAAAAAATACCATTTCTTAAAAAAACCTTTTCCTCAAAAAGTATCTTGTTATAACAAATACATTTTGTTACAAAAATTCATTTTCTTAAAATTACCCTTTCCCAAAAATAAAATACTTCCTTTTTTACTTGAGATAGGCTTTCTGAAAAATAAATAAATTTTGTTAAAAAATAACGTTTTCCATACAAAGAGTTTCACTTCTTTAAAAAGTATCTGTTCTTACTCTTATGGCCTTTTTTACAGAAAGTACTTCTTCTTAAAAATAGAACCTTTTCTTGAAAAAAACATTATCTTTAAAAAAAGAAGTACCTCTCTATACTGTCTATACCGTCTTCCACAATCATTTCCCCTGATCGTCAGTGGAAGAATATGAGTGGAGTAGTGCCGAAATGTTGTATGTCCACATTTTAAGCACACACTGCTTATCAGTCACCAGATTCCCATTCTCATCGCTCTTATTCGATCTACTTACTCTCTGGAAAAATATTCGGATTCATTGTTCGTCCGCCCAGCCTCTTGTACCTCCCTGCCCAGCCTCTTGTACCACTCATTCGTAGCATGCGTTGTAACTGACTGTTTCGTTGCCATATGTGAATCATCTTATTCATCAGTGGCAGTGCGACATTCTTCGTCGTACCATGGCTTATAGCCAAGCTCAGTCCTTGCAGCGGGGTTCCAACGAATGGGATATGTGCTTCCACTGCGCTTCTTGATCCTTTGGAAGGGGAGTATTATATTCTAGCTGGAGAGTGAGCTGTTGTTGACAACCCTTTGATATCTCTGGTATATGCAGCTTGTCGATATATAGCTTTTCCCGTGTTCAGCTTCGATAGGTTTTCCCTCTGCACACTCTTGTGCGAACTTTCGCAGCCACCAGGTAATGATTCGAGTCGATATTGACACCTCGAATCATACGTACACCCATTACACTACAGAGTGCCTGCCATCTATTACCAAGTGATTAATATTGTTCTTCGTTCTCTGATCAGGAGATAATCAAGTCGCCTTATGTACGTCCTTTTAATTCGTTTATGCTTTTTGTATTGTTTTATGTAATAACATTGTCGAAATGGTGCATTTACATTGGAATATTTCAGACAGAGCATAATACGGAAAAAGAGTGCAATAAGTTCTCTATACTATTCAATACTTTTTGTCGTCGCTCTGTTTATGACAAAACAAAAACTATTATTACAGTGAGCTAAATATGGCTTTATATATTTTAACAATATTACAGCTAATGTTAAAGCAGATGTAAGACAAGAGAAAGTGCAATGTCAAAAGAGCCTTCAGCACAAAAAAAAATTATTAAAAACAGCAGACAGTTGTCCGATGCATTCGGCCACGGACTGTCCTTGCAGGCTGTGTCAGAGACACGGCCATTAAGTTTAACGTAGAATACGCCATCCGATAAGACAGAAAACATATATATAAATGATAAATAACATAAGCAAATGAATTTATTTATTATTTTAATTTACTAAACGTCAACTGTCAGCTGCTGTCAAACAGCATTGTTATTTTGCTTACTTGGCAGCACTTTCATTTAACATAAAAATGTATGAATTAATTTTTTCATATATTTTTTATAATTATATATCCATGTAAAATTCAAATTCACATTTAACATTTTGTTTCACTGAAATACATAAGAAAATATACGAAATTTCAATATTTCATCAATCAAAACAACAGCCGAAGGTTTGTGTCCACACTGAAACAGCAGCATAGTTTGTGTTCACGCTACAAACTCAAACACTCAACCAAACACGACACATATGTTTGAGTGTATGTGTTTAAACAATTTTCATTTGAGAAATTTAAATATTAGGAAGATATCAACCAATATGAAATGTATATCAAACGAAAGATAACATCTTCATTTACCTACAAAAAATTTTTAAAAAAAGTTATCTCGCCGTTTCCTCATAATCAATGAAATAAAGATTACAACAATAACAATCGGACATGACTCCCTATACCGTAAGGTAAGACGTATTCTACGCCAAAAACCATTTCAATCCGCAGCAAAACAATTTTAAACTAATTTTTATGTATAATGGAATTAAGTATATTTCGTATATGGCTGTTGGAATTGACTGCATTTTGGGCAACATATAAACCTTGATCAAGACTTATTAAACGAATTTATTAATATTTAAAAGAGCATGACATTTTCCAAACACAATAAAGTATATCGTATTGATGTTTTCATTATAATATTATATTTTTGTAATATTTCAGTATATAATCATATCAATATACTTCAATGTGCGTCAATATATTTGAAGCTTTGTCAATAAATTCTTTCTTTCTCATTGAACGTTTATATGATGCATTATATTTTGCTGTTATAATTCAAATTTTTCTTAATTTTCCAATGTAACATTTACTAATGTTAACATTTACTAATGCCCGTGAGTTCGAACACTCATTGATTTTTTTTTTAATTAAATTAATTTTGTTAAATTAGATTAAATTTTTTTAAATATTAGTTTTTATTCAATTCCTTAAGTATTGAACTTTTAAATAAATAAATCTGATATCACTACAGTTTTCGCACGGTTTGTTTCAAGACACTACATCAGTTTCATAAGTATATATGTATATATATATAAACATAAACCAATTTCGACATTTAAATTTAGTATTTATAATTTAAATGTGTCACTTGTTCCTCCAATTTCACACAATGTTTTCCTGCTAAACCATTAACATGTAAAGGCGCTAATGAAAAAATCATTTTCCATGTAAAGTAAAGCACGAATACCATGCACGTCAGTATTTACGTCGTTTAAATTATATACGACTACGTGTCACATTTTTCATAAGATAATCATTTTATTGCTTTTCTTGTACATTTTCCTTTTTCTACTTTTCCACTGTATTTTTTTTTACAGTTTTTGTATTTTGGGTGGAATAGGAAACCAGGGAGGAAAAGTTCACTTGTTTTATATTTTATTTCTTGTTTCCGCTTCCGAGGAACTATTTTTTTTGCATATGTAAAAGTGTTGGCGGCAGTGTAAAGAACGTAACGACACATATTAAATAAAACTGGTATATATATATATATGTATCTACTTGTACATAAAAGGATAAACTATCTAGCTTTGGGTGTAGTAGTATGTTTTTTTGTATTCAGACAAGAACTGAACATTATTTCTTGAGTTCAAAGAAATTTAATTCACTTTAGATGACACAACAATCAATTGTAAGAATTTCTCAGAAATTCTTTACTACATCAGTCTTTTTATATTTTTCTTCAGCTGAAAAATGTTTAATCGACTGAATTAATCATGTCAAAGCATCGTATTGTATTGATGTTTCAGTGTAGAATTTTCAATAGTTTCCTTGTGATTGGATACATGCGCCAATGTAAAACATGCTCTGTAAATATTACTACTACCACTAAATCATTGAAAAAATAAAATAAAATTATACGTAACACGAACATCCCTCGCGAATTATTGAATTTTTTTCTATCAATATTCACGCTATATGAGGCATTTTTGGTGTTTTCTTTTTTCCAAATTTTGGCCAACAGTTGTAGAAAAGCAGTGTATTTTATTGGATTTAAGGAAACTTAGTCACCATAAGAACTATTCTATTGAAATTCGAATTTTCTTGTTGGTGAGTAAATCGATCTGCTGGCCCAGTGACAGGAATTGAATGTAACTCCCTAGACAACCTTTATTTTTGGTTAAATTCTCTAAATCCCAGGAAGAGTTCAAGTATCTCAGAGGAACACTTCTTATGGAAATATCGATAGAAGAGGATGTTTGCATTTACATTTCGATGATGTTTCAAAGAGATGACAGATTTGGATACCCTGTTATCTCCTATGAGCATCATCGCCCACTTTTGTACACGGTCTAGAAGCTCCAAGTTCCCTAGCCCAAATATTACAGTTATATGCCATCTTCGACTGAATGCGCGTGATGTCGATTTAGGTGCGGTTAGATGAAGTGGAGAATCTCCTGCATCGCTTTAAAATGCCCAAGCAGTTGAAATCTTCTTGTGACACTTTAAATACTTGTTTTTTGTGGCCGTCGGTGGTGCAATGGTTAGTGTGCGCGCCTCTTGTACAGGAGATCCTGGGTTCGATTCCTGCTCCGACCACCTGAAAATTTCTTTCGACGACGGTCACCTCGCTTAGTGACGGCGACACTATCGAGTACTTAGCCATGAAAAAGCTGCTCAAAATACCGTTCGGAACCGGTGTTAAACTGTAGGTCCCAATCAGTGAGTATAAAACTATAAAGCGCACAGCTCACTGGTTGTGAGAAGCTCTCCCCAATTCCTTCATGGGATGTAAGGGGAGACCATTTTTTTTTTGTTCCAGCGAACATCACGCTGTATTTTCATGTCCGGAACGTCAAGAGCTTTCGACTTTTCAATATCTACATCAACCGTGTATGGCGATGACAGAGATGAATAAATTCCGCTCTGGTGCGAAAGTGTGCAACACTCTGTCTTACACTCACAGAACTAATTATTTGTAGCAACAGCAAAATTTGGCTGTTGCCAACGAATTACTGTAACCACAAACGATTTGAAGTTGGCACGACTGAATTAGTCGCCACAATTGAAATTCGGTTGCAGCAACCTCTTATAATGTGCGACAAACTCCAGAAGGTTGTGGCAACCTCTAATGCGGTTGTTATGGCATCTAATGTGGTTGTCTCAACCTGTAAGTTCGGTGACGGCTAATTAGGTTATATTTTCTGTGTAAATACGACTCGATTTGCTTCACTCTACTCAGAAACCAAGTGCCTAACGCAGTTAAGTGAATTGATCGTCATCTGTTTCTTTCCTTGTACTTCAGAAAGACCTGGCAGACGATAAAACACAAATAAGACCTGCAAATCCGTCCACACTTACAGAACGAATTTTTTGAAAAAAGGTTGAAGGAACCGCAAGTTGAAGTTGCGAATTGCAGTTGCCACAACTGAATTGAGGTTGGCACGATGAGTATAGTCCCCACAACTATTATTCGGTTGCAGCAACCTCCAATAGCAGAACGAATTGTTTGAAAACAGATAGAAGGAACCGCAAATTGAAGTTGCGAATTGCACTTGCCACAACCGAATTGAGGTTGCCACGATGAATATAGTCACCACAACTATAATGCGGTTGTAGCAACATCTAATAGGTTGTGACAACCTCTAATGCGGTTGTGAAACCTTCTAATTCGGATGTGATGACATCTAATGTGGTTGTAAGAACCTCTAAGTCCAGTTACGGCTAGTTCGGTTATTTTTGATGTGGTTGTACGTGCATTAAATACGACTCGATTCGGTTAACCCCACCCAGAAACCAAGTGCATATTCATAGTTAAGTGAACAGATCATTACCTCTTTCTTTCCTTGTACTTAAGACATACTGGGCCGATGATCAAACGAGTACGAATGACATGTATTACTGTCATCCAGAGAATCAGAAAAGAGAATCCATTTCTCTCATCCGACGTTTTATTTCATACTCTTCGTCGTAGGTTTTTGCAAATGAGAGACATTCGGCGAAAATTAATTTACACCAGGTGGAGTTATAAGAACTGTTGTCTTAACTTTTTCTTTTCGTTTTGGTATAGAACTGTGAAATTTAAATGTATTTTGCACTTTTTTTTCACTTTTAACGTTTGTATACATTTGTGGTGTATTTAATACAACTATTTTGCCATACAAACACGAAATGCCGTTGGTGTTGTCTTGTTGGACGTTCTGTACTAATGCCTCTATCTGGAATTATTGAACTCATGCTTTATACCATCCAATGTTTATTTGCAACCATACCTATGAAGTTAAAATTATTGAGAGAATGAAATAGTCTATTCTAATTTGCTCTATGCTGTCATCTGTAAAAGAGCAGAGAGGATTACCAGTCCTCTCAGGTAGGTCGTTGATGAAACTTAGAAAAAGAGAAGGATAATTAGTAAAATTAATGGTTTCGACAAACAGAACATCCACCCTAATGGAGGAAGTGGTGAACATTGATAACCATTATAACTTCCAGGTAGTGGATGAATTAATTTCACTCGGATCTGCCATAGGCAGAAGAGTAACGTCAGCCAAGAAATTAGACGGAGAATTGTGCTTGCAAACAGGCGTTATTTCCGGCTAAGCACGTACTTCAGAGATAAGACCTTCTCTCGAGAAACGACGATCCAACTATATAAGACTCTCATAAAACCTGTCTTCTTTTATGGCGCAGCATTCTGGGTCAGTTCGCATGCTGATGAAACATCAGTGGAAGCCTTCCGAAGAAAACTTTTCCGAAAATGATAGAAAATCGGAGTATCGACGACGGATTAACCACGAGCTGTATTATCTGTATCCCGACATCGACGTAGTTCTGCGTATTAAAATAGCGCGTTTACGCTGGCTGGGCCATACCAGTATAATGGATCAGAATGAACCAGTGCGAAAATTATTCGAAGACGTACTCGAAGAAGAATGAAAAATGGGTCGACCAAGACTTCGCTTCGAGCTCCATCTGCGAGAGCTTAGTGGAGGAGAACATCCGAAGATCGAGCCTGTTGGAGAAACATGTTATCCTCAGTTTGTAAGGCCCAGTAACCTTTTGGGTTGTTTGAGGCCACCTAAGTCAGTACAAAAGAAGTTTTCCGTTCTGTACGAACAGGAATTAGCTTTACCTTCCATATATTTGTCATTAATCCTACTTTTTGGACACAGTTTCGGAGAATTTTTGATGTGTTAGCATGTATAGGCACGGGTAGGTATCAAAGTGAACACATACAAACAATACACAGCGTTAGCATCACATACGTGGTTGTTGTATAACAATAGTCTAGTGTGATGGCATTGATGTAGTGGCATCGAACAAATAAGCAGGTCGTCGTCGCCAAAGAGTATTGACTAGTATAGTATAGAATAGAAATATTGATGCCTTTAGAAACATTTATTCCTTTTGTATTGTTTTATGTAATAACATTGGTGAAATGGTGCATTCATGGTAGACTTATCTATTAGGTAGTTGCATTAGAAATTCCGTGGTTAAGCTGTCAAAATTAATTGAATAATTAACTACACTATGTACACAAAATGTGCAAGGTTTCATAAGGTTGTCTTACTTGATACAAAGTCTATAATATGAATTGCATTTGGATTTAAATGCTTTAAATATTATTAACACACAAAAAGAAACAAAAGATGAAAAATCCACAAATCAGTTGGGCTGACGCGTTTACCCGATAGATAATTTTACCATGGGTGCATTAATATTGAAATATTCTACAAAGAGAATAAAACTCGTTTATGCTCTTTTACTCAGACTCTCTACATGAGAGCGGAAAATGAGTGCAATTAGTTCTCTATACTATTCATGGTAGAAATATAATGGTAGATGCAGTACGACAACAAATACAACATGCCAAAATCAACAGGCATTTTGTTTTTGCTCAGTGCCTGTACTGTGTAAACTCAGCTGATTGAAAAAAAATGAAAATCTATACAACGTTGGAAAAAGTTCAGATTGGAATATGCGTGTGTTTTAATTTTTAGTTTGAAAGTGTTTAGGTGTGAAAACTAAAACGATTCTATATGATTTTTACGGAGAAAACATTTCAAAAACAGCAATTGTCGACGAACGGTGGTTGTATACAAACAAAGCGACAACAATCACTCTGCACACAATCAATAAATGTCTTCGGTTAGTGACTTGTGTAAATACACACCGCAGTGGTTTAACGGGCTAGACGCTGCTGAATATGATGCTTTATAAACAACGAAACGATCGTCCGGCGAATGTGAGTTCGAATCCCACCCGCGGCATTTACATTTTTTTCACTAACCGGAGAAAACATGATCTCTTACAGCCTTAAAGCAAAATTACAACTTTAAAAGTATCGTACCATGATACTATACAATACTTTATGTCGTCGCTCTGGTTATGACAAAACAGAAACAATTATTTCAGTGAGCTAAATATGGATTTATTTATTTTTGCAATATTACAAAGTGTTTCAAAAGAAGTCATCCGAAGTTGTTTGGCTCTCATTTGTTTTCTAAATGAAAAACTTCGATTCTGTTTTTTGATTATGTTTGCCATAAAACGAGCCCGTATGGTAATCAATTGTGACGGCGCCCATTTAACCGATATCATCTCCTCAACTTGACCAATACAATTCTAAAGGTTCAAATAAACATAATCAAAAAACAGAATCGAAGTTTTTCATTTAGAAAAAAAATGAGAGCCAAACAACATCGGATGACTTCTTTTGAAACACTTTGTAAAGGGTTTTTCAACAGAGATGCTACAAAAGTAAATCGATAGGGACAGCAAACGACGCCATATTTTTTGCCGCTCTTTTGACATTTCTCTTTAGTAAGGTTTGCCATTTCATCATGGAAAGATATACGAGCCAACAACGAGTCGAAATTATTAAAATTTACTACAAAAATTTGGAGTCAGTGGCCCCAACTTTAAGAGCGCAACATTTGGATTTTCATCGGAAAATCATCTTTAGTGATGAGCCTCATTTCTCACTCAATGGCTTCGTCAATAAGCAAAATATGTGTTATTGGTCAGATAGCAATCCACACGTAATCCATGAGTCATCATTGCATCCCGAAAAAATTACGGTTTGGTGCGGTTTATGGGCCGGCGGCGTCATTGGGCCGTACTTCTTCAGTGATGATCAAGACCGGCACATTACTGTGAATGCGAATCGCTACCGTTCAATGATAACCGAATATTTTTGGCCCCAATTGGATAATATGGACTTGGAGGACATGTGGTTCCAACAGGACGCCGCCACAAGCCACACAGCGAATGCCACAATCAATTTATTGGAAACCAAGTTTGGTGAACGTGTTATCTCACGAAACGGCCTAGTCGATTGGCCGCCTCGGTCGTGCGGCTACGTCAAGTCTATGGTCTATGCCAACAAGCCAGCGACGATTGATGAACGTCGTACGAATATCGAACGTGAAATTGCAGCAGTATCGGCCGATTTATGCTTGAAAACCGTCGAAAATTGGGTTTAGCGTCTGGACTTCTGCAAAGCGTGCCCGTGGTGGCCATGCAAAAGAAATCGAGTTCCATACATAATGGAATCGAACGTACTTTCACAGGAATAGAGAATTTCATTGGTATCTAAAACCGGTTTTGTTTTATTTAAAACAAAAATCAATGAGTGTTCGAACTCACGGATGATGTGTTAACACCTTTTTGCTACACGGTTCCTGTTCGATTTCTATGAACACATTAGTAAATGGTGCATTGGAAAATAAAAAATAATAGTTTTTTTGTATACACCGGGCAATGCTGAACATCAAATGACTCGCTTTAATTGGCCATAGCAACAACAACGAAACAACCAAACACACAACATCACACATACTTTGGCCGAAGTAGCTGACGTATACGTGTGTCACATAACCACATGTTTGCCATATCAACAGCAACGAAACAGCCAAACACACAACATCACACATACTTGGTACGAAGTAGCTGACGCATTAGTGTGTCACCAAAACGTCGACTGCGCACGCCCATGGGCTTGCAAATGAAATTTTGCGTGGCTATGCTTTATATATCCGTTCAACAACAGCAACAGACACATGTTCATACATACATTATTATGTTAATACATACGCTATAGACACAATTTCGTTTGCCTCACACCTACCACACCACTCTTTCATTGCTCTCTTGCTCGCTCATTTTTGTTTAACACGTCATTATTCGCTTTCGCAGTCGCAGAAAATCTGGTTTTAGCAGCAGCATAAAATCTGGTTTTAGCAGCAGTGTTGACTTTGATAGATTTAGTCCCTATACGCCGCTATAGATGTTAACACATCAACAAACTTTTATAGCGCTCTTATTGAAAAACCCGATACATCTAATGTTAAAGCAGATGTAAGAAAAAAGAGAGTGCAATAGCGAAAGGTCCTTCTGCAAAAAAAAATAAGAAATTTCATACCAGAACAAAAAAATTTGAAACTAAATATTCTGTATAATGTTAGTAAGTACATTTCGTATAATGGCTTGTGGAATTGACTGCATTCTGGGCATCATAACAACCTTGATCAATACTTATTAAATGAATTTATTAATGTTTAAAAGAGCTTGAAATTAAGTAGAAGAAATAGTGTGGGTTACAAAAGGCGTATCCCTCTCTAACTCCTATAAAGGTGGTGAAAGGTTGGCTTTCCTTTAAAGCGAACTTAGAATATACATAGCTTTCATGAATTGAAGATCTGCTGCCTGGTTGTTTCAGTTGTTGTCTGTCACGTTTTTGTTTTCAACTGTTTTCAACAAACAAAGACATATTTGGGTCACAAAAACAGGTATTATAACATATTAATCATTGTGTCTCCAACATATAATATTGATTAGAAATCGTAATCTGTTTGGGCGCAAGTATACTATCATATCGGTGAGAACCTACAAACACGTTGTAGTTCCGTCCAAACAACAAAAATATACAGATTTTTCACCACGTACGGTTCCAGTTACGGGAAAAAATGTATAATATTAATATAATAGCAAGAATTCTCCAAACATAAATATGCTAATTTGTAAAGATATTATTTTTGTGTGTAAACATATTCTAAAATATATTCTGTCGGCATTATTTGTCTTTAAACCCCTGTTACTTGATCCTATCTCAAGATTTCACTGAAGTAGAAGTAAATTGGTAAATTTTTTATTTCCAATGTACTATAGATCATATCCCAATAGAACATTCCTCCCAAACAAACAAAAAAATATCTAAAGAGCTTGGAGAACATTTTTTAAACAAGAAAATTGATTTTAAAGAATTTCGTATTCAGTCAGTGTAATTTAGGTGCTATCACAATTTGCATGTATTTTTAAAATTATTACTGTATATTTCAATGACCTTTGAACATGTCTCGCCTGAAAAGAATCCGATTATTGTTGTCATTTTTCACTGGTGACTGCTGTTTTTGCTTTTACAAATCTAGCACTACGTGCAAGTATGAATGGAAGCTGCAATATTTATAGCTACACAACAGTTGAGAACTGTATAAGGCATGAGTATTTTGGTTACATTGATTAGGAGGGTGACAATTTGATGCCAGAGATTATAGTATGTAATAAGGTAAATGGATTCACGTTCAAGACAATTTGTTCAAAAAAATTCTACAAATGCCAAAGGCAGGCAAAAAGATTCATCCATATTATATACTTATACTACATTGGCAGGTGGGAAGACCCAAAATGCTCTTAAATTTGCAAATGCAAACAACCTGCAGATTTTATGACCTGGAAAACATTAAACATGTGTACAGTATAACTCATTGTAATCACATTCCACGTGGTATAAAACTACATTCAACATAAAATGTGGTATACATAATGGCTTAACATTTTTTTTCAGCAAAATTATAGCATATTTTCGGGCAAACATAAATATAAATAAATAATTTTATTTTGCTGGGATGGGAGGGAAACTGTAGTTGTTACCCGCCGCTATGAATCAAAAAAAAAATTGAGCCAGCACCATATGGTGTATTGATATTTATTTCATATATTTTAGTACTTATAATAACCTTGACATTGGAAATGATTGGAAATGATTGGAAATGTCTCAGTAAGATTTGCACTTTTTAAATTTAGTGTAATTTTTGATGTGTTAACATCTATAGCGGCGTACAGGGACTAAATCTATCAAAGTCAAAATCTGCTAAAACCAGATTTTATGCTGCTGCTAAAACCAGATTTTCTGCGACTGCGAAAGAGAATAATGACGTGTTAAACAAAAATGAGTGAGCAAGAGAGCAATGTAAGAGTGGGGTGGCAGGGGTGAGGCAAACGAAATTGTGTCTAGTATGTATTAATATGTGACCTAGTCTACGAAAAGGGAGCTTACGTGCGAAAACTAGTTTTCTGTGAAAAAGCTGTTAAAAGTAAGCAACTCGTTTCGTCAGTTTCTCATTATCTCGTTAATTGTTCTCCGCGCCGGACGTCCAGTAAGTGTTGTTGTTGGTCCAGTAAGTGTTGTTGTTGTTCGGAATATTATTATAGTTCATCGTGTAAGTTGCTAGTGTGGAACATTTAAAAAAGTAACACTGAAGAAGTGACGTTTACTGTTTCTGTTGATTATCGTCTTCGCATTTCGCATGAAATGAAACATGAGTGTTGATGAGGAGTTCAGTGCCGTATACGGGCAATATTTTCATGAAAAGTATGATGAAAACGATGATGAAAACTATGAAGACAGCGATGATGATGAAGACGAAGTATGTGTATTTCAGGCAGAAGATGATACCGAACAAACTTTTGTTAACATGGGCCTGTATGTTGTTGATGTAAAGGAGGAGGAGCTGGTAACAAAATTTCTGTCAAAAGATTGTTGTAATAATGAATGCCATACACTGATACACTGATACAGATTGTGTAAAAACAAAGAAATTCGCAGACAGTGAAGAAGTGCAGTCCTTTAAGCTTCTGTTAAAACATATCGATCCTGAAATGCCGAAAGTTATACAACCAGCCGATTTATCTTTGGAACGTCAGTGGTACATTTATCACAATCTTCGCAGCTTAGTTTCGGATATATCTAAAGTAGATATTGTGGCTCCATTGCCGAAAGATTTGCCATCGAAGAAACGGAAGGCAAAAACTACTGAAGATGTTCTCAAACCAGACGAGGAACCAGGTCCATCTTCCTCAGGATCAACACGTAAAAAGATCTCAAGGAAAACGACAACGAAGAAAAATACATAAGCTACTCAGCATTATTATTTTTGGCCCATAATACGTTTTTCTACTGTATAATCATGTCTTTATAGCTTATAATTCAATGTATTTTGTTCATTACCAATAAATTATATTTTGTCGTATTTTTACTCTTCTTTCTCTACATTTTTAGTACACTTCTAAGCAAGTTAGGATTTTCTGCTTTTCAGCACGTGAAAAAGCATCTCATCTTCCATCCGAATCAACCAAAAAGTGAAAATTGATTTTATGAAACCTAAGCCCCCTTTCCGTAGACCAGGTCACATATAATAATGTGTGTATGCACACGTGTCTGTTGCTGTGTTGAACGGAGATATAAAGCATAGCCACGCAAAATTTCATTTGCAAGCCCATGGGCGTGCGCAGTCGACGTTTTGGTGACACACTAATTCTTCAGCTACTTCGTACAAAGCATGTGTGATGTGTGTTTGGCTGTTTCGTTGCTGTTGATATGGCAAACATGTGGTTATGTGACACACGTATACATCAGCTACTTCGGACAAAGTATGTGTGATGTTGTGTGTTTGGTTGTTTCGTTGTTGTTGCTATGGCCAATTAAAGCGAGTCATTTGATGTTCAGCATTGCCCGGTGTATACAAAAACAATTTACACTCGCACTCTTCACTCTATGCATTCCCTTAACAGTTTTTAATTTAGGTACCCCCCCCCCCCCCTACACCTACCACCCACACAAACACTCCACGACACAGCAAGCACAAATAAATCACCAACGTATCAGTAGTAGTAGTAATAGTAGTTGTTGTTGTTGGTGTTGTTGTTTTTTTATTATAGTGATAGGTAAGTCCAATCAAATGTGGGTGCGGAGCACTCTCAGAGCAAAGTGAGTAATGACGTATTATACGTATATAAAAATGAGATAGCAAGAGAGCAACGACAATTTTGTGAACTTGTGTAGCGTATGCATGAATATAACAATGTATGTATGTTTATACAAGTGTCTGTTGCTTTGCATTCTTTGACTTTTGTGGGAATAAAACAAAAAGTATTGAGCAAGAAAATAAAGACACATGTGCTTGCACTGGGTATTTAAATAATTTTAAGTATTAATATTATTTAACTGTAACGTCATCATATGATTGAACGATGTTTTTTATTTTCCAATGTAACATTTACGAATGTGTTCATAGAAATCGAACAGGTACCGTGTAGCAAAAAGGTGTTAACACATCGCCCGTGAGCTCGAATACTCATTGGATTTTTTTTTATTTAAAAATATTCCTTCGTTAACAGTCGAGAATGTGGAAAATACGAATCCTATTATAATACTCGCCATAGACTCGCCTTGTCTATGGAGTGATCTCTCACGGAATACTCTCTAGGTTAATAGGTTATTTGACAGGATTCGCGGGATCTCGGGTGAACTTTCACGGCACACTCTCTTCAGCCCACAAGGTATTCCCTAAGAGTCGTTGGATAACAAGTACTCACCGGATAACAGGGACTCGCTGGATCACAATGACTAACGGGATGACAAGGACTCGCACGACAACAAGGACTCACAGAATATCATCAGGGCTGGTAGGATATATGAATGACCTCTCACTGCACATCCTTTTAACACTCAGGATGATCACAAGGATTCGCAGGATAATAAAGACTCGCATGACAACACAAGGACTCACCGGACAACACAAAGCCTCACAGGATATCAACAAGGCTTGCAGGATATAAGGATGACCTCACACTGCACGCTCTTTTAGCCCAGGGAATATTCCTAAGGACTCGCAGGTTTACAAGGACTCACAGGATAACGGAAGGACTCACAGGACAACACAAGGACTCGCAGGATATAAGGATGACCTCTCACGACACACTCTTTTAGCCCACAGGATATTCGTAAGGACTCGCAGGATTACAAGAACTCACAGGGCAACAGAAGGACTTACAGGAAAACACAAGAACTCGCAGGATATAAGGATATTCTTAAGGATTCGCAGGAAATAATGGGTAGTTAACCACGACAATGGGGAATTACCCATCACGATTTACACATGGGGAATAGGTAGGAGTCCTTTCGCCCATCGCCGTGGGTTATGGGATACCCAGGGTAACACACCCACATTTTTGATCGAAAATATGAAGAAATTATAAAAGGTCTCTATATCTCGGAAACGGAGAGTCGACGCGAAAAATAACTAATTTTTGGGGATTTTTAATGGGTTTTGATAAAGTTTTGAATGGGTTTTGATAAAAAAAATCGGCAAAATAAGAAAATCGCTAAAGTAAAAAATGGTTCCATGTCGGAGACGGTGCATTCAATCGCAAATATAATAAATTGTTTACTTTCACAGGATGCTACGCACGGCCTCACTTCAAAAAAACATAAAACCGCTAATATAGATGGCCGTTTTCGCATTTTTTAATGCCATATTAATGACATCCAGGGGCTAAAGCCTCCCATGAAGGTAAACAAATTTAATTTTTGTGAATTTTTTATTCTGACGATTTAAGAAAAAAAATTATGAGAAACCCTTAGAAACATCAAAAAATTAGTAATTTTTTTTCGAATCAACGCTCCGTTTACGAGATATAGACATATGGGCGTTTTAGCGATTTTTTATTTGAAAAAATTTAGTCTTAGCGATTCAAAAAATAATCATGCTGTGTTAAAGGCATCCTTTGGTTAACACCTCCCAGAAAGGTAAAAAACATTTTATTTTTGCTATTGGAGGCATCGTTTGCAAGGTATAGCAATTTTTTGTTTTATCGATTTTCTTATTTTGGGAATTTAGAAAAAAAATTCTTCCACACGAATGGAACCACATTATGAAAACCCCTTAGAAACCCCAAAACATTTATTGTTTTTTCGATTCGACTCTCCGTTTTCGAAATACATATAGGCATATCATCTAATTCTTTTCACATTTTGGAACAGAAATGGGAGTATATTACCCAGGGTAACACATTACCCTCGGCGATGGAAAATGCCGCCTACCCATTCCATATGTGTAATGGGTAATCGTGGTGGGCAATTCTCCGTCGGTGGTGCAATGGTAGTGTGCGCGGCTCTTGTACATGAGATCCTGGGCTCGATCCCTGCTCTGACCACCTTAAATTTCTTTAGACGGCGGTCACCTCGCTTAGTGACGGCGACACTATCCAGTATTAAGCCATGAAAAAGCTTCCCCAAATACCGTTAGGAACCGGTGTCAAACAGTAGGTCCCAATCAGTGAGTAGGGAACTAGAACGCGCACAGCTCACTGGTTGTGAGAAGCTCTGCCTAATCCCTACATGGGATGTAACGGGAAAACATTTATTTATTTATTTTTAATTGCCCTCGTCGTGGATAGCTACCCACTATTTTCCCCATTACCCTATGGGTAAAGGCTAATCGTGATGGGTTATTCCCCATTGTGGTGGGTAGCTACCCATTATTTTTCCCATTACCCTGTTGGTAATGGCTAGTCGTGATGGGTAATTCCCCATTGCCGTGGGTAGCTACCCAATAATTTCCTCATACACTGTGGGTAATGGGTAAAGAAGTGCAACCCATTACCCACGGCATGAATAATAGGTTACTTAGGGTAACCGATTTTACACGAAATACGAATGCTGGAACCGAAGGTATCAACGTTTGATTCAGTTTTAACGGAGCACTGTCTCATGCGGGGCACTCTCTCACGGACATGCGGCGAAACTATAGGACAGGGCATATGATTGTTGTAGAAGCTGGAAAGATGAGGACCAGAAATAATCTACTGAAAATCTTCCCTGCAGTCCTGCACTAGCCCAAAGGAGAATGTATACTACGGTATTGCAAGTATTTAGGGACCTAGGACAATAATTTCAGAGAGGCATACACAGTATCTTGAGCTTCTTAAAATCACTAGACTAAGTGCATCATTTATCGACTGCCACCAACACCTAACCTAACCTAGGGCACAATTCCAGAAATTTGGCTTGCTTGAGGTGTTAAATAGTAAGTGGGCAATTCAATCCGTCGTTCAAGTACTATAGGCAGCAAATCTATTGTAGGACACACAAGTAAATGAATCCTGGATTGCAATAGGATGGCCATTTCTAGCAAGAGAGTATGTGGCTTCATTGTTAGATACATCGCTATTGATATTACAACTTGAAGTGCAACTTTGCAAAAGGAAAAACGCAAATCTTGTCTAGTAGTTATGATACCATTTTAAGGAGGTCTTCCGCCGCCTTCATCCATCCATGAGAATATTTAATTCTCCATAGTATGTCACAGGATATATTCCAGTATTCATCTTAAGTATATTCATCCATGAGAATGAATGATAGAGTTTTGGTCAAACGGGTGGTCCAACTACAGCTATCTTTTTAAATCATATGTTGTTTTGACACTGGCAGATTTTTGACTGTTCGAAATATTGACTGTGAGACAGTATCGTACCTCCGTGGACCTAATTGACCCGCTTGATGCTTGAACAGTGGTGGGCGTGACAGAAGCTCCAGATGGATAACGAATTTAGCCGAGTAATCATATATTCTGACGAGACACGTTTTTATCTGGCCGGATATGTCAACAAGTAATATTGCCTCGTCTGGGGATAGGAAAACGCGCGCGTCATTTCCGAGCAGCCAATGCATCCACAGAGACTGACAGTTTGGTGTGGATTTTGGAGTGGCGGCATCATTGGCCCGTTTCTGTCAACGGTGAGCGCTATAGAAACATTATTACTTACTTTTTATGAGCTCAAATGGTAGATGTGAACTTGGCTAATCTTTGGTTTCAGCAGGATGGCAGACAGCTCATCAATCAATCGATCTTTTGCGCGCAAAGTTCGGTATTCGTGTTATTATGCGTTTGGCGATGTATATTGCTCGCCTCGGAGTTGCAACTTGACCTCTTGAGGCTTTTTCTTGTGCAGTGCCGTTTAACGACCACGATATACGAATAATTCAGAAACGATCCCCAACATTAAGGCTAATATAGTCCAAGTTATTATTGAGATAGGAATATTTGTTGTTTATACACGCTGAAAAATTTGTATTTTTATTGTTGGTTGGGTGCAAATATAACGTGTTTGCAGCTTGCGGCAAATATAGTATTATTGTGTCCAAACACACTGCGGTTGCTATTTGATATTACATGTTTGAGAAACAATTATTAATATGTTAAAATATACGTTTTTGTGACCTAAATGTGCATTTGTTTGTTGAAAACTGCTATGGACAAAAACGTGACAGAAAACAAAGAAACAAAAAAGCAGTAAATCTTCAATTCATGAAAACCATGATTGCAGACATATACATGTTTCCAGCAATATGTTGCTGGGGCATTCAGTGTAAAATTTAATTTACTTAATAATGTTTTAATTTCGAAAGATGCTTATATTTGGACCACCCTTATATTTGAGGATGAAGTTATTGTACATATTTCACTTTAAAATTAATAGGCCCTAAAACTTCGCTCCTTGTCCACCGCGCACAACTTTTTTTCTCATCCCTTGCAAACGTGGTGTTTCATTTCAATTTTGATTAAATGCGCATTTCTTTGTACAAAAGTTTTCAATTAATTCGCAGCTGTGCAACATTGACAGCTGTCGCATTTGTTTACATTTCACAGCAAAAATATCAACATTCACTTTCACAAGCTAAAGTGATTTTGTCTGTATCTTGTATATGCAAAAGTATTTGTTGTCACACATACTGAACTTCATCCCTTGGTTTGTATGTTTGACATTTGCAACCATCATCTAAAGCTTTGTTGCCATTGCTCGAAAACTTGTAGTGTAGTGTATTGGAAAAATGCAAATGTGAATATGAATGAGAAGATGCAAATTGACAATTCGACTGCTGTGTTTATCACTAGAAAATTCAAGAGAATATTATAGAAAAAACATTTGCAAGAATGACAAAATCAAATATAAAAGTATAATAAAATAATATTTAAAACAGATGCAGGGTTGATAAATCTGACAGTTTATAAATATCAAAAACTGTTAAATACTTAAGTGGATTTGAAGAAAGCAGCCCGTATCTAATGTAAACCCTATAATACTTACTTTTTTGAGCACGACTTCAACCAACCTAAACTTAGGTCTCGTTGGTCTTATGTAGAGCCAATACAAAACATACACCTCAAGTTTGGACGCAATCGGCAAATTTCTCCCTATTAATAGGGGCCAATGGTGTCACTATGCTACATGGCAACAAGATTTTGCAATACATGGTATAAATGTAATGTAAAACATTTTTGATATGAAAGTTCTATTGAGAGGGTTTTGAACATTCGGATGGGGGGGAATGTGGCCGTCGCTGGTGCAAAAGTGAGTTTGCCCGGATGTTGTGCGAGAGAACGTGGTTTTGATCCCTGCTCTGACTACCTTACACTTCTTTCGACGACGGCCACCTCGCTTAGTGACGCTGACACTATCGAGTAATAAGCCATGAAATAGCTTCTAAAAAAACAGTTCGAAACCGGTACGGTGAAAACTAGAAAGCGCACAGCTCAATGGTTGTGAGAAGCTCTCCCCTATCCCTTCGTGGGATGTAATAGGACAATTTTTGTTTATTGAAATCCGAATGGGCAAACTATTGTGTGACGACCATTTTATCGGATATTGAGTGGGGGTAGGTAAGGTTTGGTAAAAGTTGTTGTCACAATTAACACACTTAGTCCAAGGACCACCGTTGTAATACAACGTGACGTCATATTCCGTCCCCATCATTGAACTTTTAAAATAACCCCGTATGGTTAAGTGGAGTTCAAACCCTATGATGCCTCGGCTCGATATTCCTTGATGCGGCTGAAGAAACTACATACATTAGTCCCTGCGAACGAAATAGAACTCTGCAGAAAGGTCTTGAGATCACTCAGCTGAATGTCTCCTAAATTCGACATTAAGTAATTTTCTAGATATTTTTTCGTACTCATATAAAAGGCCGGGCAGAAATATATAAGATGTTCGACGCTTTCGTCCTCCTCTTCATCCCCACAGCTTCTGCACTAATCTTGAGCTGAAATTCCAAATTAATCGCATGTCTGTCTATTAAACAATGTCCGGTGATCACAGCTACTAACATCAAGATTTCTTGTGTAGGCCTGGATATTAGGTTTAGGGTACGAATTTCATTCATTATGTGAGATTTAGCAGTTTTGTGCCGCCTACTCAATAAATCGCCTTCCCATGTCACCACCACTCTCCCCTCGGAACAGCTTCTGGAGGGTATTATTTCGCGGTGTTTGTATGCCATTTTGACTATTTCATTTTGCGCTTCCGCTATCCTATTTGCGTTTTGTACTTCTTCTTCTTCTATGGACAACTTCTTCATAACTGAGGTTATATAGCAGTAGAGCAACTTCCACTTCTCCTCTGAGTTCAACATTATTTCTATAATATTCTTCGGAGTAATGTTATGTCTTTGGTTGATGATTGTGTAGTTTCGATTTTCTTTAAACCTTGAGCAACTAAAGATGACACGATCTGCATCTCCTTCAATAACAGGGCAACTTGCACACATCCGTGAAGTATTATCATGTTCATACTGAAATAGGTACTTCCGGAATCATCCATGGCCTGTTAAAAACCGTCCACTTCCCCGTGAGTCCTTTTGATCCATGTTTCCACCTTCGGGATTAGTTTTTATGCTCATCTACCACTTTGTGAGTTATCCCGTCTATTTTGCCATTGTCTTATTGAGGTCTCTTTAATATTTCCGCGTACTCTGACTGCTATTTCCTCTTCTCGTATTTGTTTTACCTCGTACAATCTCCTTGACTCCTCCGCCATAATATCAATGGGTATCATTCCCGCAACTGTACATGCGACTTCGTTGGATGTCGTGCGATAAGCACAGCAAACCGTTAACACACAGATTTTCCTCCTGGAAGCAGCATTTAGGAAACTTGACCATACTTGTGCTGCGTATGGGAGGTATCGTCACGTTTGGATATCGTTCCACCTCATCCATAACTCTTGCAACAGTGACCACTGCCATGACGTCCGCAAAATCGATTATATTAGCCTGGTTTGGTATTTCTATTGTTAAAACTCCGTTGTACATAATTTTTCAGAGCAGTGGTCCGATAACCGACCCCTGACGGACTGCCGCAGAAACAAACCTCATACATTTCTGGTCCATCCTCCGTTTCATAGCAGAGTTTCCTATTTCAAAGATAAATTGAAATTATTTTTGTAAGGTATGCAGGGACTTCCAGTTTATAAAGTTTATCAATTATGCGTTGCCAGTTGACAATATTTAAAGCATTCTTCACATCTAGTGTGATAATCAAATAGTATCTATTTGGTGCTCCCTTTCCCTCTATAGCCTCTTTCGCTTTTTGAGTCACTATCCCCGACCTTGCTTTTGGGAAGCCGAATTGTCTGTCCGTCTAGCCACCGCCATTTTCAATCATAGGTCGGAGTCTGTTGTAAATAATCTTCTCCAGTATTTCACCTATTGTAGCCAGGAGACTTATTGGCCGATACGACGAAGGGTCTTCTAAGCGTTTGCCCGGCTTCAGAAGCAACAGTAATTTTTTCAATTTCCATGGACCTGGGAAGGTCTATTCTCTGAGACACTGATTCAGGACTAACAAAAATATATCCAGATTGGTCTTCACCGCTGCTTTAAGCGCATTATTTGGTACCGCATCTGGACCCGGCGCTTTGTTATATCCAATTATAGGAATAACTCTTACAAGTTCCTCTGGGATTGCGACTTTTGCTGTGGATAGCCACAGATTCCTCGAAATCCACCCATAGCCATATGAGCTGGCGATTCGAAGAATATCCTACTCGAATTGCAGATTTTGCACCTATTTGTCTACCCAGCAAATCTAGTGGTAACAGGTATTGGATAACCACCTATCCCTCGGTAGGAGTTGTGCGTAGGGCACCTGTGATCCCCAGAATTGCCATACCCTGGACTTTTGTCAAAAGACTTAGCTATGTCGATTTTTTCCAGTACTGGCCACCGAACCACAAAGGAAAGTTGGGAGACTGATTAGTCTAAAGTCCTTTGGACGAATAAGCCATGATTTCCCCGCTTTCGGAATGAATACCACCTTAGATTTTCGCCATCTAACTGAAATGTAGGATAGCTTGATGCAGGTCGTATAAACTTTCAGTACGCAGGAAGCCAAAATTTGTAGTCGAGTTTGTAAGTTCCCTGGTGCCAGGTAATGTGTCAGCTTGCTGCCTCGTTCATGGGATTTGATCCCATGGGACTATTTTTTGTGGAGGCACGTGAATCCTTTCGTCTAAAGGGAAAAGCCAACAATGATTGCTGCATTGGCAGACAACATTACAACATTGTTGTGATACCGGCCGAAATGTTGGAAAAAGTGTGCCAAAATTGGACTTTCCGAATGGACCACGTGAAGCGTAGGCGTGAGCAACATTTGCATGAAGTAAAAATTATCAAAAAAATTAGCAAATATCAAACAAATCACCCATTATAAATTGTCATCATCTACTGACATGGTCCTAAGGAAATTCTGCTGACAATGTCTTCAAGATAAAATTACGACATATTTCTCTAAATCATAGAAAAAGAATTCGTTTACATTTCAGGAAATTCTTTGCTTCGTTTTGATGTAGAAATATCATCCAGTTAATGAATGTTTTTAATTAAATTTAGAGGAAGTTTTTCTCAATTTGAAGAAAATTTTTCTACTTCAAAAAAAAATGTTTATTTATATGAAATTGCTAAGGCATGCATTAGTGCAAAAGAATACATAATAACAATTGTGATGCAAAAGACTGTATAAGTATAATGGTTAATAATGGTAACGTGTCCGGGTCTGTTACAAGAGAACGTGGATTCCGTCACTACCTTGACCATCTTAAATTTTTTTCGACGGCGATCGCCCCGCTGAGTGACGGCTATAGTGTCGAGTATAATATATCATTCGGAATGGGTGGAAAACTGGAGGTAGCAATCAGCGAGTGTAGAACTACAGAGAGCACAGCTTACTGCTGTGCGAGGGGTTCTCCCTAATTCCTGATTGGGATGAAATGAGAAACCAATTTTTTGTGTAAATTAATAGGTTGGAGTTGGTTGGATTGGTAAACATATCTATAGTATTTGGAAAATGTGGGAATATCATATTCATTGTTCTTTGGGGTTGTGTTTGTTTACAAAGGAGAGGTATTCAATCACGTTTGGTGGAAAAGTTTTCTGATGTCCTTAATTGAAACTAATGTGACTTATAAACTGTGCTAAGGAAGCCAAAGTTTTCATACAAAGGAAATGCAATTCTTTAAGCTTTCCACCTCGTGCCATAGCCTTTAGACCTACCGAAGATCCATTTGGTTTGCTATAGGAACCTAAGGATATGTTCTACATCTATCTGAGATAATTCTCCAAGTCCCTAAATTGGTAGGTAGGATCCCATTGCAGACATCCTCCTGCCAGCCAGAGATGGACAAGTGCAAGGAAGTAGTTCAGTGAATTCTTCGTCTTCCTCAACGTTACATCTTCTACAGAAGTCATTTGCCCTGATCTGTACTCTCGTGGCATGTCTACTAATCAAAGAGTAATCCTCGGCACTCACTCTACTGAGAAAATCCAATGAGTGTTCGAACTCACGGGCGATGTGTTAACACCTTTTTGCTACACGGAAACTGTTCGATTTATATGAACACATGTGTGAATGTTACATGGGAAAATAAAAAACAGCGTTCAATCACATGATGACGTTACATTTAAATAATATTAATATTTAAAATTATTTAAAGCCCAGTGCAAGCACATGTGTCATTATTTTCTTGCTTAAAACTTTTTGTTTTATTCCCAGAAACAACAAAGAGAATGCAAAGCAACAGACACTTGTATATACATACACACATTGTTATATTCGTACATACGCTACACAAGTTCACAAAATCACAAAATTTTCGTTGCTCTCTTGCTATCTCATTTTGACGTAGAATACGTCTTACCTTACGGTATGAGGAGTCATGTCAGGTTTTTATTGTTGTAATCTTTATTTCATTGAATTTGAGGAAACGGATAGATGAATTTTTTTAAAATTTTTTTTGTAGGTAAATGAAGATGTTATCTTTCGTTTGATATACATTTCATATTGGTTGATATATTTCTAGTATTTTAATTTCTCAAATGAAAATTGTTTAAACACATACACTCAAACATATGTGTGGTGTTTGGTTGAGTGTTTTTGGTTGCTCCACATTGCTTAGGAACATGTATCTAGTAAAAAGTGAAACAAACAGTAAGCTAACGTAATAAAGCTTTTTTGCGAAAGCTTCAATAAAGCTGTTGTAACATTAATTTTGAATTGTAAAGCGTAAAGCTTTCACACAACGCTCGAATGCTAATGCGAAGACTCGATAAGGTAAACCTTTTTTAATATTAGGGCGGCCCTCTCAACATTCGCAGAACTTATTTCAATAAAAATATTAATTAAAATACATAAATTAAATTAAGTTTAAAAAAATTGAACATAATATTTTTTTTTTTAAACGGACTTGAATGAAATGCCGTTGGTAAATATAAAAATTACAGCAGAGAGTCCCTGCAGGCTGTGTCAGAGACACGGCCATTAAATTTAACTTAGAATACGCCATCCGATAAGACAGAAAACATATATAACAATAAATGATAAATAATATAAGCAAATGAATTTATTGTTATACATATATGTTTTCTGTCTTATCGGATGGCGTATTCTACGTTAAACTTAATGGCCGTGTCTCTGACACAGCCTGCAGGGACAGTCCGTGGCCGAAGGCCTCGGACAACTGTCTGCTGTAATTTTTTTTATATACGTATAATACGTCATTATTCTATTTGCTCTGAGAGTGCACCCACATTTTATTTGACTTACGTTTGACAATAATAAAAAATCAACCCGTAAAAAAAACAGTTTTTGACTATAAATTCTATATATATGACCGCCCCCTTAGTCCAATTCCGCCCATATCTGCACCAGATCTTAGAATATGTAAACCTAACCAACATACCCGATTTTGTTCAAATACCGTTAACAGGAGCAGAAATAATGGATTTTTAATTTGTGATTTGTATGGGAGGTACCACGCCCATTAGTCCAATCCCGCCCATATTTCGACATTTCATTTTTGTCGTCGCCATTAGTTTGCCTGCGAAGTTTCAGCTCGATTGGATTACGGGAGAAGGATTAAAAATCAATCCAAAGTTTTTTCGGCATACATACATATAGGCAGGTGAAATTAATATAAAGAATTTAAAAAGCCGTTCAATCAAATGATGACGTTTCATTTAAAAACAACCAAACACACAACATCACACATACTTTGTCCGAAGTAGCTGACGTATTAGTGTGTCACCATAACGTCGACTGCAAATGAAATTTTGCGTGGCTATGCTTTATATCTCCGTTCAACAACAGCAACAGACACATGTACATTAGACTGACTCACAAAAAAAAGTGTTTTTGTTCCACCCTCTGAAATGGACCATGACTTGTTTTTTGATGATTCCCAAAATATTTCGCGTCTAGGATTAAAACCCCGTGAGCTGGACCGTTTTTAAAAAAAGGCTTTTTTTGAGTTCTTCAAAGATTTTTGATAGTTAACTAAAGATAATATGTGCAATATTAGTATCATAGGAAAGCATTTTTAAAGACGCATCCAACGGTATGAAAAACATGCCAACAACGGTTCTTCCAAAGCCTTTTTTCAAAGATATTCTGCAAAAAAAGCCTTTTTTTTAAAACGGTCCAGCTCACGGGGTTTTAATCCTAGACGCGAAATATTGTGCGAATCGTAAAAAACCAAGTCAAGGAACATTTCAGGGGGTGGAATAAAAACACTTTTTTTGGCCCCATACAAAATGAGTCGGTTTAATGTACATACATTATTATGTTAATACATACGCTATAGAAACAATTTCGTTTGCCTCACCCCTGCCACACCACTCTTTCATTGCTCCCTTGCTCGCTCATTTTTGTTTAACACGTCATTATTCTCTTTCGCAGTCGCAGAAAATGTGGTTTTAGCAGCAGCATAAAATCTGGTTTTAGCAGCAGCAGAAAACCTGTCTGTGTGTTGTTTGCATGTGTTGACTTTTATAGATTTAGTCCCTATACGCCGCTATAGATGTTAACACATCAACAAGCATTGATACCTTGGGCCTGGCTAAAGACAGAAGCTTCATGGATTTCCTGCAACCTTCTATGAGAAAGATGTGTTCTGTGCGTATACAGTGTGTGCCCTTCTTCCAGCTCTCCTGCCTCATTATATGGGATGGGTCTTGCAGGATATGCTTATATGTTACTAAGGGCATGACAGCGTGGCAATTGGATGGTGCAGTGGTTAGTGTGCGCGCCTCTTGTACTTGAGAGCCTGGGTTCGATCCCTGCTCTGACCACCTTAAATTTCTTTCGACGGCCGTCACCTCGCTTAGTGATGGCGACACTGACGAGTATTTAGCCATAAACTTCTCAAAATAATGTTCGGAACCGGTGTAAAAACTGTAGGTCCCAATCAGTGAGTATAAAACTAGAAAGCGTACAACTCACTGGTTGTCAGAAGCTCTCCCCGATTCCGTCGTGGAATGTAATGGAAAATCATTTATTTATTTAAGGGCATGTCAATACGCTCCAATTCTTATGGACCCTTGTGCCGACGAGTTTTCCTCTTTGAATCTGGGATACGCTCAGGGGTTTCCAGAGTCCGTTACATACAATTTATATCCAGAGAGAGAGAGAGAGAGAGAGAACGAACAGTTGTTTGTGTTTATTGATTGTTTATTTCGTTTTTCATTTGACCATAAACTAATTCAAATTTATGCGTTTTGATGTACACTCTATCTATATTTCACTGGGGTAACTTTCGAAGTCTATAACCCTTGCATGACTCTAGCAGAGTTGTGTTATAAATAGTTGTACTTTGTGTGCGCAGGAATTTGTAACGGTGGCATCAGATCTGGCAATGTATCTTGAAAACCCTCGTTCTGACGGCAATTGGGTGGATGAGCAGCTGAAGGGTACAAAGAACTCGATGTCGGTTGCTAGGTATATTACACGGATCAGAGAGGGTATTTCTGATTGATAGGTCGGACGAAAGCAGACTTCTTCTAAAAAGAGTCTTCGGATTGCGTTGATAAATCCAAGCAAGTTATCGTCAGTATCAGAGCTCGCAAAATATGCTCAACCAAATTTTTCTACCCGGTCTGCTCTCTCAAAAGACTGAAAAAATGAGACTGAATCGCTCAGTGTCTGACCAGCAACTAGGGTTGCCAGATTCAAATGGCCTTATGTCTGGAATTTTGAATAAGTTAGCTGGATTTTATAAAACAAATCTGGATTTCGTAAATCCCCAAATATGAGGAATAAATTCTTTTAAATTCATTCTTTAAAATTATTTAATTAAATTATAAAAACATAACAAAATATTTATAATTCAGTCTTTTCCATTTATCGGAAAAGCTTGTAAAATTTATTTTTCTAGACGGTCCAGCTTCCTCATGGCTCTCCATGTTTATTGAACAAATGTTTTGCTTGCAATGTGAAACTTTGTATTTACATTTGCTGTCGATCAGCTGTTAACAATTGTCAAATTATCAGTATTGGTCACACAAATCAGAGATGGGGCAATATGGAAATACTGCGTACTATTATTTTCTCTCTTTGGGTGTAATTGAGTGCTGGCTAAAAGTAATTAGCACTCAAAAATCACCTTATTGAGAATGAAATAGATAAATAACTAAACGTATAGTCTTTCCTATTGAAATATTATTACAAAATGTATATTTAGCTGGAAAAATTATTGAATAGCTTGTAACTGGACTTGACATAGAAAATCTGGAAATTCCAGCCCATTCCAGCTCATCTGGCAACCCTACCAGCAACCCTCATTTTGGTTTCGTTCGTGTTCTCGGTCTTGGGTTTCGGGTTGAGCGTAACATACAAATGGGTCTCTTACTGACCCCTCCATACGAACAGAACCGTTCGTCGCTCAGTAAGTGAGCAAACCAAGCAGAGTGTCCGCAAAAAAGGTCCTTATTTTAATTGTTGCATTTACCTTATGTTGTTGCCTTAGATATTTTGTCACAAGCAAAGCATTAAAGAGGAAGGGAGAATGGGATAGGGCACTAATTTGTCTGCATATGCTTATGCATTTACAGGCAGTGGCGCCGCGCAATAAAAATTTCTATAAATATAATTATTTGTCAACAAAATGTAAATGTAAAATAAAAGAGAAATATGTGTACAGACCAAACAAAATTAATCTTCATGTACTTCGTTAGCTAACACCTTTGCAACACCACCTTTGCAACTTCAGTCAAATGGGTTGACTTAAATTTCATGTCAACGTAAAAATCTTTTATATTGAATTGAACATATAAATTGAAATTTTCAATTTCCATGTAAAGTTTGGATAATGTATCAGAAATTTCTTCTCCTTTCACCTGTTGCGCTGTCTGAATTCCATTTAGAAGGTTGGAGAAAAGTGATGTCCCCTGAGAATCATTGTGGCTGCTGCACTTTGGGGAAAGATCAAGGAAAATGGCATCCGCTTCAAAGTTTACTGTAACATTAATCTTAATAAATATAGGAATATCAAATATTATTGTAATTTCTTTTAAGGCTGTAAGAGATCATGTTTTCTCCCGTTAGTAAATTGCGCGGGTGGGATTCGAACTCACATTCGCTGGACGATCGTTTCGATGTTTGTGAAGCATCATCTTCAGCAGCGTCTAGCCCGTTAAGCCACTGCGGTGTGTATTTACACAAGTCACTAACCGAAGACATTTATTGATTGTGCAGAGCGATTGTTGTCGCTACTTACACATTGCTTTCCTACTTCCACGTACTGATGCAGAAGTTTTGAAAGTTATATTTATAGAACGAACTATTCTAATTGTAGTTGTCTCGTTCTGTTTTGGTTTGGCCCTACCATATGTTTCAAATTTAGTTATTTTTTTTAGATCCTCGTTATGTTTAAAGTTGTAATTTCCTTTAAGGCTGTAAGAGATCATGTTTTCTCCGGTTAGTGAAAAAAATGTAAATGCCGCGGTTGGGATATGGACATATGGTAGGGCCAAACCAAAACAGAACGAGACAACTACAATTAGAATAGCTTATTCTATAAATATAACTTTCAAAACTTCTGCATCAGTACGTGGAAGTAGGAAAGCAATGTGTAAGTAGCGACAACCAATCGCTCTGCACAATCAATAAATGTCTTCGGTTAGTGACTTGTGTAAATACACACCGCACTGGCTTAACGGGCTAGACGCTGCTGAAGATGATGCTTCACAAACATCGAAACGATCGACCAGCGAATGTGAGTTCGAATCCATTTACATTCTTTTCACTAACCGGAGAAAACATGCTCTCTTACAGCCTTAAAGGAAATTACAACTTTAAACATAACGAGGATCTAAAAAAAACAACTAAATTAAATATTATTTTTGGGCTCACACATTGAACATTACATACATACATGGTTTCCCATTACATCCCATGAAGGGACCGGGGAGAACTTCTCACAATCACAGCGCTGTGTGCTTTTCAGTTTTCACTCACTGATTGGGACCTACAGTTTTACACCGATTCCGAACGGTATTTTGAGAAGCTGTTTCATGGCTATATATTCGATAGTGTCGCCGTCACTATGCGAGGTGACCGCCGCCGAAAGAAAATTTTTTTTTTGAAGGTGGTCAGAGCAGTGTTCGAACCCAGGATCTCATGTACAAGAGCCGCGCACACTAACCATTGCACCACCGACGGCCACATTTGGGCATTGGTTAGTATTTGACAAGAACGATTTTATTAGCTAACAACACAATTATACAAACACATGGTTGTATTTCCTTCTAGTAGACGATGTTACAACACCATTTTAGATCACAATTTATTGCCTTACTTGATTTAAATTAAAATAACGACTACGTATTGTTTTTAAATTTTGTTTTGCAAAAATTTTCTGCTGTTCGGTCAAAATCAAATTAATCCTCGGATCTAAGTAAATTGCTGACAAAAAAGCTTCGTTTTCAAGCAACTTAGTTTCTCGCGATTGGAGTTGAGCTAATAACTGTTTGGTTATCATGTATTGGCTGTTTCGACATTTCACTGTAAGCTACTATGTAGTTGTTCCCGTTGCAGTTTAAGGGTTCTATCATATGCATCTTTAAATGCATTAAGATCCAGCTCAACCCAGTCCCAGTCGACGTCTATAATATGTGTACTTTCCGTGGTAATAAAACTCTTCAAGTCAAAAAGTTTAACCAACATCAAATATGTTGAGTTCCAACTTGTAGTGACATCCAGAGTTGGGATGATTTTCTTATTCTCGATCAAAGCACGTCTGCAAAGAGATCAATTATATTTTCTCATCTTATATTAACTTACCAGACAGACAAACAAATACCTATATTTTCCTGAACGTAGAATTTTGCATATTTGACGGCATGTACATATGTACTTTTTGGCTTATGTCGTCCTTGTTATTCACGTCATACACGCTCAATTGCAACGTGTGCGCCGCACATCGCACTAGCTGCACATTATTATACGCCATGGTGTCCAACATGTCCATAACCTCGTTGCCCTTGTCGTCATCATTTAATAGATCCTGTGTAGCATCATCATTTAGAAGCTTAATAGGCTTCACCATATTTCTGCCATTGTCGGATGTAATGCTAAGCACCAAATACGTATATTTGTTAATATATGCCTATTATTAAGTAACGGGGTTTTCAATAAGAGCGCTACAAAATTTTTTTTAAATAAAACAAATCCGGTTTTAGATACCAATGAAATTCTTTATTCCTGTGAAAGTACGTTCGATGCCATTATGTATGGAACTCGATTTCTTTTGCATGGCCACCACGGGCACGCTTGCAGAAGTCCCGATGCTGAACCCAATTTTCGACGGTTTTCAAGCATAAATCGGCCGATACTGCTGCAATTTCACGTTCGATATTCGTACGAAGTTTATCAATCGTCGCTGGCTTGTTGGCATAGACCATAGACTTGACGTAGCCCCACAGGAAATAATCTAACGGCGTCAAATCGCACGACCGAGGCGGCCAATCGACTGGGCCATTTCGTGAGATAACACGCTCACCAAACTTGGTTTCCAATAAATTGATTGTGGCATTCGCTGTGTGGCTTGTGGCGCCGTCCTGTTTGAACCACATGTCCTCCAAGTCCATATTATCCAATTGGGTCCAAAAATATTCGGTTATCATTGAACGGTAGCGATTCGCATTCACAGTAATGTGCCGGTCTTGATCATTACGGAAGAAGTACGGCCCAATGACTCCGCCGGCCCATAAACCGCACCAAACCGTAATTTTTTCGGGATGCAATGATGACTCATGGATTACGTGTGGATTGATGTGTGACCAATAACGCATATTTTGCTTATTGACGAAGCCATTCAGCCAGAAATGAGCCTCATTGCTGAAGATGATTTTCCGATGAAAATCCGAATCATTTTCAAGTTGTTGCTCAGCCCAATTCACGAACATACGACGCTTATGGTGGTCAAGCGGCTTCAGTTCTTGCGTCAATTTGATCTTGTAAGGATGTCGGCCAAGATCTTTTCGCACAATTCGCCACAACGACGTCACAGAGATGTCCAACGCTTGAGAACGACGTGTGAGAGACACATTTGGGCTTTCTTGAACTGAAGCCTCAGCGGCAGCAATATTCTCAGCGGCAGCAATATACTTTTTTGTCACACTGGCACGGGAACATTTTGTACTGTGCCTGTGGATTCAAATTTTTCCACTAGACGCTCAATTGTTGATCTGGTAGGACGATTATGACGACCATAAATTGGACGTAGCGCTTTTAAAGTTGAGGCCAGTGACTCCAAATTTCGGTAGTAAATTTTAATAATTTCGACTCGTTGTTGGCTCGTATATCTTTCCATGATGAAATGGCATACCTTAGTGAAGAGAAATGTCAAAAGAGCGGGGAAAAATATGGCGTCGTTTGCTATCCCTATCGATTTACTTTTGTAGCGTCTCTGTTGAAAAACCCTTTACCAGCTGACCCACAGACTTCGCCTTGCGGACAAAAGTATTGAATGCGGTCATGGCCACTAATGAATTCACACATTTTATAAGGAAAAATTAACCATCACAAAAGTGTGCGTAAAACGCAAATGCGTAGACAGTTTTCGGTATTTTTGTTTAAACCATCAGTACGTCCAACGCATTCAAGTCGGTTGAGTGGTTCTCGAGTTATAAAATGATAAACATAGGACAACTTATTTATATTTATATAGATTTAAACAAATTTCATTTGATTATTTTGTACATACCTGAGAATTTGATCAACCTCAATGTCGTATTCCTGGTTAATCTCCATAATTTTATTTTTAATATAAAGTCGTATGCGACTCAAATAGCTGGATCATTCCAAGAGTTTTTACCAAGATCTCAGTATTTGCAAATGTAGAGTTCATCAATTGCAGGTTAATACCCAGTAGGGATTTCTCCATTCTGGTCGCTACATCTTATTTAAGCGATATAAGCTTCCGCTTAACAGAAGCCTTTATATCCTCTTTTATAGCGATCTCTTTGATTCGAACATGGTCCATAATGCTCCTGGATGTTATTGGAGACATTTTCAGAGCATTATATATTTGGTTTAAAATATCGCGAAATCCTTCGCCATCGGCTGTGGCAATTTTTACGAGAGATGCAAAAATTTACCGAATTAAAAATGCTTTGCATTCAAATGCCGCTTCAAATTGGTTACATGGTGGCCAGCTAGTTCTGCACCACATACGTTGCATATTGATTGATTTATATTTTTATCAAATTTAAAAGAAAAATTCACTTCACGACTCATTTCGATAAACTTGCACAAATACCTTTAAGCCAACAACTGCGTATTTCTTTTGTTTTCCGTTTACTCGCTGTAAATATTTACACACACATTCACGCTCCAAAGACTGTTTGCCGATTTTTATGAAGTAAAAGGTCTCGAGTGAACACATGAGCCGAGCGAACGAACAAAAACGGTCGTCGGTTGAGCGAAGAGCAAGTCAAAGAAGAACAAAGTTTGAGGGGGTTTTCGCGACAGATTCGCATCGTGTCAGTGGACGAGTGGTATTTTTCTGACCAGCTCTGGTCAGTATACCAAATCGGATTCCTACAGTAGGGGTGTAAAGCAGGACAAGTACGGAACTAAATTCAAGGATAACGAGGGCTAAACTGCAAGGCAAGGTATCGTCAGGATAAGTAATCTGATTCACACATCGCCGTTTAGGCACGAGTTCGGATTTCCACAGGCAGGGCGGGGATACCCTTTAACGTCGGGATACGAAATCGGATTCCCAAAGACAGGGAGTATACAGGACTTATCGCTATCTAGGGTTCTAGTTTGGATTCCCACAGTGAGGGTATCCCCGCTCGAGTATACAGGACTTTTCGTTGGCTAGGCACTATTTCCCACAAGCAGAGTGTTCCCGAACGGCTACACAAACTGGATAACTGCAGGAAAAAAAACTAACAATGTACTTGTGTGAACAGTTGTGGAACAGCACATGTACTGCTGTACAGTGGCTTGTGTGGTCCATTTGTTCTCGCTCAGTTGTTGGCTGATGTCACACTCAGATGATCATGGTGATTTTACCAGAGGTGCATTAGAGAGGGATTAAAGGGGGCATTTAACAAAAGGGAGTTTTATATCCAAAGCAAAATAACTCCAAATATAAGTATAGCTGCTAATTATGGTTCAAGCTGAAGTAGATGGAAATAAATTTCCGCCTTATATCCACAATCTGTAAGTTAGTCCCTAGTCTGGCCAACTCATCTGCTCTACAGCTCCCCGGATTGTCCCTATGCCCTGGTTTCCATATAATGTGGGTATTGTACTGCTGGCCCATCTCCTTAAGAGATACGAGGCAGTCCTTGGCAGATGTTGAATACAGGAATATCGCTTCCAGGGACTTGATAACCGCCTGACTGTCCAATACAACATTGACTCCACCGACTGCCGGACCATTATTCTTTAACCAGCCAGCCGGTCACTAAACTAGTAACCAAAATTTCAGCCTGATACACGCTACAATGATCAGATAATCCACGGGAAAGGAACAACTCTAGTTCCCTATAGTAGATCCGGTAGCTTACCTGATCATTCATACTCGAATAAATTGACGTGCCTCTTTTTACCGGGATCCAATTTGTTCCAGAAATTCTTTTCCGATATGACAGTGGTATTTCCGATTAAATAGTGGTTCCGCTTTCGACTAGTCGGTAAATACATGAACGTTTGGATTACCTTTGACTACAGTTCCATGACCGACTTCAACCATGCCCTATTATTAGAGTTAATGTCAGACATGGAAGCAATCTGTGTGCATATAATATCTACAGGCAAAAAGTTAAACATTACATTCAGTGGGAGTAGTGCCCAAAGCACCCGTGATTACATCGTCGCCATTCTCTGAATCCTAGTCAATAGTGCCCAATAGGTGGGGTTTTCAAGAATCTGCCACCACACGATAGCCCCATAGGGTCAGAGCAGTAAATGAATCCTTCTTTTTTGAATTAATTCGCGAATCATTCATGCACTGAATTGGGGAAATTTTGAATTAATTCTTTTCACAAAAAAAAAAATGAATTGAATGGAATTTGAATCAATTCAAATGATTTTGGCAAAAATGAATTGCAAGTCATTTCCAATTCAAATTTGAATTGCCAAAATGAATTGCAATTCATTTTCAATTCATTTGAATTGAATTGATTTGAATTAATTGAAATGAATTTTAGAAACGAATTTCACTTGATTTAATTCAAACTCAATTCAATTCTAATGAATTAGAAAGGAATTGATATTCATTTTGTAAATTGAGATTTGAATTGGAAATGAATTACAATTCATTTTGCAAATTCATTTGAATTGAAATTGAAGTGCAACTCATTTTTGCCAAATTCATTTGAATTGATTCAAATTCCATTCTTTTTTTTTTTTTTTGTTTTTTGCCAATTCGCTAATTCGTATTGAATTGAAATCAAAAGAGAATGATTCATTTACAGCTCTGCATAGGGTATTATAGATCTCACCGTAGCTGTATAGATATCCTCGGAGAAAGTCTCCATTTCCAAACTATAGCCCTCTTCCAGGTGTATAGGGCTGTCATCACATGTTTGCCCTTTCCAATTAGTTGGGTCTGAAATTAAGCTTGCTGTATAAAATAACACCCTCGCATTTGACACATTCCGAAAGCTTAATTTTAGAACTATTCAAAGAGATGTGATCCAGGGTAGGTATTTTATACCTTCAAGTAAGAAAGACAATCTCGATCTTGGCCGTGTTTACACCTAGACAAAGTTCACCCGCACATCTGTCCAAAGTAGGTAAGCCACCTTGGAGAATGTCACTTAGGGCACAGAGGTACTTGCCTAATTCTGTCCAAAGTAGGTAAGCCACCTTGAAGAATGTCACTTAGGGTACAGAGGTACTTGCCTAATTTTGGGCAAGCGCATTTTTGAGAGTGGCTAGTATTGCGTTTAGCGCAAGGTTCCATAGAGGCGGAGACAAGATCACTCCTTGACGTGTGCCTCTGTTGGCATACCTCGTAGAAGTCGGGGTGCCCAATTCGGCTATGAGAAGTCTTCTGGTGTGCATTTGGTATACAAGCTCCATAAGGTCGACGTTCACCTTAACGGCCGACAGCGCCAAGTCTATTGCATTAGGAGGGATATTATTGAACGTAACTTCAATGTCAAGAAAGACTATCAGCGTATACCCCTAGCAGCAAAGGATTTCTCCATCAATCCTACAAGGTTCATGCCATGCTGTCTCTTTAGACCTGACCTTGCAGTACGCATGCTGTGTACTAGATAACAATCTTATGTCAATACTCGCTCGTACGTGTTTGTCCATCAGCCCATTCAAAGTCGTCAGCTGTGTAAGTACAGGTGAATATAGTACCTGTTTTTCAATTGGCCACGGAAAGAGCTGTGGAGTGCTATCTCCTAAATTACACGTAGCATTTATTTTTGTCACTATTCTTAACGTATTTGCATTTCCTCCTCATTCAAACAAAAATTCATATTCCACACTTGACAAGGACGACTAATTTTTGGAAATAATTTGCATTGCTATAGGAAAGCAAGGCTGTCTGTCGCAGCACTCCAACAACCCACCACAAGGAAGCTCAACACAATGTATTCTTGTTCGTTTAATAGAGTGGAAATTTACATACAAAAACGTTTAGGACAAAATGACAAACCGTCATCACATCAATTCGCAATAAACGAAACTAAAACCAGCTAAATGTCATTTAGTGAATTTGTCAAATTTTGGCAAAGACATTTTGGCAGTAACTACGGGTATAAATTGACTCCAAGTAATGTTGCTTGAAAATGTTTAAAAGCTTAAGAAGAAAAATGCTACAGAATTTTAAAACGGAAAATGTTAGAAATGTTAAGGGTCAATTCTATTTATACATAAATGTTTCTATGGCTCAGTTTTCTTAACAGAGATATACCCATCATATATAGATAGAGGGGACGGTTGTCAATACACTCTAACTAGAGATTAGTGGCCATGGTACTTATTTCTTCAGGGCTTCGCGTTTCTTACAGTCCACGGGAATCAAACTTGTTAAATTTAAACTGTGTACTACACCAATTGTAAAATATAGTTTAGGATGAATAAATTACAATTTCTATGTTCGCTCTGCTGCTAAAGATTACCCTTGAGTTAATGGGTTTGCTTCAGAATTGTTAAGTCGCGATACTCTATTTTGCATCAACTCTTAACTGCAATAGATTAGGTTAGGTTAGAGTGGCAACTTGCATGCCAGGCTCACTTAGACCTTGTAGCCCATTGTAATACCACAGGGTCAAATGGAAAAAATATCATATTTTCATAGTCCCCCTGTTAAACCAATTTGATTGTTTTAAAAAACTGCTGGCATCGGCCAGTTTTGCTAGATCCCCAAAGTTTTAACTCCCCCAAGGTGGCGCCTAGTGTAGCCTGCCACTTTCTGGAAAGAGCGCGGCACATACACAGTTCTATTGACTCCAACTCCTCTTCGTCATCATAGATTCTGCTAAATTAATGTATCAAGACTTTCAGTCTCTCTGCGTGCCGTCCAATAAGACAGTGAACCGTCATGACAAACATGGCAAATGAGACGTCCAGTTTCGATTACGACAGCAGGGTGTTAGTGTGTTTCAAGTATATCCCGAGCCTCATCAGCTTGGAATGTACCTAAATAGTGACAACCTACCGTTACATACCATAATGACACAAATTCTTAAGAAGATCGTACCACATGGCCGATAGCTCCACCAAGGATTGCGATCGTGAGCTCCGAGAGTACATCATAGTTGCCAAGTGCACGCTGAAAAATCTGTATTTTTTTGTTGTTTGGATAGAAATATAAAGTGTGTTTGGAGCTTGTCGCAAATATAATATACTTGTGTCCAAACACATTGTGATTGGTATTCAATATTACATGTTTGAGACACAATGATTTATATGTTATAATATACGAGTATGTGTTTTCGACCCACCAATATAAAAGCATACATTTTTGCCAGTAGACATGATACTGTTTGTTAGAAAATCGACATGTGAACAGCTTCAGCGATCGTTTTGACGGTAGCGCACTTACAAGTATAGATCATGAGAACTGCTATTGGTTGGTTGGTTGAAAAAGCTGCAAGACAGCACGCTCTCTAGCACACTTAGGCTAAAGAACTGCTATACGATCCACATTTTATCTGCCGACTAAATTGAGCAATATTTTTCTGTCCAGTGAACCGCTAAATGATTGGTGGTACTAAATATAACAGAAAGGAGAAGAAAAAAACTTATTCAATTATAACTCTGTTCCCGTACGTACTAATTTTACTATTTTTCCAATTGGTATTTCTTCTTTCTCTGGCAAAATGGCACAAATTTGTTTGAAAATTTCCACAAATAGTAAAAAAAAAAATCATTCAAGCGCATCAAAATCAACTGGTTAACCTTTTCGGACCGTAGGGGTCTTTAACTTTCCCTGTCACATATATTGTACATATACTGAGATTAATGAATATCTTATCTTGTCTTTTGTGTTATAATAGGTGAAAATGATAAGTGGGTCCGAGGAAGACGAGTCTTAGAGTCCTCATTGCCTTTAAGCTGAGATTTTCCTTTACCAAATTTTCACGCAACTGCTGTAAAGAAGTTCGATTTTGGACTAAATCATCGGAAGATATCTCCAAAGTATCTAAGGTAGTCATTAAAATATGCATCGTCATTCTGTCTGACACCTAAAAGTCAAAACGAAGGTAAAACTTGAAACTATCTTAGTTTTTCAATATCATTATTTTGATTTATCCAGTACGAAGGATAACCGTTGTGGAACCTAGTTTTGCTTTACAGTCGAACGCCGTACTTCTGATTTATGAACTTTAAGTTAATCGTCTAAATCATAACTCTCTATTTCCGTTGGTTCAGCTTCAATTTTTGATTCAGTTTCATTTTAAAGGAGAAAAGATTTTATTTTCATGAAAAAAGAACTGTAAAATTGTATAACCAAGCAGCCCAGATTAAATTACTTACAATTCCAATATTTGTACATGTTTATATTTTGGCGGTTATTCCTTTTCATTTCTCAAATTCTATCTCTCTGTTTGGATGCTAATTTCATATCAATGTCGAACCTTGAACCAGGTCGTCATTTCTGTCGCTCTTTTCCAAAAATTGTATATCTTCTTAATTTTTCATCGTCGCGAATGCATCGGCAGCCGCAATATCAAAACGATCGACTAACGCTCCAATGAAAACAGCAGCGTTTGGCTGAGCGTTTCATGCAAACTGGGTCCACTAGAGATGTCGCAAGAAGTGACCGCCCTAGTAGTGCACATTCAACTAAGAATATCGCTGCTGTGGCCGAGGACGTTAGAGAGAATCCACAATCACCGACAGCAACTGCAGAAGTTCGTTGCAACGAATTTAAGTAAAAAGATGTTCCCATACAAAGTGCAAACCGTTGACGGATTGCTGCCTGCTGGCTATCAAATGAGATTAACTTACTCCCATGTTCTGATAAACTTGGTGCAAGAAGATGATGATTTTGTGTCCAAAATCATAATGAACGATGAAGCCCATTTCCACTTCGATTAAAATATGAATTTCTGGGCCACAAAGAACCCACATGAAATGCAAGAAAAGTCATTGCATACCCTCGAAGTGACTGTTTGGTATGACAATTTGCAGTGAAAATGTTGTTGACCATTATTTATTTTTGAGGATGTTGATGAAACCACTGTAACCGTAATTGGTGAGAATTAGAATTGAATTGGGTATCGAGAATTGTTGGTTCTAGCAGGACGGAGCAACCGCTAACACAACTGGAGTAACGATGGAAATTTTGGGACACCAATTGACCAAGTGCTTTCCCGTATTGGAGATTTGATGTGGACGTCCAGGTCGCCAGATCTAACAGCCCCATACTTCTTCCTTACGGGTTTTTCATAATCTCACGTTTACCACAACAGACCACAAACCTGGCAAGAGTTGAAAGCTAACATTGGAGAAAAAATCACCATTTTGGAGCCAGATGTTTTCCGAGCAACAATGCAAAATGGCGTAAAACTGGGACAAATGTGCAACAACTAGGGTGGTGGTCATCTGACTGATATAGTTTTTTCAACTTAATGTTATTTATTACATCTTAAAATAAACTTGTCGTGAAATATAAATATTTTTTGACGTAGAATACGTCTTACCTTACGGTATGAGGAGTCATGTCAGGTTTTTATTGTTGTAATCTTTATTTCATTGAATTTGAGGAAACGGCTAGATGCATTTTTTTAAAATTTTTTTTGTAGGTAAATGAAGATCTTATCTTTCGTTTGATATACATTTCATATTGGTTGATATATTTCTAGTACTTTAATTTCTCAAATGAAAATTGTTTAAACACATACACTCAAACATATGTGTGGTGTTTGGTTGAGTGTTTTTGGTTGCTCAACATTGCTTAGGAACATGTATCTAGTACAAAATGAAACGAACAGCAAGCTAATGTTGCTTGGCAACATGTATCTAGTAAAAAGTGAAACAAACAGTAAGCTAACGTAATAAAGCTTTTTTGCGAAAGCTTCAATAAAGCTGCTGTAACATTAATTTTGAATTGTAAAGCGTAAAGCTTTCTTAGCGTAAAGCTTTCTTAGAACTTATTTCAATAAAAATATTAATTAAAATACATAAATTAAATTCAGTTTAAAAAAATTGAACATAATATTTTTTTTTAAACGGACTTGAATCAAATGCCGTTGGTCAATATAAAAATTACAGCAGACAGTTGTTCGAGGCCTTCGGCCACGGACTGTCCCTGCAGGCTGTGTCAGAGACACGGCCATTAAGTTTAACGTAGAATACGCCATCCGATAAGACAGAAAACATATATAACAATAAATGATAAATAATATAAGCAAATGAATTTATTGTTATATATGTTTTCTGTCTTATCGGATGGCGTATTCTACGTTAAACTTAATGGCCGTGTCTCTGACACAGCCTGCAGGGACAGTCCGTGGCCGAAGGCCTCGGACAACTGTCTGCTGTAATTTTTTTTAATTTCTAACAAAATGGTAGACAATTCACATTATGACATTACTTTTGCGCTACCTTGTAGATATGCATCAATTGATATGCGCCATTTTAAAGCTAAGAGTCTCTGTTTTAAAATAAATTAAATATAATCTAAATTCAAAAAAAAAAAAAATTTTTTAAATTTTCTCTATTTAAAAATGAGGGGATTTATATAACGGATACAAAATTTAAATTTGTTATGAGCAATTTCGACAAGTTATGCTGACGAACATAAAAGCATTTTGGAATAGAACCCTTGCAAAATATATATTGAAAATCGTTCGATATTGATTTATATTTTTTTAAACACAATGTTAAAAATCTCGAATCTTATCTAGACTAGAGACTACAACATTCTAATAAAAATTTTATGTTATCGAGGGGAAAACTTGCTCAGAAATATAAATGTTATGACAATTTTAACAAATGTTCCACCAACATTTGCATTTACACATGTTCCACATTTAAACGCCATATCATATTTGTCATCCTGAACTCTAAACTTCTATAATTTCAATGACATACTCTTAGCGAGGTCAGGGATACCTCTTCTGTGTGTCATCAATTTATGCAATTTGCTCAAGAATTTTCATTAAAACATTATTTTTTATGGGGATTGTCCAGTAACTTTGCTGTAATGGCAACTAAAATTACTATGACCATGATGCAGCCTGGTGGTTTCATAAATCCATCACTTAAACACATATTCTCAATAACCACCCTCGGTCAATACCCCACAAGCGGATGTATTCCAAATACCTACATATATAGTTTTGCATGTATGTTTATTTAAAAGTCAGAGGTCGAGATTAAAAACTTCAAGGAAGATCAGGTTGGTAATATTGATATTGAATGGATATAATTTAGTGACTGATGTAGGAAAAAGCCATTGGAATTTAATTGAAATTGAAATAATGATTGCATGTTTTCTTAAGGACTATGAAAACATGTAGAGTATGGGTGGCGTATGAGTTATGGTAATGGATGGTAATTAACATCAATTATACTCCGTATTTAAGGGCAAGAAGATGTCCAAAACTCACCATCGTATGTATAACATTTTTAGATATCAATTGTAAACCAAACTAAGAAACTGAAACTTGTGATTTTATGAAAAATGGTTTCAGATTTTCATAGATATTGACTACAATCGTACGGCAATTACTTAGTTTGTTTAGAATGTAATATCGAACATGGAAGTTGAAAGGAATGTGATAAGCCCGCTAATCAGCTTCAAACTCTGCATCATTAATGAGTTAACCATTTCTCCATCCATATCATTAATATTGGGTTGTATTTACGTTTCTTACAATTCCACTTTTGCCGACGCCTCACATGTGCTTGAGGTGTACTACATCTTTGAACTTTAGGCCAATATTAGCGTACATATTATAAAAACCGGGCTTTAAAAAAAATTACAGTTTTCGGTTTCTTCGAATAACCCGCTTTTGATAAAACCGGGTTTCGGTTAAACTGATGTGTATAAACGGGTTAATAGCCGATTACGGTTTTTATGACAAATGGGAAAACTATGCGTTTTATAAACGTCGTTTATTTGTAATTCCCCTCTTTGAATTTTGAGAGCGACCATCATTGTACATAGTACACAGTACATAGCCATAAAAATGCTTGGCAAAATACCATTTGGAACCGGTGTAAAACTGCAGATCCCAATGTGCACGTGTGAGCCGATGCCTTCATGGGATGAAGAGGGTTGAATTTTATGTTTCGGGATTTGGCAACCCTAGTGTTGCAATCTGGCAACTGACAGCTCTATCGTAAAGTTGGAAATTTTTGAGGTTGGTTATGCGTACTCAGAACGTTTTGACATATGAGCGCTATTTGTGTTGTTTACAGTAACTTAAAAGATTCATCTCGGCCCAAAAGTGGAATTAAATCGTGAACATTTTCGTGCGATTATTTTTTACAACTTTCGATGTGGATTAACTCAGCAACAGTGCATGGATGAACGTAATTCAATATTTGACGATGAAGCTCCATCAAGGACCAGTGTTTATCGATGGTACGGTGAATTCAATCGTGGTCTTAGTTCACTCTAAGACGACGAATTTCGTGAAGGTCGTTCAAAATCAGCTTTTGTTCCGAAAACCATTGATGCTGGGGGCGAACTGGTTTTGCAAGATCGTGATGTGACCTATCGTGAGATTGAGACAACTTTAGGCATTAGTGGGACCAGCATACATTCAATATTGCATAAACATTTGACTGTCAAAGAAATTTGTTTGCGCTGGATCCCACACAATTTGTCAATCGCTCCAAAAAAGGCTCTTGTCGATTGGTCGAAAGAAATACGATCGCGGTGCTTCGAAACACGTCTATGACATCGTGACAGGTGATGAATCCTCGATTTACGCGTATGAGCCCGAAAGTAAACAGCAGTCAACTGTATGGGTGTTTCAAGATGAGCCAAATCCAACAAAAGTTGATCGCGCTCGAAGCACTTCCAAGCAAATGGTCGCTTGTTATTTCGGAAAAACCGGACATGTCGCAACCGTACCACTAGAACAACGCAGAACAGGGAATTCTGACTGGTACACAACCATTTGTTTGCCAGTTGTCTTCCAAGAAATCAGGAAAACCAACCGCCGAAGACGGATCACTATTCCCCATGACATTGCGAGCTCTCACACATCGGCTGAAACAACTGCATTTTTGAGCACCCAAAACATCGATTTGATGGGTCATCTGCCGTATAGTCCTGACTTGGCACCGAATGACTTCTTTTTATTCGCGTACGTAAAAAACAAACTGAGAGGTCAGCGTTTTTCGACCCCTGAAGAAGCGGTTGCTGCATGAGAGAAACGTTTATCGACACCTGAAGAAGCGGTTGCTGCATCAGAATGCATGTTTTGGAGCTACCTCAATCAGAGTGGCAAAAGTGTTTCGAAAATTGGTTCAAACGCATGCAAAAGTGTATAAATCTTCATGGGGAATATTTTGAAAAACAATTAAGTGATTTTCGATGATTAATATTTGTTTGTGTTCTCTAATCCCGAAACATAAATTTCAACCGTAATGACAACTAAAGGGTAGGCCATGTTAATTAATTTGGAGTTAAATTTCGCTTTAAAAAAATACTAATAGACATGACCGCCGCCCAAAAGAAATTTAAGATGGTCAGAGGCGGGATCGCATCCAGGATTTCATGTACAAGAGGCGCGCACGCTAACTATTGCACCATCGACGGCCACATCGAAAAATTTAATCTTTCCCTAAAAACGCTCAAAATTCTGCAAAAAGAATTGCGAGAAATGTTAATTTCTACGAATGGTAACGATTTGATTTTGATAGCTGTTCGAACACTCTTCAGCTACAGCGGTAATATTTTCCACTGAAGGCACCGTACGACTAAGGATACGGATACAAATTGATCCACTAGCTGAGTTGACGGCACTCAATTTCTATCGAATTTATTTCGTAGATTTCTTACAGTTTGAATTGCAGACTCAGAGCTTTGGAAGAAAGTTTTGAATATTTCGCAAATTTTTATTTTTTCAAGCGTAAAGCGATCCATAAACCAACATACGGTTGAATACACTAACCAATATCAATTTTTCTTTTATTTTTAAAAATTATTTTATTCTGGGTTGATTTGGTTTGGCTTGAGCTCCGAAAACGAAAATACCTGTGGCGTTGAGCTTTTCTTTCTAAATTTATTAAATATGTATTTTTCATATTTCGTTTGGCATCGCAAAACACTCTAAGGCTTCTACATTAGGATGCACTGAAAGCCATGTGTTTGGAATTTCAAAAGATGCGTATTGAAAAGCTGATTACGGAAACGTCAAACGTTTTTTATACGAGGGTATTTATAGTAAAAAAAAAAAATACTTGAATACGTGTTCGTATTTGCTAAACCTTAAATAAGGATACAAATCAAATTTGATGAAAATTCATGGATACATCGCTCATTTGCGACAAGGCCCTCATAATACAAAAAAACCTAGTTCGTGTAAAACGACTTTGAAAATTCCAAGCTGCATAGGATGGTGTGTTAAATGCTGGTTTAAAAAGACTCTCAGGCCGACCTTTTGATTCGCGAATCACTTTATCTGATAGAACTAGATAAGGAGATCTAAGAAGATACAATTCGAGTTATGACGGTCTTGTCGCAAATAACCGATAATGATCTTTGCGTCTGAAAATCGAATGCTGACTTTCAAAATAAAATTGAAAAAATTTTGGTTCTTTGTTCTATGCTGAGTCTTTTCATCATAAATTTCCCAAGTTTTTCAAAGTTAATTGTGAAAAAACGCCAAATAAATCCGGAAAAAATAACGTCATAACGTTACTAATACGTCACCCTGTGTTATAAATCCCAAAAAAAAAAAATTACTCCTTGGCAGAGTGCAAACTTTGGTAAACTAAAGCTTATTTTCCCTGTGTTTGATTATTGAGTGTGGATATATTTGAGTGCAACCGTCACTATCGGTCTTATGGTTGTGCCTTTCCTCAGAGGGAACGTCAATTATGTGACGCATTTCGAGATTTGTACGGCGATAGTCTAGTCTTTAGTTTCGTCTTTGTATTCCATATGATGGGTGGCCTCATGAAAATAATTCTGTTTCCAATTGTTGTATTTCAGAAGTTGACGCCTTCTCATAAGATGCATATTGAAAAGTTGATTTAGGCAGCGTACATTTTTTTTATACGAGTGTATATATATTATATATATATTTTTGAATAAGTGACGATTTATCCGACCTTTCGTATTGTATTCAAAAATTAAATTGTTCTAGCGTTTGGTCGTATTTTTAATTAATTTTATTCTTTTAATCTAAGGTGGGCACGCCAAAGGACAAATGAAGGGGAAGGATAAGAAGAATAAATTTAATGAAAACAACAATTTAAATTTTTGAATATAGTATACAGGGTGATTCAGGAAGTTCCGACAAATTTCTCCAGCGTATTCCTTGGCTCATTTCATGAAGAAAAGTCCAGTAGGACCATGCCCGAAAATGCAAGGGTGCGAAATGGTAGCGGGTTCAAAATTGTCGGAGGGTAGTAGGGTAAAGTTCCTAACTTTTGAGCCAGTGGTCCGATTTTTTGTTTTTGGGCTTGTTGGAAATGTCTTTAAGAGGCCTTTCAGAATCAATAAAAAAAAGTAAAATCGCCGAGATACAGAGCTTTCGAAAAAGAATGAAAAAAAAATTCACATAACCTCAATTTGCTCAGCCAGATGGCAGGTAACTTATGTTTTTTTTCTGTTGAAAGATAGCCATACCTCTTACCATTCCCAAAATGACCTAAACGAAGCCCTGAGGTCTTACCGTTCGAAAGTTACGACCATTTTACTGAAATGCAAAAATGTTTGTTTTTGTTTTTGGAAGCGAAATAACAGCACACATTTATTTGTTTTTGTAAATTAACACGTTTAAGGTTTTATTTTACTAAAATTTCCGGCAGAAGAATGGTCATAACTTTGGAACGGTAAGACCTCAACAACAAGCCCAAAAACAAAAAAATCCGACCACTGGGTTAGAAGTTAGCAACTTTACCCTACCACCCTCCGGCCACCAATCCGAAAATTTTGAACCCGCTGCCATTTCGCACCCTTGCATTTTCGGACATGGTCCTAGTGGACTTTTCTTCATGAAATGAGCCAAGGAATATGCTGGAGAAGTTTGTGCGGAACTTCCTGAATCACCCTGTATATTTTTTGTTGTCAATATGAGCCTGTCAAAATATTTATTAAGCTTTGCCATTTCATCATTCTGCGCAACTTCGTGCCTACCTAACAGTAAGCAGACTGAATTTTGGTAAAACATCATCTTCTCGGACGAGGCTCAAATGTCAAGAAGCAAAATGGCTTTTACTGGAGCGAACACAATCCACAAGGGTTCCACCAAGCATCACTCCATCAACAGATATTGACCGCTTTGTGCGGATAAGGGAATGGCGGCATCATCGGACCTATTTCTCGAAATAATAAAGAGGGCACCGTTGCCGTCAATGGTCCTCGTTAGAGATCGATGTTAAGCGAATTTCAAAGCTGTCACAGCTGCGGTTGGAAGAAGACGGCGCTACATACCACACAATCGACGCAACGCTCGTAGTTTTGGAGGAAAAATTTTACGACTGGGGCATCTCACGGCTAGCGTTCATTAAGTGGCCGCAGCGATCTTGCGACTTGACACCCTTCGATTATTTTCCTTGAGACTTAGTTGAGACTTAGTCCTTAGTCGATTTTAATACATCAATCTTTTTGGACGAGCTTGAGGCCAACATTCTAAGATGCTATTGCCGGAATTACGCGACATATGTAGGGCCGAGTAATCAAAAACCACTTGAAGCACTGAGAGTGAAGCCGAGGCAGTCGTCTTAATGATGTGCTGTTCCAAACATAATGACAGTAATGTAGCTATAATTAAAGCCAGCATTGATATTTTATACCGTTTTTGTTCCATTTAAATTTATTTTCGTAACGTTCTTGTCTGGCCATCCCATACAATATTGCACTTGTTCTTTTTCGTCACTGTAGAATTTGTCTGGCGAAATAACCGACTAAGGCTATTGAGAGATTCCACCGCCAACATACAGAACCCATTATTATAGATATCGGAGTGGTTAAGTCTCTCGGCCGTCGGTGGTGCAATGGTTAGTCTGCGCGCCACTTGTACATGAGATCCTGAGTTCGATCACTGCTCTGACCATCTCGCATAGTGACGGCGACACTATCGAATATTTAGTCATGAAAAAGCTTAACAAAAATACCGTTTACAATCGGTGTAAAAACTGTAGGTACCAATCAGAGAGTGTAAATTTAGAAAGCGCACAGGTCACTAGTTGTGTGAAGCTCTCCCGTATTTCGTCATGGTATGTAATGGGAAAACATTTATTTTATTTATTAGTCTCTCGGAATTTCCAGGTATATACGAGTATGTCAAAGAATTATAAACGTTTGGTGCTCTTTTGTCTTATTGATCTTATTGCATGCTTATTTCTATCCAGTACGACTTTTAAAGTTCTGGCAAAGAAATCATTAACCCGAAGAATTGCCTTTATTCTCCACGTCAAGCTGCTTGTCGCAAATCTTTGGAACTATGTATATGGGCAAGCAACATTTACTAACGCGTTGATAGTAATGCCTACATACACAGTGCAACACGAAAAAAATAACCATATACGGACACCACTACGTGATAAAAGACTAAAAAAAAAAGACCCGTGTCTCCCAATTTTTGCCAAAGTCATGCACTTTTTTTTTTATGGGCCGCCAAAGATTTGGGGCCTCGGTATCATTTTCGTAAAATGTGATCATTTTCTCAGGCTCATATCTTGCAAACCGTTCAGAATTTCGAGGCAAAGTTGTAGCTATTGTCATAAAGAACAAAAATTGCGAACATTTCAAATCAAAAAAACTTTACCTTCCAGATCAAAATCGCAAAAAACTTAAAAAAATTCGATTTTTTTTACCTTTTTTCCCGTGTTCAGGTCCATAGGTAGCAAACCCTTCAAAATTCAAGGAAACAATCAACTACAAAAATTTACCTAAGATCTCAGTAAACAAATTTCTACAACATATAAACTTCCTAGAGATGATTCTTAACACTGTTTAGGTAGCACGCAAAAGTGAAAAATTTGCCGAAAATTTTTTAATTTAATTTTTTTTACCTTTTTCTCCTGTTCAGGTCCATAGGTAGCAAAAAATGAAATATGCCTGGCCCAAGGGTTGTGTTTGTCCAAGGGTTAACACCGTTTAGGTAGTGCTTAGGTATCGCGCGATCATGCCCCGACAGCAGCAGCACAGGCAATGCAGTAAGCTCAGCACACGCAACAAGGGACGCAGCACACAATATAAAAGCGACACGACGCTCACATCGTGGCATTACACAGCGCGACATCAACGAGAGCTCAGCGGTGGAAGTTATAAAGTGAAAGTGAAAGTAAAAAAAGTGAAAGTGCTACAGTATAGTTCGCACACAACATTGGCAACAGACAATTTCAATATGCAGTGTGAAAATATTGATTTAATTTGCTACGTTTGCGGTCATCAAACCAGAAAAAAAACATCTACAAGATTTCAGAAGGAAAAGAATCTTTTAACTAGTGAATTCAAAAGAGCATATACATTGTTTTTCGACGAAGTGGACTTGACCGGTGAAAAGTACACACCTAATACAGTGTGTCGCCAATGTTATAACAATCTCATGGCATGGTTGAGTGGAGGCAGAGGTACTATGAAGTATTGTAAGCCGGTAAAGTCGTCTAAATCGACATTCTGAGAAGAACAAAATTTATAAAGCAACTGCAACAGCCACACTACCAGTGCTTGCACCTGAAAATTTTGTATCACCAAGGCCGCCAACTCCAGATGGTACTACAGAATTTACAGCAATGAGTACAGCAAGTGGTGTTACTTATGAAGATCCATTTGATACCGATTATGAGCCCCAACAGGGAAGAGATGGACCACAACTAATAACACAAATGGAAATGGATTTCATTGTGGCCATATTGGGATTATCGCAGCGACTTGCAATATTTTTGACAGCTTTTTTAAAGCAAAGAAAACTCACACATGCTAATGTTAACTCGCGTAACGACAAACGACAAGCTGAATTTCAGATGCTCTACACTCTAAATGATGACAATTCGTTCGCTTACTGCAACGATATAAAAGCTTTGGTGGTAAAAATGGGAATGAACTACATCGCTAGTGAGTGGAGATTATTTATTGATGGTTCTGTTTCAAGCTTGAAAGCAGTGTTGTTGCATGTGTCGAACCGAAAACCTTCCATTCCGCTAGCAATGGGTATCAACATGAAAGAAAGGTATGAAACATTGAAAGATATAATGGAAAAAATCAAATATTACGAAAATAAATGGAAGATTTGCTGTGATTTGAAGGTCATCAACATTTTGCAAGGGGTCATCGATAAGGGCGGCTTCCCAAAATTCTTTTGTTTTCTTTGTAATTGGGATTCACGCTCACCTCTGAATCAATTCCAATGTAACTCGTGGAGGCCAAGAGGAAGTCTGGATGAACAAATACAACAACATAGACTGAAGAATGCACATGGTTCGGGCCAGGCATATTTCATTTTTTGCTATCTATGGACCTGAACAGGAGAAAAAGGTAAAAAAAATGAAATTAAAAAATTTTCGGCAAATTTTTCACTTTTGCGTGCTACCTAAACAGTGTTAAGAATCATCTCTAGGAAGTTTATATGTTCTAGAAATTTGTTTATTGAGATCTTGGGTAAATTTTTGAAGTTGATTGTTTCCTTGAATTTGGAACGGTTTGCTACCTATGGACCTGAACACGGGAAAAAAGGTAAAAAAAAATTGAATTTTTGTAAGTTTTTTGCGATTTTGATCTGGAAGGTGAAGTTTTTTTTGATTTTATATGTTCGCAATTTTTGTTCTTTATGACAAGAGCTACAGAGAGTAAATCGAAATTCTGAACGGTTTGCAAGATATGAGCCTGAGAAAATGATCACATTTTACGAAAATGATACCGAGGCCCCAAATCTTTGGCGGCCCATAAAAAAAAAGTGCATGACTTTGGGAAAAATTGGGAGACACGGGTCTTTTTTTTTAGTCTTTTATCACGTAGTGGTGTCCGTATATGGTTATTTTGCCATGACTTAAAAAATTACACACAGTGATATATAACCTTATAACTGGCCAATAGCTAAAATTGGGATATTATCTGACAGATTATTAGTTTTTCGTTACTATATGCTTACTTTAGGCTAAAAGTAAGCTAAAGGGAAGATAGTGTTGCCTTTAACTTTTAACGTAAGGTTTATGTAGGTATTTAAAGGTGTCACATTTTCTGATATGTATATGCAGGAGAAAAAAGTAATTGACATTAATTTAGCTTTGAAAATAAAAACTGAAAATGGAAAGCAGTCCACGTTTGTTTTATATAAACGAGCTAGAGGATAGAGAAGCCTAAAAGAAGAGCTCGTAAAAAATATTGCGAGCAAGTGGACTATGTCGAATATTACGACGAAAATGAGTTTGTGCAAAGATGTCGAGAATCAAAAAAAAAAATCAATGAGTGTTCGAACTCACGGATGATGTGTTAACACCTTTTTGCTACACGGTACCTGTTCGATTTCTATGAACACATTAGTAAATGTTACATTGGAAAATAAAAAATAATAGTTTTTGATGTGTTAACATCTATAGCGGCGTATAGGAACTAAATCTATCAAAGTCAAAATCTGCTAAAACCAGATTTTATTCTGCTGCTAAAACCATTCATTTGTAAGCTTGATGTTCAGCATTGCCCGGTGTATACACAAAAAAGTAGAAACGGTGTTAAGTTCGGCCGGGCCGAAGCTTATATACCCTCCACCAGGACAATTAACACTCACACTCTCCACTCTTTGCATTCCCTTAACAGTTTTTATTTTAGGTACCCCCCCCCCCCCTACACCCACCAACCACACAAACAATCCACGACACAGCAAGCACAAATAAATCACCAACATATCAGTAGTAGTAGTAGTTGTTGTTGGTGTTGTTGTTTTTTTATTATAGTGAAAGGTAACTGCAATAAAATGTGGGTGCGGAGCACTCTCAGAGCAAAGAGAGTAATGACGTATTATACGTATATAAAAATGAGGTAGCAAGAGAGCAATGACAATTTTGTGAACTTGTGTAGCGTATGTACGAATATAACAATGTATGTATGTATGTATATACTAGTGTCTGTTGCTTTGCATTCTTTGACTTTTGTGGGAATAAAACAAAAAGTATTGAGCAAGAAAATAATGACACATGTGCTTGCACTGGGTCTTTAAATAATTTTAAGTATTAATATTATTTAAATGTAACGTCATCATATGATTGAACGCTGTTTTTTATTTTCCAATGTAACATTTACGAATGTGTTCATAGAAATCGAACAGGTACCGTGTAGCAAAATGGTGTTAACACATCGCCAGTGAGTTCGAACACTCATTGGATATTTTTATTTATATAGGATATGTGATCCTTAAATAACATTTTGGTGTCAAGCTTAACAGCCAAATATTTGACCTTTCGTTCCCATTGAAAGGAAATGTTAATAATATTTATATTGATCAAGGGCATATGACGAGCCTTCTGCTAACTGGTAAAGTATGTTGCTTGAGCTTTCTCATCATTTAACATTTTTTTCACTTATTAATTTAAGAATTTATGGCCTTATAGTGCACAACGGCGAGTATCGGCAGCGCATGGACCATGAGCTGTATGAGCCTTATCCTGACATTGACATAGTTAAGCGAATCAAAATAACGCGATTGCGCTGGCTAGATCATGTCAGCAGAATGGATGAAGACGAACCAGCACGAAGGTTTTTCGAAACCGAACTGTAAGGAAGATGAAAAATAGGATGACCAAGACTCCGCTGGAGGGATCAGGTTGACGAATCCCTGCGTACACTTGGTATTGCCAACAGGAGAATAAAGCAAGACTCCGCTGGAGGGATCAGGTTGACGAATCCCTGGGTACACTTGGTATTGCCAACTGGAAATAAAGCAAAAGATCGAGCTGGTAGGAGAAATATGTTATCTTCATTTTGTTCGAGAACGGATACATAAGTATTGCCGCCCAGGACCTCTAAAACGGAAATTAGGTCAGGAAAGCCCAAAAGGAACCTATTATTAATATTTTTGGAATAAATATAAACTTATGTAAACAAAACAATCAAACTTTGAAGTATTTATTATTATTATTTTAAAGATCTCGGGTTATTCGCTTACAAGTTCCAATTGACTCAGCAATTGAAGGATAGCGATAATCCGCTTCTATGCCAACAAGCCAAATTGCCGCATCTGAGGGTCGGAAAGCACGAATGTCGTTATCGAGAAGCCAATACATCCACAGAAAGGGACAGTTTGGTGTGCAACATCATTGCCGCAATTTATTTCGAAAATGCTGCTGGAAACCCCACATCATCCAACATCGAGCGTTACACAGCCATGATTATGTGGTTTTTATGGGCTTAAATTTAAGACATTAACTTAAATAGTATTTAGTTTGAGCAGAATGGCACACCATGTCACACAGCTCATCAAACAATCGACCTTTGGCGCACTAAGTTCGGCAATTCTGTTATCAGCCGTCCTGACGTCAATTGGCCACCGCGGAGCTGTGATTTGGCCCCTATAGGGCTCTTTAAGGCCGATGCTATGCGCATAATATGGAAACAATCCACACCCTTAAAGCCAATATCATCCCAGCCATTTGTGAGATAGAACCAGAAACCGTCAAAAAAATCTTACTAAATTGGACAGAGAGGATGATCTACTACCAATACAGCCTCGGCTGCCACAGGAATGAAATCGTGGTCCATAAGTAATGGGAATATTTGTCATTTGAAATAATGACATAAGAAATTAAGAATTACGGGAATCGTAAACTACTGCAAAATTACCAAAAGAAATTAAGAATAGTTATTTCCTTTAATTTTTTAACAGATACTTGTATTTGGCCCACGCTGTAAATCATTTTGGATTTTACCTAAAACAAAGTTGTATTCCTTATTCGCTACAACACATTAAATGGTCGGCATCAAAGTCTTTAATAAAAATGCTTAATAATACAATTATTTATCATTTGCCAAATCGTGGCAATATGGCACCATGTCTTTTCGAGTGCAAACATTTTTCATTCCACTGCTGTCGAAGGGTTTTAACTTTTGCCTTTGCAATGATTTATGACCTCAACTCAAAATGCTTGAACAAAAAACAAACATCATATTGAGGGAGCAGGCAGCATTGAAAACAAAATCATGGATAACATATATTTGCTAATGTCTGCCGCCAGCATAACCATTGATATTATATCGAGCGAATAATACAAATCAAACACAATTGCCAGCCGATACAGTGAACGAGCGTCATGTTCGTACACTACTGTGGTCTTTATATGAAACTAGCAAACCCGGCACACGTCGTCCTGACTGTTAGTAGGGGGAAAACAAAACAAACAAAATATTACATGAACCCGGTTGGAGCGAAGTTCCTCTCGCTATATATTATGTACGAGTTAGTTCTAACACGCCTAAGGCGCCCGTTGAAAAATACTATAATTGAAATGGATCTTTAAGAAAAGATACTTTTGTAAAATGATAAACTTTTTTTTAAGAAAAATTTTTTTTTTTATAGAATGTAATTTTTTTAAGGAAAATGTATATTTTTCGTTCTTTTTTGTAAGAATATGTATTATATTTTCCCGAAAAGGTAATATTTGAAGAGAGGTACTTCTTTTATTAAAAGCTAATGTTTTTTCTATGAAAATGTACTATTTTTAAGAAGAAGTACTTTCTTTAAGAAAAATCTATAAAAGCATGAATTTTTTTAAGAAGAAGTACTTATTTTGAGAATAAGTACTCTTTAAAGAAGTGGTACTCTTTTTAGTAAAAGGTTATTTTTTTAAGAAAATATACTTATTTTCAGAAAGGTTACTTATCTCAGGAAAAGAAAAGGTATTATTTTTTTTTAAAACGGTACTTTTAAGAAAACGAATTTTTGTAAGGAAGGGACTTTTTGGTAAGTGAAGGTATTTTTTCCAGAAAAGGTTTTTTTTAAGAATTGGTTTTCTTTCCACGAATAGGTAAATTTTTAAGAGTAGGTAGGAAAAGTTATTTTAAGGTTGGCAAAGCTATTTGGTTTCACAAATGGGTACTGTTTAAAGAAAAGGTATGTTTTTAAGAAAAGGCAATTTGTTGTAAGAAAATGTACTTTTTTCAGAATAGGTACTTATTTTGAAAACTAACTTTTTTGAAGTAAATGTACTTTTGATACCCTCACCCATAGGGATGGGGTATATATCATTTAATACGTAAAAAAATTTAACACATAGAAAGAGCCATATTAGACCCTTATTATCTTTGGACGAAATTCGTTTTAGGACTTTTTAAGACGTTTGAGCCATGTCCGTGTGCCTGTCTGTCTGGCTGGCTGGCTGGTCAACACGATAACTGCCGTAAATCTTGACAGATCGCAATGCAATTTTGTCAGTGACTTTTATTTGTCAATATTGAGTTTGGGATTGAAAATGGGCGTTGTGACCACGCCCTTTCTGGTACCTGCCATACAAATCGACACATTTAGCCCAACATAATATTTCTTTCAAACCTTCCTTCTGATAGATGTGATTAGATTCAACTCTCACACCGGTTAATAATCTCTAAATGCCTACCTAACTGGAGGAAATGGGCGAGATTGTCACGCCCATTCTGGTACCTCCCATACAAAACAGGGTGTTCGTCCTGGTTGTCAATCCGATAAATCGCGTGAAACACTTCCGACCTTAATGAAATTAGGTATAAGGCTTCACATTATCAAATGCCAATCACCGATTAAAACAAGGGCGATTTTGCCACGCCCATTGTTGTACGTCCCATACAAAAGTTGCTTGGGCGTCTGGTTGTTCGGCACGAGAAGTCCCGCAAAACCGAACCAATCTTTATGAAAGTTTGTACTAGTCAATATTTAGTCAAATAAAACTCTCCTATAGAAAATGAGCTGTTTTGCCACACCCACTCTGGTACCTACCATGTACAAATTGGGCGGATGACCGGTTGATCGACGCGATAACTCTCGTAAACTACAACCGATCTTAATAAAAGTCAGTACCAGGCAATATTTTGCTAAAAGCTACTGTGTAATTAATAACTGACCATTGTGCCACGCCCAATTTCGTACCTCTCATACAAAAGTTGGGCGTATTTGCAGTTTGGCGACTCGATATCTCCAATATATCATAACGCATCTTAATATCATTTGGTACTGATCAAAATGTTGGCAACAACTTGCCATGCCCATTTTTGTACCTTGCATATAAATATTCGGAGGGAAAGTAACTAATTTGGGTATTCAATAATATTTAGCGCAATGTCAATCGTTTTTGTTTGACAGAACTCCCACGCTATGGATGACTTAGGGTGAGGGTATGATTAAGTCGGTTCACCCTATTGAAACTTATGAAACGAATAAAGTTTGTACCTCGGTAAGAAGTTTTAACCTATGGATGTCTTGAATACGGCATAACTTTTGTTTTTAAAGAAATCGCTAAAACTAAAATGTCTCGAATCAAAAATAGCTTAAACGCCCCTATGCCAATATCTCGGAAACGGAGTGAGCAATCGAAAAAATTTCCAATTTTTACGGATTTCTAGGGGGTTTTCATAAAGTGCTCCAATGGTATGGAGAACTTTTTTCTTTTGTAAAATCGTCAAAATAAGGAAATAGCTAAAAAATAAAAACTTTGTTACCTCCATAGGAGACTTTAACCAATGGATGTCCTTAATACGACATCACATAGTTTAAAAGAAATCGCTAACACATACATACATATGTGTGTTTTAGCGATTTTTTATTTGAAAAATTTTAGTTTGACGGATTTTAAAAAACGTGGTGCCGTATGAAAGACGTCCATTGGTTAACGCCTTATTATTTTTGCGATCGATTCACCGTTTCTGAGTTATAGTTTTTTTTAGCTTTTTTTTTATTTTGACGATTTTTTTTCTAAAAGTCGTCCAAACAAATTGGATCACTTAGGAAAAACCCGGGAAATGTTGCGATTGAATACAGCGTTTCCGAAATATAGACATAACATTTTAGCGATTTTTTATTCGAAAAATTTTAGTTTTCGCAATTTTTTTTTAAAAATAAAAGTGATGCCGTATTCAAGACATCCATAGGTTAAAACTTCCTATAGAGCTAAAAAAATATTTTTTTATATTTGTTATTTTTACGATTCAATGCTCCATTTCCGAGATATAGAAACATTTTGTAATATTTTCGGTCAAAAATAGGGATGGGTTACCAGGATAACTGTTTTGTTTTTAATGATGTGTTAACATCTATAGGCACGGGTAGGGGAATCTATCAAAATGAACACATGCGAACAACACACATCGTTAGCATCACATACGTGGTTCTTGTACAACAATAGTCTCTGCCTGAAAATAAGTGTGATGGTATTGATGTAGCGGCAGCGAACAAACAACCAGGTCGTCGTCGCCAAAGAGTATTGACTAGTGTAGAGAAATCATGGAATGAATTGTATGACCTCAAATTTCTGAAATTAATTCTTCTTCTGATTATCAGCCAAATTATATTTATTTTTAATACAATTATAACAAAGAGTACTTTTCCGGAAAGATGGAAAAATGCATAGATTTTGCCTATTCCGAAATCTGGTAACGATTTCCGTCCTATAGCCATATTACCGTTTTTATCGAAAGTTTTTGAGAAGCTACTGCATAAACAACTTACAGATTATTCAAGATTATGAAATCTTCTCACGGATAGACATTCAGGATTTCGTGGAAAACGTAGTTGTATAACAGCACTTATTGATGTTTCAGAGAATATACGGAAAATGTAGATGGTGGTAATATATCCCTATTAATTCTTTTGGAACATTCTAAAGCTTTTGTTTCTGTGAATCATAAAGTTCTACCTAAAAAACTAAAAACAATGTTCAATCTTTCCTTTTCATCAACTAGTCTAATTGCGCCATATTTGGAAAATCGTAGCCAATGTGTCTCAGCTAATGGAAGATTATCTCGACTGTTACCAGTACCTAATGGTGTCCCACAAGGACCTATGCTGGGTCCACTTTTATTTGCTTTATACATTAATGACCTTGTGGATCACCTACATCACTGTAACTGTCATATGTATGCTGCTGACGTCCAAATTTATATAAGTTGTAGTTTAGATGAACTTGATAATTGTGTGAGGAAGATAAATGAGGATTTACATCGTGTGCAAAACTGGGCCTCTGGAAATTGTCTTAGTATAAATCAAAAAAAATCCAAGTGCTTAGTAATTAGACCAAGGCTAATGAAGTTTAGATTGGAATCTAATATTTTTCAGTCAAAGAATATAAGATGTTGATAACACTAAAAATCTCGGAATTAAATTTAATACTACGCTGACGTGGTCTGACCATATACTATCTGTTACTAGGAGAACTTATGGTACACCTATATCTATACGTACTCTGCTAGCGAAAACCTATTTACTACCAACATTATTATATGGCTCTGAATTTTTTGCCAGTACAGACGGGGAAAGTATAGCTAAACTTAACAGAACCTTGAATGCTGTTGGGAAAATATGACCACATATCGCCTTTAGTAAAAAAGCTATTCATTGTTAATATCTCCGTTTTATTAAAAATTCGTACGCTAATTCTACTTCATAAAAGAATTTACACCCACGAGCCATCATATCTTTTCAACAGACTTAGGTTTACACGTTCAAACAGAACCAACGATTTAATACCACAACGCCGAAGATGTCTGATGTCGGAGTGGCACTTTTATATTAATAGTATTTATCTTTGGAACAAACTACCTTCGAACATACAGTTCATAAGCAATACGGAAAAATTTAGGAATGCAATTTTTGATTATTTTAGTGAAATTAATTCACTGAGAAACAAGCTATGTTTTACATTATATTATTTTATTTTCTTAACTTTGTTATTTTAATCGTATATAATTTATTGTAATTTTTGTTTTATGCTACATATTACACCGTCAGACAATTTAAAATTTTTTTTAACACATGAACAAGAGGCCCTCTAGAGTAAAACTGCGTTTACGGTTTCTCAGTCCCTCATCATTTGTCCTTTTTAGAGGACTTTAAAATTTTTAAGGACATTTAAATAGAAAAAAAAATGTATATATATTTCTACTCATCCTACGATGCTCAGATAAAAAGCAAATGAAAGAGGAGACTGTCCTCAATTTTGCAACAATATTTGTTTTGTTATATCGGGACAAAAGGACCTTATTGAAGTCCTTTCAAAATTTTGTCCTTTAATATCCTTGAGAATTTCCAGCCATTTCATCCAGAAAAAATATATGTTAAGGACATTAATATACGCCAACACGTTGCTGAATTTCATTGTACTCACTTTGTTAGTTTAGTGTAGAAATAATTTTAAGTTCTACTATACAAAAAAAAAAAATTATATGTAACTCCCTAATATTAACCAATTTTCTTTAAATAAAATCTAACACATGAACAAATGGATACACACATAAAACTGGAACCCCCGTGAATTAAAAGTACGTTCACAGTTTTTCATTTGGTGAACCGGTCTCCTTTTAAAAGGACTTGAAAGTTTTAAAGGACATACAAAATTCAAAAACTTTTAATATATATGAATATGAAGTCAAAGACAAGAATTTCAGAGGCAGTTTTACGGCTGTCACATTTCTAATTATGTGTAAGACAACAATATTTTTTATTAATCCATTAAATATTTTTTTTTAATATTAAACAAGTACAAAAGTAAAATTCGACTTGGCCGAATCCACGACCACCCTTCACATTGTCCTTTTAAGTGATAGAAGTTTTTCTAACTACATAACTAACTACATAAGTAAATAAAAAACTATTTAAAAATTTCGATATTAGCATTCTTCTCAGGTAAACCGTATACATTTATGTTGGCGCTTATGAATAGTATTGGTATCGCGACAAAGTGTCCAACAATACTCTGCCAACATATGGCAAGTATTTTTTCCTTTAAAGCGATTTTCAATTGTGGCGAGATCATGGTGAAATCGTTCACCTTGCCCGTCACTAAAATCACCCAAATTGCTTGGGAAAAAATCAATGTGACTATCCAAAGAATGTATTTTGAGTGACATGTTGACACCCATTTCACCAAAACTACGAGCCATTTTACGGACAACCTCCTTGTAATTATCTGATTTGTTCTTGCACAAAAAATTTGTTGTTACATCCTTAAAGCAATCCCACGCTTTTTTTCCACTGTTGTAAGAAAATTCGGAAACTCCTTGCAATTGATCAATTTCTTTAATTGTGGTCCATTAAGTACATCTAAAAAAGAAGTATTTTTCGCTTTAGAGCTTAGACATACTATTTTATAACTTACCAGCATCAATTTTGGCATTGCTTAATTTTGGGAAAATCGTCTTAAGGTGCATCATGGCTTCTCCTTCACGAGCCAGAGCGCGAATAAAATTTCGAATGAGCCCCAATTTGATATGAAGGGGTGGAAGAATAATCTTCGACGAAGGCACTAGAGGCATGTGATCAATGCTATTTTGTCCAGGCTTATGGGTTATGCGGGGCTGCCATTCGTGATCAGTATAGTGTAATTCACGATATCTACCTTCCCAGAGACACAAGAAACATTGATGCTTTGAAAATCCTTTTTTAAGCCTTGTTATAATATCAACCACTTTAAGATCGCAACAAATCACCCATCCATGGAGGACATAATTAATTAATTTAAGAATATTGCTCATGTTTGCATATGTTTCCTTTACATCGGTAGCATAAACGATAGGCACTGACGGAAAGGCGTTACCGTTATGTAGTAAAACGCCTTTAAGACTCTTCACAGAACCGTCTATAAAGAGGCGCCACTCATCCGGATTATAGGGGTGGCCGATGATTTCAAAAAGATTTTCAATATCTACTGAATACGTAATCCCAGTTTGATCATCAACTTTAAAGCATTCATCAAAAGACAGTTGTTTTGAGCGCTTTCGGGAAGAAGTTATGCAAAAATCTTCAGAAACCAGTCTCCATTGTAGTAAACGGGATGCTAAAATTTCGGAATTGGTTTTTGTTACACCTATATCACGCACGAGATCATCAAAATCGGCCTGTGTTATGAAATGACGAGGAGCAAAGCCGTGCTTGTCGGTTGATATTCCGAGATATATTCAATATCATTGTCGGCGCACAATGAGTGCTCTACAACGGCATCTGGAATTTGCTCTTCAGATGGAGCGGTTGGGTTTGTTCTAGAACGTAACACAGCTGGCTTCACTGAAACTATGGTATTGGATTTTATGTCGCAATTAGTGTTTTATCTTTTTAGTACGCGGCTGCGATTGGCAAAAGTAGCACGATTCCAAAGTATGTTCACTTCGATTCAACAAAATCACTGGGTAAACATATTTCATCGGATGCTGTTGTCGGTTAACGGAATTCGAACCTAGTATACCACGATAACAATAGCCGCACACAACTTCAGGCTGGTACCATAATTTTGGTACAAAATTAATTAAAAAATGTGGTTCGTAACATTCCACAAAGGTTTTTGTAATTTTTCGCGATTTTTTATACGGTACAAATAGTCCGCAGACAACACAAAATTTATTGCGATTGGGGCACTCCATAGTCACTTTCACTTTTTCTTATTTTATAATTTCTCACGTTAAAAACCCAAAAAAAAACACTATTTATTTGCATAATAGTTTTAGAACTGATAATTGTTTTGTGGCCTGCTTTATAAATCAGAAATTTGACTTATTTACGAAAAATTAAATAACATGTAATAAAGTTAAAAGGGTTTAAGAACTAGTTGCTGTATATTAAAATCCTCAACATATATTTCCAGGGAAAAACTTGGCAAAAATCTTCAAGCATATTTCAGGACTGCATTTTTAACATCCTTTACGTTTGGTATTCATCTCAGCATCGTAGGTCAAACATAAGTATTTAAAAAAATTTTAAAACTTCGACGTCCTTTGTAACTTAAAAGCGCTCTTAAAGGGAGACCGGATCACCAAATGAAAAACTGTGAACGTACTTTTAATTCACGGGGGTTCCAGTTTTATGTGTGTATCCATTTGTTCATGTGTTAGATTTTATTTAAAGAAAATTGGTTAATATTAGGGAGTTACATATAATTTTTTTTTTGTATAGTAGAACTTAAAATTATTTCTACACTAAACTAACAAAGTGAGTACAATGAAATTCAGCAACGTGTTGGCGTATATTAATGTCCTTAACATATATTTTTTCTGGATGAAATGGCTGGAAATTCTCAAGGATATTAAAGGACAAAATTTTGAAAGGACTTCTATAAGGTCCTTTTGTCCTGATATAACAAAACAAATATTTTTGCAAAATTGAGGAGAGTCTCCTCTTTCGTTTGCTTTTTATCTCAGCATCGTAGGATGAGTAGAAATATATATGATTTTTTTTTCTATTTAAATGTCCTTAAAAATTTTAAAGTCCTCTAAAAAGGACAAATGATGAGGGACTGAGAAACCGTAAACGCAGGTTTACTCCAGAGGGGCTCTAATTTGGCATGTTTTAGGTCTTGCTAATGTGTTAAAAGTACTGTTGTACGGTGTTATTAATTGTTTAATTATTTTAACAAATTATTTTAACAACAAGCATTATTAGCTAGTATTTTTCTTTTCCATTTATCCCTATCAATTATATAAGGCTAAATTTGAAAATATATATCTAAATATCCAACTAAAATTTCAATTTCAATGATAATGATAATAATTTTATTAGAATTTTAATTTTAACTCGTTAATTTTAACACAATCTAATAATTTTAAGCGTATAATATTATAGAACAATGTCTTTCATTAATATGTAACATACATATTCTATTCATGCACTATAATTATAAGATTTTTAGTCTTGTTGTGCGGGATATTACTGGCGACACTGGCGACATCTGGCGAATGATTTGAAATGTATTACTCTCTTTTTATCATAACTTGGTCCATTCATAATTTTTGATGTAAAATATTGATGCCTTTTGGAACATTTATGCTTTTTGTACTGTTTTATGTAATAACACTGTCGAAATGGTGCATTTATGTTGAACTATTCTATAAAGAGGATAAGACTCGTTTATGCTCTTTTACTCAGACTCTCGACATGAGAGCGGAAAGAGAGTGCAATAAGTTCTCTATACTATTCAATACTTTTTGTCGTCGCTCTATTTATGACAAATCAAAAACAATTATTTAATTATGTATTTTAACATTATTACATCTAATGTTAAAGCAGATGTAAGAAATAAAAAGTGCAATAGCAAAAGAGCCTTCAGCACAAAAACTATTCTTTTTTCCAACGTAACATTTACTAATGTGTGCATAGAAATCGAAAAGGTACCGTGTAACAAAAAGATATTAACACATCGCCCGTGAGTTTGAACACTCATTGATTTTTGTTTGTTATTTTATATTAATTGGTGGAAAAAAATGTGCAACTATTTAATTGTTTTTTTAAATTTCTAGTTTTCTTGTCTTGCCATTCTTTGCCAAACTATGATTTTAGAATTAATAACTTAAAAACCGAATAATAATTTTCTACACTGTACGAACGTTGTACACATTCACATATACTTATACATCGTGCTAATGTAAATACAGATAGATATACCATATCAGAATTGGAATATATAAATTTACCAAAAGGACTTCCGTTCTATATTACCGACTCTCGCTAGTCTCGTTTGTTTGGCCAGAGGAACTAACCTCAATTGCTTATTATCAAATCAATCAATATCAATAACACATATATGATTTAACTCATAACTAAACAATATCCGGGATATGAGAACCGTGTCATGTTTCAGTTTCCTGTTTACTAATATAATGGCGTTAAGTGACAGGAAGCTAGGAAGACAATAAAGGCGAGGCAGACGCTAATGTTGTGATTTCGTAAGGCGGATGTACTAAAATATTTTGAAAATATGTGGGGTGAGTTACCCATATACAGCTGCGAGTTAGAGATTAAGTATTCAACGATGTAACTAGATGGATTCAAGCAAGTGATATTTTTATAAGGAAAATGTTTTTCATGATACCCTTCAAGAAAAAGTATCGTAGAATGCGCTAACGAAAAACCTAACTACCTGGAAAAAACAAGATCTGTTAGCTTAAAAGGAATTACAAGTTTCTAAAGATAACTCGAATCAACGTCAACTAAGTTTGGGGAACACCTATTTGTTGTTTTCACGGATTTATGGAATTTGGGATTTTGACAAAAGCCAACGACGTTTTGTCCATTAAGCTGAATGTTTGTAACCAGGGAAATGGTCCCATATTAATTACTTAAGACAGACAACAGGTTCTTAATGTGACATTTGTACTACAGGACAAATACTAATGGATCAAGGGTGGGAGGGTGCAGATTTCCCATTCGTTTTCCAACCATTAATACGTAGAATTTACACTATCGCATAGTGTCGTTACTTTAACGGATTCAAGAACGGTCGTGGAAAAACTAGACCAAAAACAATCAAAATTTCAACGGTATTATGAAAGCCGGGAGCGGTTTTAGATTGATTAAGGACCGGGGCGCGGGAAACATTTTGTACCTCTCAAATGAGAATATGAAACAATATTGCAAAACATTTTGGGAATGATGTATTTTTTTTTCAAAAAATTTTTAAATTGAATCCATATTGTATTTATTAATTAATTCTGGCAATATTTTGTTAATTGTTCGAATTGTTTTTGAATAATAACAGGTTGACTCATAGAGTAATGACGTATAGAGACACCAACTCTGTCAGTGAACTGATGACATTTGGTATGTTGCAGATGGGCGGTTGGATGTTGGAAAGTATTGCTTTAATAATACCAGTTAGAGGCAATGGCTCAAACCATCCAACAATAAATCAGCAATGTCGTTTTGATTTGTGCGTTAAAATTTTTTGTGTAAATACACAACAAATATCTACTAACTTCAAAATATATTAAAAAAGTCCAAAATACATTTAAATTTCACAGTTTTTCATCAAAACAATATGAAAAATTGAAGTCAAAACTTTTTGTAATTCCACCTGGTGTAAGTCAATTTACGTCAAATATCTCTATATCGCACCGACCGCACCAAGAATTGTGTGAAAGGAAATTTCAGATGAGAACAATGGCCGCTCTATACGTCATTAGTCTACGGATTGGCTTTAAAATGTAGAATTGGTTCCCATAACCGCCCATGAACAAATTGGGGAGAGCTTCTCACAGCTATACTAACTGTCACCAATAGTTTTACACCGGTTCCGAATATAATTAAAAGAAGTCATTTCATGGCGATAACGTCGCCTAAACTAAATGAGGTGATCGCCGTCGAAAGAAATTTAAGGTGGTCAGAGCGTGGATCGAACCCACGAGCTGATATACAAGAGTCGCGCACACTACCATTGCACCATCGACGGCCACAACGTGTTGCACTTTTAAAGTTAATGAAAATACAATTTCTAAGATAAAGATATAAAATCTGGGTTTAATTTTAAATGACATTTCGAAACAACCGTAACCCCGGTTTTAGGATGGTCAAAATTTGTACACTGAAAGAAAAACGCTTCGTCGCATGGATGAAACAAATTCGTTAATGTTTTACGTTCATGTAATGAAAAATTTAGTGCATCCGACAACTTGGTTATTTCGTACATGATTTCTCTGACAATTTCTCGTTCTTAGTTAATGTATGACAAGTTCAATGTATCAAAAGTTTTTTTTAATTGAAAAATGGTTGATTTTTGTAGGAATAATAGACAGTTCAGTTAAGGCATAACTAGTTTCGAACTCCGTAACAAGTTCATCATCAGATGCCTAACTAGTTTTCGTTGATGCTGCAATTTATTTTTCGTTCCTGCAGCGATTATATTTAATTTGATTTTTGGAGTGAAACGGAGTTAAAATAAAAGAAAGGGTTTGAAATTAAGACTATTGATATTTACCTTATATCTTACTTTTTCCATAGTTTATTATTATTACATACTAGCTGACTTCGTCCTGCCTTCAAAAGTATTTATAATATCAGATGGTAAACAATGATTAATATCTCGACGTGGGCGCCATCTAGTTTATCAATACCTTTACTTTGCCTAATAAATAACCGAAATCGACATCAGCGCCACCTACTTTGCAGCGCCACCTATTTATAGAAATTATGAAATTTTTTTGTCTCACACGCACTTTTTACGAAAAGAGGTTATTTATGAGTCGGTGTCGGGATACTTAACGCCGCCACGCGCCGATTAAACACCCAACGCCTTCAGCGAGTTCTTGAGTTACGGTACAAAAACACAAGAAAACTAAATATTGCGCCATCTGTCGGACGAGCTTCATACTACACAGAAACACTACTCACGGCCCATAGAGCATGTGTATAAAATTTGGTCAAAATCGGTCCAGTAGTTTTTGAGTTTAGCGATCACGAACATACACGTAATTTTTATATATGTAGAGATTTATTTTGGCTGTTTGTCAACATTTATAGTGACGAAAGAATTTCGTTACTGCAACGTAACAGATTTTTATGCAGATTTAGAGAGAAATGGAGAGAAGAGAAAATATGAGCGAATTTGAAACAGAGCTAAGCAAGGCAAAGTGATCAGCATGGGTGGTAGGTCACCTAAACATTTTAAACAGGGTTCCCTGGATAACCCATTATAATTGCCGTGGGGAATGAGTAGTGATCGTTTACTCATTACCCACAAGATATGGGGAAAGTAATGGGTAAATACCCACGACAATGGGGAATTATCCATCACGTGGACCTATTATCCACAGGGTAATGGGAAAAAAATTACATAAGGTGTCAAGGGACAGCCGGTTGGAATGAAGTTCCTTTCGCTTTATAATAAGTACTGGATAGCTCCAACACACCTAATGCGTCCGTTGAAAAATACGATAATTTAAATGGATCTTTAAGAAAAGATACTGTCTGTAAACTGATAAACTTTTTAAGAAATTTTTTTTTATTTTGTATTATATTTTATATTTTCCCGAATAGGTCTCTTTTTAAAGGTCTCTCTTTAAAGAGAATTAGTGGAGATGGGGTTTGCTATTAATGAGGGCAAGACAATATTTATGGCGTCAGCAACTAGATAAATCTCTCGACTTGTTCCGCACTTGAACGCCGACAACCGATTTAATTTTGAAGTGGTATATGAATTTATCTACCTTGAATCCGCCGTGAACAATGGCAACAACGTCAGCCTGGAGATAAATAGGAGAATTTAGCTTGAAAATAAATGCTGTTTTGTGCTCAGAAAGCAGTTTAAGAACAAATCCCTCTCTCGACAGAGACAAAAGTCCAGCAATACCAGACTCTCATTTTATTTTGCCTGACATATGGTTCCCAAACTTGGGTCGTATCTTTGGAAGTACTCGAGGGAAAAATTCTTCGTAAATATATGGCCCTCTTAAAGAAAACGGCGAGTACCGACGTCGTTACAATCAAGAGCTTTATCATTTATATTTTGACGTGGACACAGTTAGGCGAATCAAGTTAGGCCAATTGCTTTGGCTAGGCCATGGCATCAGAATGGAGGAAAATGAGCCAGCGTGAAAGGTTTTTGATACGAAAGCAGGAACAGAGGACAACCAACACTACAGTGGAAAGACCAGGCCGAAGATGCCCTCCGTATTATTGTTGTTACCAGCTGGCTAGGGAAGGCGAAGGATAGAACCAGTTGGAGAAATATGTTTAATTAATATGTGTAAGATATCTGACCTCATAAGGGAGTAAAATAGTAAAAGAGAAATAGAAGTGAGATATCTCGAAAGATCAACCACATTTATGGTAAATTTCTGAAACTATTTAATATTTATAATATTTAACCAAAATTTCTTAAATTTTTAAAAATAAGTGAAGAACATGTGACGATGTTTAAGACATTTTGTAAGTGTTGCCATAAGTTTAATGCCGTTTTTGCATTGACAAATAAAAATCGCCAATGTTGGCAATATATTTAAAAACAGATGTGTAAGATTTCCATTCTTCAGCACAGCGCAAAATGTTGCAACCCTCCTCGTAAATGCCCATATACTGTGTTGGGTCAATATCTGATACTTCTCACTATGTGGAACATCCAATTCGAGAACTTCAAATTTTGTATGAAAATATCAAATTGTGAGTGACAACTTAATGAAATGTCAGTCAAGTTGAATAATGAAGATTAACGTAATTGGAAAGAACACTGGAAACAAACGCACTCGAGCACTGTATGACAAATTAAACTAAAATTTTTTAAAATAAAAAAAAAAAAAAAATTAACATTATTTCTAATTCTCTTTCTTGTTGCAAGAGTTTATGACTTGACGTTGTTAACATGTTAACATAATTTTTAACGTCTACAAAAGTAGAGAAAATTTGTTTTCCAGTTTCCCACTGTTATTTTGTAAGTTCCTGTCAGTGTTTCTTGCTTTTGTTTGCATATTGAATATGACAGCTCCTCAATTATGATTTATGTCTTTAGTAGACAAAACCAGCTAAATCTTCGCAAAATTTGTCTGCTATGAAAAAGTATTCCTTCGATGTCTTTGCTTTTCTTTCTTGTATTACTTACCAGCAGCTTTGAATTGGCATGTTCTGTCGCAAGAATAAAATAATGCAAACATGCGTTTTATTCAGCCAGCTATCGATAAACTTAGGGTGGTTATTCAGTAGACAATTTAATGTTCATATATTTTAGAAGAAGAACCAAAACCTTCAGGACAAATTATGTGGCACCCCATCGAAGTTTCGGAAAATATAATTCCGCTTGGGGATCGGATTTGCGGCATACAAACAGTGGTTGAATCAAACGAAATATGCCATTTGTTACAAAGAAATAAAATCGTTTTCAAGAACTGAAAAATATTTGCAACAATCGCTACACGATAGTCAATTGTTTTTGAACATTTTGGCCAAATTCCAGGGTATTGAATTTGTTTTGCGAGATTGAATAGAATTAGGAGTAGGATAATAGAGAAAATAGTATTGAGGACGTTTGATTGTGGTCTTGATATCAAATGTAATAGGGAATACAGTCGCCGGTAACCTTTTCCACATACGTCATATTCTGTAGTAAAATTAATATTTTTTGTAGTGGCAAATGATAGAAACTGGACGTGATTTCCTGGACAACACTGAATAGAATAATGTACGGTTAAATACGCTAACCTCCAGTATATGGTAATATATCTCAGTGGTAATATATCGCACCACACAGCTTACATGTCGACAATGTTCGAACGAGATAATATATTTGATTGTCCTGCACACAGACAAGAGATTTGTTGTCACAACTATTTTTACAGCCAACTAAAATTTGGCAGTTCCTTGGACTATCACATTATTCAGTTGTGATTACCAACAATTGTGTTCCGTACCATCAAATGTTTTGCATATGCATTGATTTGTAATACAGTTTTGGTTGCAAGAACTGAAATATTTAGTTGAAGCCACATCAACAATAAATAAATGTGATCTGTCAATAGAATTTTAGTTCTAGCAATCAAATTATCCAGTAGTCGTGAATATTGTATTTGTTGGATCAATGAAAAATTTTAAAACTTATTCGGTTGTACCAAATAATATCTTGCTATGCTTAACTACTTACCTGAATTTGATAGCTGTCAGAACTACGTAACGGGTCCGCCAAATAACTTTTTTTTTGAAAATGCTATTAAAAAAAAATACTAAATATTTTCTCAAATTTCTTTTTTTATTTGAAAGTGCAATCCTTCCGGTTAATAATGAAAAATAATTTCATTCAAATGGCTGCCTCGGCTGGCCAGGCAGTAGCCTACACAATCGGCCCAATTTTAAAGCGTCCTTTAAAGCGTCAATTGTCTCTGGCTTGTCGGCGTAACACTTATCTTTGAGGGCACCCCAAAAATAATAGTTCAACGGTGTCAAATCGCAGCTCCGATGTGGCCAAACGACATCAGCTCTGCGGCTGATAATGCGATCTTCAAAAACAGGGCGCAAAACATCGAGTATAGCTTCGGCCGTCCTGTTGAAACCAAATGTTGCCAATATCCTCCTCTTCAATTTTTGTGAACCAAAATTCGTTCAACATGGCCCGATAACGATCGCCATTGACTGTAACGGCCACTTCTTGCTCATTTTCGAGGAAAAATGGCCCAATTATGCCTCTGGACCAAAATCCGCACCAAACAGTGATTCGTTTTGGGTGCATTGGCTTTTCAATGTATGCGTGCGGGTTTTCTGTGCCCCAAATGCGAGATTTTTGCTTGTTTACATACCCGCCAAGATCAAAATGACCTTCATCTGAAAAGATGATTTTTTTTTGGCAAAATCGGCATCTTCTGTAACTCGATCGCAGGCCCACTTAGCGCAGCAAAAACGCATTGGATGGTGAGTTGGCTTCAACTCCTGAACCAATTGGACTTTGTATGGCGTCCTACCAAGGTCTTTATGCAAAATTCGTCTCAATGATGCCTCCGAAATGTTCAATTGTTGAGAACGACGGTGAATTGATGTTGATGGCGCTTCACGGACACTTTGTGCCACAGCAGCAATATTCTCGGGTGTACGCACTATTTTCACGCTTTGGTTTATCGATGACGATGCCAGTTTCTTTCACTTTTTTCACAAGATAACGAACATACGGAGCTGTCTGTGCTTCTCTTCTTCCAAAATCCGTATGTAATTTTCTCACACATTCTGCAACATTACCATGATTTTCAAAGTATTGTCGCAATATTTCCCAGCGTTGTTCAAGCATATACACAACCATATTCGTTCAGCGGAAGGATAAAACTAATTATCTGTCAAATCAGACATGAGCTAAGTGTTACCATTCACCAAATAAACACTAGTTGAAAAAAAAAACGTTAGATGGCGGACCCTTTATTTGTTGATTCCATATCCCATTATGAATTTTCTGAAAAAACCCAAAAAACAAAAATAATTTTTTATTCAGATTGTGTATTTTATATTTGAATATAATATCCCGGATTACCCATCTCCAGTTTTGATCGAAAGTATGAAAAAACTTGTATATATCGGAAACGGAGCGTCGGGTAGAATAAATATCTAATTTTGGGGGTTTTGTCAAGGTTTTCGATAAAGCGGTCAAAAACGCATGGATTTTTTTTAAATTGTCAAAATAAGAACAAAATTAGAAAATGTTAGTTTTCGCGATTAAAAAAAAAACGACGCCATATTCAAGAAATCCATAGGTTAAATCGTTTTATGGAAGAAAATTTTTTTATTTTTAAGATTGGACGCAACGTTTCCGAGTTACAACCATTTTGTATTCTTCCATACGAAACTACAAAAAGTAGGTTTACTCGATTGAACGCTCCGAGTCCAAGATATAATATTTTTTCTAAATTTTTCACCGTTTCGATCAAATATGGGGTGGCTCAATGTGGTTAAAGGTGGCTTACCCATTAGTGCAGGGTATTCAACGTCAGATTCATCGATTGCGTTTAAAAGTCTCACTTAACCTCAATTTGTGGTAATACTAATACAAAAAAAATTAATGTTGTGCTCGAACTCACGGACGATATGTTGACAACTTTTTGTTACACGGTGCCAGTTCGATTTCTATGAACGCATTAGTAATTGTTACATTGGAAAATAAAAAAGGAATAGTTTTTGTGCTGAAGGCTCTTTTACTATTGCACTTTCTGTTTTCTCACATCTGCTTTAACATTAGATGTAATATTGTGAAAATAAATAAGGCAATATTTAATTGAGTGAAACAATTTTGTTTTGTCATAAACAGAGCGACGACAAAAAGTATTGAATAGTATAGAGAACTTGTTGCACTCTTTTTCCGCTCTCATGTAGAGTGTCTGAGTAAAAGAGCATAAACGAGTGGTATTCTCTTTATAGAATATTTCAATATAAATTCACCATTTCAACAATATTATTACATAAAACAATACAGAAAGCATAAGTGTTTCAAAAGGCATCAATGTTTCATATCAAAATTATGAATGGACCACGTTATGACAAAAAGAGTGTAATACTTTTTGAATCAGTAGCCAGATGTCGCCAGTGCTTTTCAACCATACAATTCGTGCCATAAGTTCTCTATAGTATTCAACACCCTTTGGCGAAGGCGACCTGCTTGTTTATTCGCTGCCGCTACATCAGTACCGTCATACTTATTTTCAGGCATCACGTATGTAATACTAACACTGTGTATTGTTGTTGTTTTCTGGTGTTCACTTTGATAGATTGCTCTACCTGTGTTTGTATATTGTAACACATCAAAAACCAATGAGTGTTCGAACTCCCGGCCGATTTGTTAACACCTTATTGTTACACGGTACCTGTTCGATTTCTATGAACAAATCAGTAAATGTTACATTGGAAAATGAAAAAAGAATAGTGTTTGTGCTGTTTTGCACTTTCTTGTTTCTTACATCTCTCGCACTGGTTCATTCTGATCCATACTTCTGGCATGGACCTGCCAACGTAAACGCGCTAATTTGATACGTCGATATCGGGATACAGATTAGACAGCTCGTGGTGCACCCGTCGTCGATATTCGCCGTTTGCTATTATAGGACCATATATTACAGGACAGGTTGTACGAGAGTATTATACAGTTAGATCTTCGTCTTTCGAGAAAGGGGCTTATCTCTGCAGTGCTTGCTTAGGCCGAAATGAAACCTGTTTGCAGGCACAAATTTTCGTTTGATTTCTAGGCTGAAGTCAATGCTTCTGTTAACCGCAGATATGAGAGAAATCAGTTCGTCTACTACCTCGAAATTATAACGATTATCAACATTCACCCGGCGTGTCTATCTACTGAACCTTTAAATACGTTGGTCGGAGATGAGCAACCCCTTGCCTTTATTAATTACAGTGTGATATTTAATATCGAATATTGATACAACATTCTTCGAAAACTTGTCGGATGTGCACAAAATTGGTCACCTAAAAGAAAATTCGTCAAGCTATCCTTGTGCGGGTGCCAAATTAAAAGTGCTGACAAACTGGGCTTTCGTTATCAGCATAAATGTTGTGATAGTTGTGACATCGCTCGGTGATTAGTTTTCAACCTAGTAAACGATATGGGTAGGCAATATTTTCTCACCCTTGCTAAATAAGCAGCCAAAAAGTTCATAAGTTTTTGTTTTAAAATCAAACGCTTAAAGTTGTGACTACGGTATGATACATATTAGTTTAATGTTTCCAAATTTACCACTCTCTTTTAGCTGCACTTGTAGTAAAAGTATAATATAAATTATTATATTTTTTTCTGATTTAAAACAAAATAACACGTAGTCACTCTTCCACGTCTTAAACGTCCCATTAAATCTACTTATTAAATTTTTACACCAATTGACTGTTCCGTTGCACATAAACCCACAAAGAAATTCGTCCTACCTCTTGAGGTCATACAATTTTCCCTAATACTTTTCAATTACAACATTCTAAGTACTTGAAAATATAATTACAGATTTCCATTTGTCAACGTACAAATAAAGATATATATATTTGTATATGGGCAATTCTCAAAATTTTGGTTATTCGAGGGGATTAGAGGCACATTCCTGAAATTTTTGTAGATGACTTCTTGTACCATTAGAATCAAAAATTCACTGGGCACAAGTCCAAAATAGGTTGCATCAAAAATTTATCGGGAAAAGTCGTAATTAAAGCGAACATTTTTTACAAAGTTTTTATTTTTTATTTTTTTTTTGAACAGGGAAAGACCAACTATTTGGTTTTAATTGGAAATGATTACATGATGGATGATAATAACTATGAATTATACAATATGAACACGACAAACTGTTTAGAAAGATTTTTTCTTTTTCTTCTTGTGTCCAAATTATTTGAAAAATTTTTGTCGTATTTTTAACAGTCACAATATTCTTATCAAGCAATAAATCAATTTTATCAATATCATTGTCTAAAATTAAAAACATTCTTATTTTTGAATTATTTTCAATTAAATTGACTATATCTTGAGCACATTTGATATCCTTTTTATTGGCTACAGCTCTGTCACACATATTTTTAACAGTTTCTCCTACTCCATCAGCTGAACTTTTTCCATGGCCGGGAGTGGTAAAATTCCAAGTTGCGCTGTTCAATCCAAATACTTCACAGAAATGTCTGAATAAAAACATGTTATATTTATTTTTGTACTGTGTCGAAGGTCCGTCACTTTGAAAGTGTATCTTATTTACATTAGGGACAGTTTCTTTGATTAAATGGACAACTGGTTGTAAATAAGCCCAAACTGCTGACGCGTCGTGTCTCAAACACTCGGATACCCCACGAAATGTAGTACAGTCTATTTGACACAAATCCGTATTATAATAATACAAAGCTCCTGTGTGCAAAGATACTTGCTTCTTGGAGGCTCCAAAATGGGCACTATGTATTTCCTCCGAATATTTACAAATATAGTTCTGAGAAAAATCCATAACAAGTAATACGTCATTTTCTGATAAATTATCTTTTATAAGCGATATTACTTGACTCTGATGATGAGTATCATACTCATGCCGAAGGAATATTGGCAGTTGAACGTTAAACTTCTTTATGAGCTCCGATAAGGTACATTCAACAGTTACTTTTGAAGTCACTTTGACGTGATAGATTTTATTTTTGGCCCCTAATCTCTCAACATCTCGAGTAATCCACTCTTCATAAGACGTTTTTTCTTCAGACCCAACATGATCAATATTTTTATTAATGCAATTTTGACATTCATTGTAAAAGCAGTCCTTATTATGTATTTCACACGTTTTTGATTTGATCAAATCGCATAAATTTTTTGAATTAATTATTTTTAAATGAATCAGCTTATTAACAACATATTTCATATTAGTATGCAATTTACACAAACATGTATCGCGTGCAGAAACTTTTTTTTGGATAATCCAAAACGGTCGCAAACGATAAAATGTTGCTCGGCTTAATTTTAGATTAAATTCTTGACAATATTTATCATATAGATTGTAAAGTGTATCGTTGAGAAATCTTTTTTGTTTTTTAACTCCTCCTTTTAAAATTGTGTCCTTTTTGCCCGGAGCCATTGACGAATTCTCGTCTTTTTCTAAGAAAGAACGTATACTATTTATTCTCTCTTTTTTTTTAGTACAATTTTTCTTGCTTTTAGGATTTGATTTTTTCAATTTCAATCGATCAAAAGCACTTTGATTTTTTTTCACAATTTTGAGAGATCTCTTTGTTATTTTATAATTTTTCAAAGCTATTTTTCTACATAACTTTGTGATCTCATTATTATTATCTGCAGAAGGGGTTTCGATAATATTATTTTCTGAAATTACTATATTTGTATCGAGTGAGCTGTTAATATTGTCAATCAATGTTGTTTCATGAGGATCACTCGTGTACAAGCCATCACCCGTTCTTATAGCTTTTTTGCACAAGCGATTGGATCTACGGAGCTCAGTATTTTCAGCGTTATTATTCTTGCCTAAATCAATTGTAATTGATTCCTGATTTTTTATTAAGCGATTTGATCTACGAGGTTCTGCATTTAAGATATTTTGTTGCTGCCTAAATTATAACAGAATATTTTTCATTAGTGAAACACATTAGTGAAAAAATAAATCATAAGGTTACTAGTGTTTACTTACTTTAATCTCTTGCGTTTGTCGTTCAATTGCGTGACGATTTTCAATCTTGTTTCCCTTTTAATAGAATTTTCTTTACGTTTTTTTCGCATTTTATCTCTCTTTGCTTTTAATTTGTGTGCTCTTAATAAATCCCTAGCTATGAAAATTATAATTTATTAATAATATCATCATTAAAGTTCTTAATAAAAAATTTATTATACAAACAAATTATACTTACACATTGCGATTACAGTTTATAAGCGTTCGTAAACCACCGATTTCAGAATTAAGTAAAATTAAACTTTATTGCTTGAATTCTGCATTACAACTGACTTCATTGTTATCAACTTAGGAAACCAAAGAACAATTTTGACTTACGAAACTAATCTTAACGGTACATTGATTGGCCTTGAGAGCAACAACATTGTGATTATGAATGAGTGAGGGAGAAGGTAGAATATGTAATAAAGTATTAAATAAATTAACATGCAAAAATAAGAATATATTATAAAGAAGAAAGTAATAAAGAATAAAGTAATAAAGAATAAAGTGATAAAGAGTATTAAAGTGAAATCATAAGCTATGGGGGTTTCCATATAATTTCGTAGCTCGCGCGTTATTACCCCTTTAATATATGATGTTAAGTAAACAATAACCTTTATTTACTTAGTATATTTGTAAAATAAAATAATAAAAATTCATGTACAGAAAATAATAATCGGGACGAGAAATATGTATATCTTAAATTTTTGCGCTTTAATTACGACTTTTCCCTATAAATTTTTGATGCAACCTATTTTGGACTTGTGCCCAGTGAATTTTTGATTCTAATGGTACAAGAAGTCATCTACAAAAATTTCAGGAATGTGCCTCTAATCCCCTCGAATAACCAAAATTTTGAGAATTGCCCATATACGCCTGTTATTTACGTACATTTTCTCCATAGCAGAACATGTTCGCAGCAATTTCCGTTGTTAGTTTTATTTAAGTGAGTGTTGGACCAACGTTGCAACGGGGCGAATAGTTTACACAATTTGTGTATGTTACTCATACGTACAGGTGCAGCTTAATTAAGACTTAGTGCTGCATAAAACTGCTCTTATTTCGTCGCCTTGAGTGTCAAGTGTTTCTTGCCCTGTACAATTGTTAGATTTTAAATCATGAATAACACAAGTGTTGAACAGTTGGAATTTAAAACACGAATAACACAAGTGTTGTACAACATTTAATGGAGTAAAATTCCCAGACGTGGCCTGAAACGGGACAGTAAGACAGTAAGTCAAAAAAAAATTGTTGCCTGTAAAGTCGGCTTTACGGGCGAAGATTTTACGTGACAACGTCTTTTTCTCGGTAGAATATTTATTGATATGAATATAATTAAATTGCACAATAGGAGTGCAATGAACTCACTTGCCCAATGAGTGTTAGAACTCACGGGCGATGTTTTAACATTTATTGAAACTTATGGTTTAGGAAAATAGAAGTAATTTCAACACCATCTAGGTACCTGTGCGATTTCTATGAACACATTATCAAATGTGACATTATAAACAATAAACATATCCTTTATTATAAAATATAAACATTTCTTTTATTATAAAAAATAAACATTTCTTTTATTAAAAACAAAAGAAAATAATTTACTAACCAAAAAGTATTTCAATTCATCATATTCGCATATCGTTTTTAAAGCCGACCGCAGCTCTCTGTTTCGTTTTGGCTACCTAATTCATATGAAAATTTCTACACACAAACATACACTACACATATCATAAAGCCAAAAAACAAAAAACAAAAAAAACAAAAAATAATACCTTATCCAATGCAGACTGATCTAAATCAATATTCATACACACGCACATATATACGCACATACATACTTGCTCAGTCGTCATATATATGATGTGCCAAAAAACAAAAACACTCACACCACCGACCAACAGCCACTAGAAGCCAGCAAAGCAAATCGTTTCTGGCACACAAGTAAACACATTGCGTTTACTTGTGTTCGGTGACTCATCGTAACGTTACCGGGCGTTACACTTTTTCATAAGTGACTCCCAGCCGCAACCTAATTTAAGACGTTGTCACGTCAAAAAAGCATCCAAAAACCAGAGGGGGATTTTTTTTAATTAGTTTATGTTGCCTCAGCGTCAAATTGGCTTTATAGAGCCAAATATTCATCTGGAACAATAAAATAAAGATAACATCTTTACAACAACAAAACATCACAACAACAACAAAAACACAAATCTAATTAATAATTTTAATAAAAAATAAATACATACAAAGAATGTAGTAAACAATATAAACGGTATCAAGAACAAAATTATCTCAATTTTAAATACGTTAGAAGTAGTTAAATTTTCTCAATCAAATGTTGCTTTAACAGGGATTTAAAGGTTGACAAACCTATACCCTCCTTTAAATGCTGCGGTATTTGGTTGAAATCAGTTGTCCCTGGATTACGAAAATGCTGCTTTGTCAGATCAAGGTGGCATCCAACCGCGTTTAAATTCACCGCCTGCCACGATGTATGTTGGGCGCGATGAATATTGTGTGTAAAAAATAGCGTTGGTATATTTTCCACTCTATGAAAACTCCTTAAAACCACTTAAAGACAAACCATGGTACCACGAAAAGTATCGCATGGCAAACAATGAAAAGAACGTTGCACGCATGGCAATGCTTCAGTCAGTTGTAATGCGACACAGCTGTGTGAGGCGTAGGGGAGAATGGAAACCCGATTGTTGAGCAAGAAAAAACGGTTGTGAAGAAAGAACGGAGTGAGAAAATTTAATCTTACAGAAGCTTATAATTTATACCGAAAAGTACAAAGCCAAACCAACGGAAATGGATCAGGGCCCCGCTTTTATAGAGATAACGATGGGAGTCAAACCAACGGAAATGGATCAGGGCCAGATGAGCACAGTATGTGGGGAATATGAGGAGAACACTTCTACGCTCCACTTGTCTCAAGAGACTTCAATATGGATGGAGGTGTTGAGCAAATACAGGACGATAGCGTCAACTGCCCCCATCCTCGCCAAATCGAAGCTATAAACACAAAGCCGCTGATACTGATGGACTACCTGCTGAGTTGTTTAAGGCTGGTGGCAACGAATTGGAAAGGTGCATGCATCACCACATATGCAAAATCTGGACAGACGAATGCATGCCCGGCTATTGGAGTCTTAGCATACTCTATCCTGTTTTCTAAAAAGGAGACCCGAGCATATTTACCAACTAATGTGGAAAAAGCCTTTAATCCATCGCATACAAGGTCCTCTAGAGCGTAATGTGCGAAAGACTAAAACCACGCCTGATGGGACGTTATCAATGTGAAAGTCAACTGTCGACCAGATATTCACATTTCAACAAATCCTTGAATAAAACCACGAAAACCAAATCGACAGCAACCTCCACTATGTAGATTATAAGGCTGCCTTCGTGAGCGTGTTACGGCAAAACTGTATCAAGTTTTGAATTTGAATTTCCGTTAGTTTTTAGTTAATGTATGAGGAATTCATAGTACAAGCAACAAGGTATATTCGATTGATGATCAACCGATGGTATCAATTCATGCACAGTAGTTAGACATCTGATGATGAACTTGTCACGGAGTTCAAAACTAGTCATGCCAGTGAGTGTGCTTAGCTGAATATGTCTATTATTCTAACGAAACTCAACCATTTTTCAATTAGAAAAATGTTCAATGTTTCAATTAGAAAAATGTTCCTTTTGTCGGAGCTTGATATTCATGCTAAACTGACACACCTTTGTAGAATAACACTGACCGACACGAAATCCTCAATTAAGATTGTTAAAGATCTCACCCATCCACTTAGTACGAGGCGAGGGCTACACCCCAGCATGCGATCTCTTCAACATATTAATTGAGATCATTGTGAGAAATGCTGGAATCCTTATTAAAACTGCCATCAGCAAAATTCACATGCTGCCCGCCTGTGGTGATGACTTAGACATCATTGGGTGAAATTCTAGCAGTATTTTCTAGAATTGATGAGGAATCAGCAAAAGTGGGTTCACCACTAAACGAGGACAAGACGCAAAAATGGTTCGATGTACACTGAACGGCAAAGCATCATTACAGGGACGAAAATGTTCATCACCCCAAACAAATTTCGTCATCGAAAGTGAGGTAACGTACAGTTTCATTCACGCTGCGAAAATGTGTTCATCAACTGCAAATTGTTCGTCACTGCGATGAACATATGGTTGTTGCTGCAATGAATTTCATACGTGAATTTGTTTCATTGTTCCAATGAATAAGTATCGTTCTTGCAATGAAGTTGCTTCATTGTTGCAATGAATATTGTTGGGCTGGAGAGTAAGGTAAACTGCTGGAAAAAATTATTTTTGCAGTCAGCAGTGCCTGTGGATCAATAAAACCAATCTCTGTTATGCCGAAACAAAATCAAAGAGAATATACTTTAGTTTTGTAGCTCCACAATAGTGGTAGAGCAGAATATCCAATACAACAGAATTGTGAGCAATCGGAAAGGAAACAAAGGGAGTGAATTAAAACAATTTCAAAATGTGAATTCTCTATCAGGATTCAAACTTCTACGTTCTTACCAGTATGCTAGCTAAAATTTAACAGACCAAATCTCAATTTTCTAATGACGGAAATCGTAGTGGCAGAATGACAGCCATATTTAACGAATCGACATTGCCATTCAAGGTGCAAAGATAACTATATTATATGGTTACTTAGTATCTGGATATTTCGCATTAAAATATGGGAATGGAGAGATTGGAAAACCGATATATTTGAAAAACGCGTTCAATAAAATGTTTACGATTTGACGTAGACAAATATATTTCATTGCTGCTATGAACTTATTTCGCTGCTGCAACGATTTTGTTTCATTGCTGCAATGAATGTGTTGAAGTGTGTTTGAAATTATTTACTGTTTATTGTACATAAATATACTGCTAGTATTAAATTGCAGATGTGTTGCTAACAATTTTTTGAATTTTTGGTCTGAATTGCTAAATATATTATATCCATTCCACAGATTATGGTAATCGAGGGGTTGAGTGTTATTGTGGCCGTTGTATTCAGTTCCTGCAATTAAAAACAAGTATCAGGAATTTATTATTAAGATTTCTACTGAATTCTGTTTTTACCATGAACACAAGCTCCCGTATGGGTTTCCTCACAGCAATTGACCTATTTTCAAACCTTTCTTTAACATAGAACCCCATCATTGTTTCTTAAATTATGCACTTGCTGTTGTGTTAACATTTCTGTTATTCAATTGTAGCGCCACATCTCCCCATCTTTAAGCCACTGCTCGGTTTATAAGCATTTTCTTCAATTGCTCTTTTTTTAATTCAACCAAATTTGTTAATATATCGATTGGATTCGGTTCATTGTACGTTAAATTTTTGTTTTTTATGTTCGTCTTACTTGCAACAATTTTTTTCTTTGACTTCTTCGTTTTCATTGACTTCCAATTCAATTAACAATACAACGAAAAAATTACATGAGGTGTCTGGGGACATCCAGTTGGAATGAAGTTCCTTTTGCTATAGTATATTATGTACTAGTTAGTTCCAACGCGGCTAAGGCGCCTGTTGAAAAACACTGTAATCTGAATGGATCTTTAAGAAAATATACTTTTTGTAAAATGATAGAATTTTTTTATGAAATTTTTTATTTATAGAATGTATTTTTTTAAAAAAAGTATATTTTTAGGTACCTTTTGTAAGAATGTGTATTATATTTTCCCGAAAAGGTAGTTTCTTTAATGAGAGGTACTTCCTTTCTTAAAAGCTAATGTTTTGTTTTAAAGAAAAGCTACCATTTTTAATAAGAAGTGCTTTCTGTAAGAAAAAGCGGAAGAGTATAATTTTTTTTTTTACAAAGAAGTACTTTTTTTAAGAACAGGTACTTTTTAAAGAAGTGGTACTCATATTAGGAAAAGGTTATTTTTTAAAGAAAATTTGCATATATCCAGAAAAGCTACTTATCTCAAGAAAAGACAAGAAAAGTCATTATTTTATTTTTAAGAAAATGTACTTTGAAGAACAGTATTTTTTAATAAAAAAAAAGGTTTTTTTTTTTAAAGAGAAGGTGTATTTTGTGAAGAAAAGGTTTTTTTTACGAAAGAACGTGTGCAATTTTAAGAGTAGGTATTTATCTCAAGAAAAGATATTTTGTTGTACAAAAAAGGTACTCTTTAAAGAAAATGTAGTTTTTTAAGAAAAGGCAATATGTTGTAAGATAATGTACTTTTTTAAGAAAAGGTACTTATTTAAAAAAATTCCTTTTTTAAGAAAATTTATTTTTTGTAAGAAAATTTACTTTTTTAAGCAAAGGTACTTTTTTAAGATAAGGTATTTTTTTAAGAATAGGTACATTGTTTAAGAATATCAATAGTTATTTTTTTTTTAAAATTTACTTTTTTTTAGAAAACGCACTTAAAAAAATTTTATATTTTTAAACTTCTTTCACTTTGGCTTTTCTAAATTTACGTTTTATTTGGTTCAAACTACAATATGTAATAAACAGGGGCCACCTAGAAAATTTGCCAGTAAACAAAAAATAGCCCCCGATATGTTAGTCTAGACACAAACCAAACAAAAAGTACGACTGTAAGAGTAAGTGTGCTGCCAAATGTAATTCCATGCACAGGGTTGTATTTCATGGTTTTGCCAGTCTTGCACATTGGCTTTTCTAAATTTACTTTTTATTGGGTTCAAAACTACAATATGTGATACACAGGCTCTACCTAGAAAACTCCCTTTAAACAAAATCAAAACATAAGTACCGAATATAGTTGATATTAATGGGTTATAATAAAGTAATAAAGTTGTTTAACATTTTTCCATTTAGCCCCCATCCCGCAATGTGCGATAAGGAACTTCGTTCCAACAAGCGCAACCGTATTATACGAACATTTTATAGCGATTTTTACCGTCACGCTACTACACACATACAAATGTTCAGTTACATATTTCGGGGTAATTATTCTGCTATCGATGCGTTACTTTCTTTGCTGTCAGGCTGCTCCTTGCATTCTGTTTGTTTATCTATTTCATTTATAACTAGATACACAATTTACACGAACGATCACAGCAAACACATAAGTTCACACAATTTATTTTTCAGAATAAAATATAACTAAGTTCAACTTATTGGTCTGTTTTAAAAAATTTATTTGAATTATTCCGGCGGAGAAATATATCCACCACTTTCGGTTGTTGCAATTGAACTGATTTAAGATGTGTACGGGACCCTCCACTCACGCTCACCATTTCCTCTTGCTGGCCTCTTTTTTACGCTCACTCATTTTTTCGACTGTTTTTCTCCCTTTATCTTCATAAAAGTTAGTTTCATTGCAGTAAAGGAATTGTTTCGTCAATTATAAATGTTGGCGAAGCCCCAAAATAACTAAATAATAAAAATAATCTATAAAAAGGACCAGATAAACCAAATATCAATAGTTTAAATCTCGTTATCTTACTTATTTTTCTAATTTTTTACCTATTTTTCTACAAAATTCAAATTAAATTAAATTGTTGCAGGAACGAAAAGTAAATTTTTGCAGCAACGAAATGAAAAATGTTCAAACAAATCATGTATGAAATTTTCCGTAGCATTGACTACCAAATTGTCTGATACTCGAAACCTTGCATTGTAGCAACGTAAAAACATTAACGAAAATGTTTCATCCATACGACGAAGTATTATTCTTTCAGTGTAGTGGGCGAGTTTTTTGATGTGTTAGCATCTATAGCGGCGTCTAGGGACTAAATCTATCAAAGTCAACACATGCAAACAACACACAGACAGGCTTTCTGCTGCTGCTAAAACCAGATTTTATGCTGCTGCTAAAACCAGGGTTTTTTGCTGCTGCTAAACCCAGATTTTCTGCGTCTGCGAAAGAGAATAATGACGTGTGAACAAGAGAGCAATGAAAGACTGGTGCGGCAGGGGTGAGGCAAACGAAGTTGTGTCTATAGCGTATGTATTAACATAACAATGTATGTATGTACATGTGTCTGTTGCTGTTGTTGAACGGAGATATAAAGCATAGTTACGCAAAATTTCATTTGCAAGCTTGCGCAGTCGACGTTATGGTGACACACTAATACGTCAGCTACTTAGTACAAAGTATGTGTGCTGTTGTGTGTTTGGCTATTTCGTTGCTGTTGATATGGCAAATATGTGGTAATGTGACACACGTATACGTCAGCTACTTCGGACAAAGTATATGTGATGTTGTGTATTTGGTTGTTTCGTTGTTGTTGCTATGACCAAACAAAGCGAGTCATTTGATGTTCAGCATTGCCCGGCGTATACAAAAAAAGTATTATTTTTTATTTTCCAATGTAACATTTACTAATGTGTGCATAGAAATCGAGCAGGTACCGTGTAGCAAAAAGGTGTTAACACATCATCCGTGAGTTCGAACACTCATTGATTTTTGATATGTTAACATCTATAGCGGCGTATAGAGACTAAATCTATCAAAGTCAGATTTTATGCTGCTGCTAAAACCAGATTTTACGCTGCTGCTAATCCCAGATTTTCTGCGACTGCGAAAGAGAATAATGACGTGTTAAACAAAAATGAGCGGGCAAGAGAGCAATGAAAGAGTGGTGTGGCAGGGGTGAGGCAAACGAAATTGTGTCTATAGCGTATGTATTAAAATAATAATGGATGTATGTACATGTGCCTGTTGATTTTGTTGAACGGAGATATAAAGCATAGCCACGCAAAATTTCATTTGCAAGCTTGCGCAGTCGACATTATGGTGACACACTAATACGTCAGTTACTTCGTACAACGTATGTGTGATGTTGTGTGTTTGGCTGTTTCATTGCTGTTGATATGGCAAACATGTGGTTATGTGACACACGTATACGTCATCTACTTCGGAAAAAGTATATGTGAAATTGTGTGTTTGGTTGTTTCATTGTTGTTGCTATGGCCAAACAGCATTGCCCGGTGTATACAAAAACAAGTACAAACGGTGTTAGTTGTATTGAGTTAAGTAAAATACCATTGTCGAAATGGTCACTTTATATTGAAATATTCCATAAAGAGAAAAAGACTCGTTTATGCTCTTTTACTCAGACTCTCTACATGAGAGCGGAAAGAGAGTGCAATAAGTTCTCTATACAATTCAATACGGTTTGTCGTCGCTCTGTTTATAACAAAACAAAAACAATTATTTCAGTGAGCTAAATATAGCTTTATTTATTTTAATAATATTAAATCTAACAAATACTATTCTTTTTTATTTTCCAATGTAACATTTATTAATGTGTTCATTGAAATCGAACAGGTACCGCGTAACAAAAAGGTGTTAACACATCGGCCGTGAGTTCGAACACTCATTAAGTTTTTTTACCCCCGATCTTTCGGAAACAAGCAATAATGTCAGCCAAGAATCAACCGGGGAATTGTGCTTGCAAACAGGTGCTAATTCGGACTAAAAAAGCACTTCTAGATAATACCCTCTGAGAAAAGAAGATCCTATATCACAGTCTCATATAACATGTCTTGCTTTAGCCTGGGCAGAATCCTGGGTCATATCCCATGCTGATGAAACATCACTGGGAGTTTTCGAGAGAAAAATGCTCTGAAAAATATATGGTTCTATAATACTCGTAGAGAACGGCGTGGATAAACGACGGATAAACCAAGAGCTGTATGATCTGTATCCCGATACTGGCGTGGTTATCCGTATCTAAATACCGCGTTTAGGCTGGCTGGAAATAGGTCAGAATGAACCATTACGAAAGTTATTCTAAGACGTAATCGAAGGACATCGAAAAACAGCCCAACCAAGACTTCGCTGGTAAGACCAGGAGTAAACTGAGTAGAGAACCGGTTGGAGAAATTTGTTATTCTCATTTTGTAAGGCACTTGACCACTCTGTGTTGTTTGTGACCATCTAAATAAGTAACATCTGAAATTCCAATCGTGGGTGGTAAGACCATCAAGGTGCATTATCAGGAGAACGCGGTGTGGAAAATAGAGACGCTACAACCATGACAATGGCTTCATGTGATAAGCATTAAGGCGCTAGTATAGAGGGGTGATTCCGAATTACGCGTGTTGCGTTTAAATGCTACCTCAATAAATAAGTTTTTACACTTTGTATATTGCCTCTGAATCGGCTAAGGCCGAACCCAATTGAAAATTGGTAGCGGCATTCCACGTTTTGATATAGCCCCTATACAACTATGCCTTTCAAGCGGGGTCGTAACGTTCTTGGTGGCAAGTTTTGACTAGTTATTAAGAAAAGGTCTGCACAAGCTATCGTATCGGGTTACATTTTAATGTCAACGTTTACGAAAATTTCAGTTAAGTCAGCCGAAAAGTAGAAAAGGTTTTTATATTTTTGCAACTGACCAACCTGAATATCGTATTATCGTATTTCAATCAAATCAGCTTTGATATACCTACAAGGCGGGGCAAAAGTACATAAATACCCTATGGGAAAACCCTATAACTTTTGCAACTGACGCCAAATGCCAACGCGGAATAACTGTTTCCATTTGTTTGCGCAACAATTCGTCGGCTGTATTAGCGCAGCGTGAATTTCGTCGCAGATTTCCTGGCCGTCTGACATCAACTGGTCAATCACTGCGGTCAATCACACTGGCCACTCGCGACTTTGACAACACAAGATCATCCCGAGGTTGGCCGGCACAGGAGCAGACGTTCTGTTGAGAATATCGCTACTGTTGCCCAAGATATCGAACAGAAGCCCAGAACATCGACCAGACGACGTGCCACGCAATTGGGCATTAGCCGGCGGTGCCTGCGCAGAATGTTGATGAAAGGTTTGAAGATATTCCCTTACAAAGTGCAGACAGTGCATAAGCTGTTAGCTGTTGACCGCTAAACGCGTGTAACCTACGCTCAAGCCATCCTGAGTCTCAACGGAGAGGTGGACAATTTTTCATCGAAAATTATCATGAGCAATGAGGCTCATTTCTATTTTAGCGGTTGCGTGAATAAACAAAATAATAATTTCTGGGGCACCGAAAATTCGTTTATCGCCCACGAAGAACCATAACACCCATTCAAACTTACTACGTGCTATGCTGTTTGCGGTATACGAATCATCGAGCCATTTTTATTTTGTAGAACGCCACGGGCCAAACAACGAATGTGGACGGCTCGCGCTACACGGTCATGATTACCGAATTTTTTTCTTCCTCTATAGGGTGAATTGGGTCTGGAGAATAAATAAAAATAAATGGTTTCCCATTACATCCCTAGAAGGAATCGGGCAGAGCTTCTCACAACCTGTGAGCTGTGCGCTTTCTAGTTTTATACTCACTGATTGGGACCTACAGTTTTACACCGGTTCCGAACGGTATTTTTAAGAAGCATTTTCCTGGCTAAATACTCGATAGTGTCGCCGTCAATATGCGAGGTGACCACCGTCGAAAGAAATTTTAAGGTGGTCACAGCAGGGATCGAACCCAAGATCTCAAGTACAAGAGGCTCGCACACTACCCATTGCACCACCGACGGCCATGCACTGTGGCCTAACTGGAAGGTGCAACGGCGCACACTGCTCGAGCTACAACCGATATTCTGAAGAAGCATTTCCGGGCCGCTTAATCTCTCGGTTTGGTGATTTGCACTGGCAGGCAAGATTACCCGATTTAACCATTTCAGACTTATTTTTATGGGTATTTTGAAGCCGCAGATTTACGTCAACAAGCTACAAACTCGTGAAGCCCTTAAGGAGAATATGCGTCAAGAATTCGAGAACCTGTTGTCCGAAGTTCTGGCAAGAGTGATGGAAAATGCCATAAAACGAGCCCGTAGGGTCATCAACTTTGGTGGCGGCCACTTGGCCGATATAATTTTCTCAACTTGATGGAATAAATTCCAATGGATTAAATACAAAAATTTCACAAGCAGAACCAATGTTTTTCATTAAAACAAAATTACAGCAAAACAACAGTGGGTGATTATTTTCGCCCCAATTTGTTTATAATATATTCACTTCATTTGAATACTAGTGTGATACTCGTATTCTTTCAATAAAACTCATTGAAGATAGTGTTCTGAATTGTCTGCTGAGTGTACTCTAATAAATTCACACATATTCAATAGTTGAGTGACATTGCGCAGAATATTGTCCGATTTCCATTATAATTGGGATCCGTTGTGTTTTGGGGATTTCTCGTGACAATCAGCCAATTGTTCGTCCAAAATTTCACTTGGGATTACAAAAATGGGTGTGATGAATTTTTTCATTTGCAGTTACACCGCAGCTTTCGGCAAAATGTGACCCAGTATTAAATTTATTTTACGACCAGGATTCGTTTAAGGGAGATATCGTGTCGATCACTCGGACAGCGGCCCAAATTTTGTACAGGTGTATAAGAATTGGAGTGAAAAATGTATACATACATTTTCAGTAGAAGACTGCCGTTTGTCTATACATTGCCTTATGCCAAATTTCATGAAGATTGGTTTTGTTTTACGCGTGTTATTTTTTTTTTGCCCAACCAGCCAGCCACTCAACTTTTGTAATGCATGTACCACAATGTGTGTGACATTCCTATGCGGAAGGTTATAATAGTCCTACGGTAAATGAGATCGGTAAAGAACCAGTCACGTGATAGGTTCATTACTGATACTGGCCGATCCCTGTATCGTCCCTTATGTACGAAAAGAACCGGCAACTTTAACATGGCTTTGTCATTGGAGGTGGCAATTGACACTCGTTAGATACCATGTGATATATCAACGTAATGATCTAAAACAACCCATCACAGAATAAGTCCCAATTGAACCCGTCTCAGAATAAGTCCAAACTGAACCAGTCCCAGACAAAGTCCAATTTCCAAATTGTCTAAAAAAACTCTGGTATTAATTATGTATTTAAAATAAATCGATAACTCGCTAAGTTATCCCAAGATTAAATATGAAATAAAACTATCGCTTTTAAATTTTATAGAAAATCCCACTATAATTCCTAAAGATTATGACTATAATTTGAGTGCCTTGTTTCGAGGAGAACCCGTTTAATTTCGATCCGGTAGGTCCCGTGGGTCCGATCGATTTAGTCAATCTCCATTTTCCGTTTGTTAATCCCGTTCTACCAATGCCAGTTCAGCCCAATTAACTCTTCTTTAACACTTTGGAACCAGTTTGGAGGCATATCCCTTTTCACCTATCTCAGGACTGGAACTTTTCCACAATTGACACCACATTTCCCGTAGCGAGGTTACGCACACTACTTGGTGTCGTATACTCGTAGTATCGGGTTTTTCAATAAGAGCGCTACAAATTTGTTTTTTTAAATAAAACAAACCCGGTTTTAGATACCAATGAAACTCTTTATTCCTGTGAAAGTACGTTCGATGCCATTATGTATGGAACTCGATTTCGTTTGCATGGCCCCCACGGTCACGCCTGCAGAAGTCCAGACGCTGAACCCAATTTTCGACGGTTTTCAAGCATAAATCGGCCGATACTGCTGCAACTTCACGTTCGATGTTCGTACGAAGTTCATCAATCGTCGCTGGCTTATTGGCATAGACCATAGACTTGACGTAGCCCCACAGGAAATAATCTAACGGCGTCAAATCGCACAACCGAGGCGCCCAATCGACTGGGCCATTTCGTGAGATAACACGTTCACCAAACTTGGTTTCCAATAAATTGATTAGGGCATTCGCTGTGTGGCTTGTGGCGCCGTGCTGTTGGAATCACATGTCCTCCAAGTCCATATTATCCAATTCGGGCCAAAAATATTCGGTTATCATTGAACGGTAGCGATTCGCATTCACAGTAATGTGCCGGTCTTGATCATCACGGAAGAAGTACGGCCCAATGACGCCGCCGGCGTTTAAACCGCACCAAACCGTAATTTTTTCGGGATGCAATGATGACTCATGGATTACGTGTGGATTGCTGTCTGACCAATAACGCATATTTTGCTTATTGACGAAGCCATTCAGCCAGAAATGAGCCGACCATAAATTGGACGTAGCGCTCTTAAAGTTGAGGCCACTGACTCCAAATTTCGGTAGTAAATTTTAATAATTTCGACTCGTTGTTGGCTCGTATATTTTTCGATGATGAAATGGCAAATCTTACTGAAGAGAAATGTCATAAGAACGGGGAAAAATATGGCGTCGGTTGCTATCCCTATCGATTTACTTTTGTAGCGTCTCTGTTGAAAACCCCTTATATAGTTAGTTTTGGCCTGACCATGAGCATTAGAATGTTCCAAAAATTTAAAGTTTTTCATATTTGATTACGCCCAAAAATGTATGATAGTTTACACAGCAGACGAGACTGCTGCAGTTAGTTTGGTTTTGAAATAATCGAACTGTGGATACTGTTTATAACTTATTTCTTTAATTTGCCGCTGAAAATCTGTCTGTTTTTGTTGTTTGAATGCAAGTATAATGTGTAATGTAGCTTGTTGCAAATCCAGCATTCTTGTATCCAAACAAATTGTGTTTACAATTCAATATTATATGTTTGAGACGCAATAATTTTATAATGTAATATATGTTTTGTGGCGCAAATGTGTCTTTGTTTGTTGAAAACTGCTGAAAACAAAAACGTAACAGACAATAAAGGATCAAAGAAGCAGCAGATCTTCAATTCATTAAAACCTTTCTTGCCAATATACATGTTTCCTGCAAAATGTTGCTGGTGCCGTTTTTTTTCAGAGTGTATATTTGATTGAGTGGCCGTCGGTGGTGTAATGGTTGAGCGCGTGGCTCTTGTGCATGAGAAGGTGGGTACGATCCTTGCTGTGATCACGTTAAATTTCTTTCGACCTCGCTTAGTGACCGCGGCACTATCGAGTATATAAAAAAAATCCAATGATTGTTCCAACTCACGGGCGATGTGTTAACACCTTTTTGTTACACGGTACCAGTTCGACTTCTATGAACTCATTAGTAAATGTTACATTGGAAAATAAAAAACAGCGTTCAATCATATGATGACGTTACATTGAAATAGTATTAATACTTCAAATTATATAAAGACTAATACAGGCACATGTGTCATTATTTTCTTGCTTAATACTTTTTGTTTTACTCCCACAAAAAACAAAGAAAATGCAAAGCAACAGACACATGAACATACAAACATACGCTACACAAGTTCACACAATTTTCGTTGCTCTCTTGCTATTTAATTTTTATATACGTATAACTACGTCATTATTCTCTTTACTCTGAGAGTGCTCCGCACCCACACAAGACAACTGTTCGCAGCCGCTACATCAGTGTGTGTTTTTATCGCAGTTTGACAAACTGTGGTTTGAAGTCGGACAAATCTGTATTGTATATAGGGTGGGTCACCCTTATCGTTTAGGGGTATGAAAAATAAATGTTGGCCGATTGCGAGACCTACCCGATATGCACACAAAATTTCATACAAATCGGTCCAGGCGTTTCGGAGGAGTTTAACACCAAACAATCTGTGTGGTCGCAGTCGGACAATCTGTGTGATCGCAGTCTGACAATCTGTGTGATCGCAGTCGGACAAACTGTATTTTGATGTATTCACTTTGTGAATTTAGTGCCTACCCGCGTTTATGAGGCTTCTCAAAACACCTTTAGCAACCGGTGTAAAACTGTAGGTCCCAATCAGTGAGTGTAAAACTAGAACGCGCACAGCTCACTGGTTGTGAGAAACTCTCTTAATCCCTTTATGGGATGTAACGAGAAACTATTTTTTTATACTTGATTGAAAGGTACAAGGAAAAATTTTAACAAACTAATTAAATTTGCGACAATATATACTTATATATACAAACTTAGTTTTCTGACTTTTAGTTTTAATTAATTTAACATAAATTATATAAAATTGTTGATCAAAAACTGGCAACAAATTATTGCCTAGATCAACATGGCTTAAGGTAAACACAGAAATGCGTAACACTTACCGCAAAACAAAACCATGATAGTGATTGAGAATCATAAGCATATTTATTCATATTATTATTATCATTATTCAAACTGGGCGCATCCAAGTGAATTGTTGCTATTCACTACTTAAACTAATTTACACGCTCCTTACATTAGACCTTGATTGATTCCAAAATAAATGCCTTAAAGTATGCAATGAAAATTGTACAGCTACAAACTAATCAACGTTTTGTTCTGCCTGTCCCACGATAGATTTTGATGAACTATTTCGTTCATTAAAGTTGTTGTCATTGGCAACAACAATGGTATTTTGTGTTTTTGGGACGGGGTGGTTCTGTTAAATTTAACAAAAATCTTTAGCAGCAATGAAAGTCTATCAAAAGTACAAAATATATTTAAATTTCATGTTTCTTCACCAACAAAATAAAAATAAATGGTTTCCCGTTACATCCCATGAAGGGATTAGGGAGAGCTTCTCACAACCAGTGATCTGTGCGCGTTCTAGTTTTACACTCATTGATTGGGACCTAAAATTTTACACCGGTTCAGAACGGTATTTTGAGAAACTTTTTCATGGGTAAATACTCGATAGTGTCGACATCACTAAGCGAGGTGACCGCCGTCGAAAGACATTTAAGGTGGTCAGAGTGGGGATCGAACCCACGTCCTGATGCACAAGAGCCGCGCACACTAACATTCACCACCGACGGCCAACACGACATGAAAATGTGGAGCCAACAGTTCTTATAACTCCACCTGGTGTAATGCAATTTGAATCGAACATGTGTATGTTGAACCGAGCCCTCGGGGGGTTCTGAAAAGTCAGATAAGAGAAAAAGTGAGAATATGTATGATATTTAAACTTTGATATTGAAAGTAGATCAGAAATGTGTATCTGCGGTGCAATCAATAAATTTAATGCGAACTAAACACATATGGCCATATTCATAGAAAGTTATGACAGGTTTGAGAATCGATTTTTGTGTGATAAACCGTCTCTGTGATAAAGCAAAAAAGCTTGAAGCACCCTGTAGAACTGAAATTATCTATCAGCATTCATTTTAAAACTTAACCCGTTGATGACCATAGGCAAGAATGTTTGCCTCAGGGTTTTTGGCACTAGTAATTATACAGGCAGGGATAGAACAAATATATCCATGGGTGTTTTATTGAAAACCGTACGAGTAATAATAGTGTGGTGGACGTTGGTTTTCTAGCTGGTCCACTTTGACCTCTATCAGCCATCAAAGTGGGTCAAAGTGTGGTCTTACTATGGATTGAACAGAAACGCACACAGGGGGGAAATTTCAGGTACGTTTCGAAAATGTAAGGCCGAACTTCATCGTGCTTGCCTGCACAGAAATATGTTTGACGTAGTTATTATTACGTCATAGATTACGAAAATATTAAAAAAAAATTACAGCAGACAGTTGTCCGAGGCCTTCGGCCACGGACTATCCCTGCAGGCTGTGTCAGAGACACGGCCATTAAGTTTAACGTAGAATACGCCATCCGATAAGACAGAAAACATATATAACAATAAATTAATTTGCTTATATTATTTATCATTTATTGTTATATATGTTTTCTGTCTTATCGGATGGCGTATTCTACGTTAAACTTAATGGCCGTGTCTCTGACACAGCCTGCAGGGACAGTCCGTGGCCGAGTGATCGTGTACGATTTTTCGGACACTTGTACGTAAATGTCATCTAGTATTAGTAAATTTGATGTTGATGATGTCCTGAAGTCGCTGCCAACTGAGAATGGAACAAGAAATGTACATACATTACATAATTATCGTATCTGTAATATATGTATTTTTTAGGTGGCTATTTAGTATACGCCTGAAGTTTGGTAACATTGTAAGCCATTACTTTTAGAAAAATATAGCAAACCCATAAAACACACTGAGGCACAAAAACAAACACTAATGCACTCCAACATAGTAACTGCCTAGACACCAGAAATCTGCACAAGACGTCTTGAATGGCCATTCAAGCCATTTGCTTTTGTCCAAGCGATGTGGGGCAAAGTAGAAGTAGTAGTATTGTTTTTTTGATGTGTTAACATCTATAGGCACGGGTAGGGCAATCTATCAAAGTGAACACATGCAAACAACACACCGCGTTAGCATCACATACGTGGTTGTTGTACAACAATAGTCTCTGCCAGAAAATAAGTATGATGGTAGCGTGATGTAGCGGCAGCGAACAAACAAGCAGGTCGTCGTCGCCAAAGAGTATTGACTAGTATAGAGAACTCATGGAACGAATTGTATGACTCAAAAGCACTGGCGACATCAGTGAATGATTCAAAACGTATTACTCTATTTTTGTCATAACTTGGTCCATTCATAATTTTGATGTGAAACATTGATGTCTTTTGATACATTTATGCTTCTTGTATTGTTTTATGTAATAACATTCTCGAAATGGTGCATTTACATTGAAATATTCTATAAAGAGAATAAGACTCGCTTATGCTCTTTTACTCAGACTCTCTACATGAGAGTGGAAAAAGAGTGCAATAGGTTCTCTATACTATTCAATACTTTTTGTCGTCGCTCTATTTATGACAAAACAAAAAAATTACAGCAGACAGTTGTCCGAGGCCTTCGGCCACGGACTGTCCCTGCAGGCTGTGTCAGAGACACGGCCATTAAGTTTAACGTAGACTACGCCATCCGATAAGACAGAAAACATATATAACAATAAATTCAGCTGCTTATATTATTTATCATTTATTGTTATATGTATATGTTTTCTGTCTTATCGGATGGCGTATTCTACGTTAAACTTAATGGCCGTGTCTTTGACACAGCCTGCAGGGACAGTCCGTGGCCGAAGGCCTCGGACAACTGTCTGCTGTAATTTGTATATTTACCAACGGCATTTGATTCAAGTCCGTTTAAAAAAAAAAATATTATGTTCAATTTTTTTAAACTTAATTTAATTTATGTATTTTAATTAATATTTTTATTGAAATAAGTTCTGCGAATGTTGAGAGGGTTGCCCTAATATTAAAAAAGGTTTACCTTATCGAGTCTGCGCATTAGCATTCGAGCGTAGTGTGAAAGCTTTACGCTTTACAATTCAAAATTAATGTTACAACAGCTTTATTGAAGCTTTCGCAAAAAAACTTTATTACGTTGGCTTACTGTTTGTTTCACTTTTTACTAGATACGTGTTGCCAAGCAACATTAGCTTGCTGTTCGTTTCACTTTTTACTAGATACATGTTCCTAAGCAATGTTGAGCAACCAAAAACACTCAACCAAACACCACACATATGTTTGAGTGTATGTGTTTAAACAATTTTCATTTGAGAAATTAAAATACTAGAAATATATCAACTAATATGAAATGTATATCAAACGAAAGATAACATCTTCATTTACCTACAAAAAAAATTTTAAAAAAATTCATCTAGCCGTTTCCTCAAATTCAATGACATAAAGATTACAACAATAAAAACCTGACATGACTCCTCATACCGTAAGGTAAGACGTATTCTACGTCAAAAAAATTAAGTCGCTACGGCCGAAAATGTATGGTCGCCAAAGAGTTAAGAAGTTCTCTTTCCAAAGCTTTCCAGACTTTGGAAATATCTACTTCAAAAGTTTGATATTTGCAACGGTGTTGCAATTGTTATGGAAATTTGAAATAAAAACAGCGCTTGTACTCGTATTATTGCATCCAGATATCTCGGCAGCGGTGTGGAATAGCAAAACATCGCATTGTTACCGATTGGAAGCTACATACCGTGGGCGACACTGCGGAGGTAAGGATGCAGGTCCCAATCAATGAGTTTAAATGTGATAGGACACTGAGTGTAAAAAGCTCTCCTCTATCTTTTTATGGGCTGTAATTGGAAAATAAGTTTATGACATCAATCTTTTATGTATATTTCAAAATCACAGATATCACGTACAAAATCGTATAATAAAGTCATATTCTTCAAAATTACTACAATGGCAAATATGTCAAAATCACTGAACGCGGGTGAAAAATATGTTTCACAAGTATTTATGTCATATCTGTACGTGTTTCATTTATTAAAATATCCCTTGTATTCATATATGTAGGTTCTTCAATTTAGGTACACATATGGATTCCATATCCCAGGCAAAAGTTTTCGATGCGATTTCGCTACAACTACTTCAAATCGTATTTCAATTATTAGCTTACATTGCACATTTTACAATCTCTATTGCGGAAAATTGTGATATTGTTATGATTAAAGGCATTACTTAGGCTTAATATATAAGTATAAAATAGTGTTAATGTGATTGGTTTAATTATTTGGCTCAGCTAACATTTGTGACCGAGTGCAAATAACAGGGCGATTAATGTTACGCCTAAAAGTATGCCTTACCAGCCAAAATATCAATATACCAAAGAATCAACACACCAGCTCGTCAAACTTGTATCATGAAAATGGCGGCAGCCCCACTGATTCTGGAAACGGTGGAAACGAGTATAATGACACAGAACTTAAGGGTGTTTTTTTTTGCTTAGATAGATTTTACACTAGGGTTAACTGTCAAACGAACGAGGTTGAATTTAATGTTTCGGGATTTGGCAACCCTAGTGTTGCAATCTGGCAACTGACAGCTCTATCGTAAAGTTGGACATTTTTGAGGTTGGTTATGCGTACTCAGAACGTTTTGACATATGAGCGCTATTTGTGTTCTTTACAGTAACTTAAAAGATTCATCTCGGCCCAAAAATGGAATTAAATCGTGAACATTTTCGTGCGATTATTTTTTACAACTTCCGACGTGGATTAACTCAGCAACAGTGCATGGATGAACTTAATTCAATATTTGGCGATGAAGCTCCATCAAGGACCAGTGTTTATCGATGGTATGGTGAATGCAATCGTGGTCGTAGTTCACTCCAATACGACGAATTTCGTGAAGGTCGTCCAAAATCAGCTGTTGTTCCGAAAACCATTGATGCTGTGCTCGAACTGATTTTGCAAGATCGTCATGTGACCTATCGTGAGATTGAGACAACCTTAGGCATTAGTGGCACCAGCATACATTCAATATTGCATAAACATTTGACTGTCAAAAAAATTTGTTCGCGTTGGATCCCACACAATTTGTCAATCGCTCAAAAAAAGGCTCGTGTCGATAGGTCGAAAGAATTGCTCCAAAAATACGATCGCGGTACCTCGAAACACGTCTATGACATCGTGACAGGTGATGAATCCTCGATTTACGCGTATGAGCCCGAAATTAAACAGCAGTCAACTGTATTGGTGTTTCAAGGTGAGCCAAATCAAACAAAAGTTGTTCGCGCCCGAAGCACTGCCAAGCAAATGGTCGCCTGTTTTTTCGGAAAAACCGGACATGTCCCAACCGTACCACTAAAACAACGCAGAACCGTGAATTCTGAGTGGTACACAACCATTTGTTTGCCAGTTGTCTTCCAAGAAATCAGGAAAACCAACCGCCGAAGACGGATCATTCTTCACCACGACAATGCCAGCTCTCACACATCGGCTGAAACAACTGCATTTTTGAGCACCCAAAACATCGATTCTATGGGTCATCTGCCGTATAGTCCTGACTTGGCACCGAATGACTTCTTTTTATTCCCGTACGTAAAAGACAAACTGAGAGGTCAACGTTTTTCGACACCTGAAGACGCGGTTGCAAAAGTGTTCCGACAATTCGTCCAAACCCATGCAAAAGTGTATAAATCTTCATGGGGAATATTTTGAAAAACAATAAAGTGACTTTTGATGATTAATATTTGTTTTTGTTCTCTAATCCCGAAACATAAAATTCAACCTCGCACTTGTTGACATTTATGAGCAGTATACTCTGGAAAATCACTACGAATAGATTCATACTTAATTAACGCTAACAAATTATCCAAATGTACTTCGAAATCCGTCATGGATTCACGAAACTCATAGACGACTTCGTGATTTTTGTGACGCACATACTCTAGAAGGAATTTCCGTACTGATGAAAATATAGCCACTGTAATCGAAAGACACGGGGCTAACCTTAGAGGTGGAAAGGTTCTGATAGCCATTCACTTGGAATTGGCCAGCAATTATTCCTTCATTGGGTGCGGATTTATAGTTGGCAAGAGACTGCGACACATAGTTTCAAGGTGCAACCCAGTGAGTGAATGCATAGCCACAATTCTCACCAAAGCGAAATATTTCAATATCTCGTTAATTTGTGACCGCCCCGACAGAGGATAAAGACGATGAGGTCAAAGAAGCATTTTACGAGCGTCTGGAGGAAGTATACCAACGCTACATTGACCACGACCTTAAGATTATTCTAGACGATTTTTGGGATTAACAGTCTACCTGATACCACTTCCGATAATGGAATAAGACTAATAGACTTCGCCGCTGCAAAGAACATGGTAGTTAGTAGCACACGATTCCAGCATCAGGACATACATACATAAGGCGATCTGGTTATCTCCTGATCAGAGAACGCCGAACTAGATGCATCACTTGGTAATAGATTGCAGACTCTCTTCTAGTGTAATGGATGTACGTGTGATTGGAGTTGCTAATATTGACTTGGATCATTACCCGGTGGAGGCGAATGTTCGCACAAGTTTGAGCAGGGTGAAAATCGTACGAAGCCGAACACGGGAAAAGCTAGATATCGAGAAGCTGCAAATACCGGAGACAAAAGTACTATCAAAAAAGCTTACTCACCTGCTAGAGCAGAATACTCCCCCTCTTAAGGGCCCGGAAGTGCAGTGGAAGCACATCTTAAATTTTTTGGAAATGTTGCGTTGCACCTAATGAAAAATACGCTGCACATATGGCAACGAAATAGTCACTCACAACGCGAGCTGCGACTGAGTGGTACAATTAGCTGAGAAGGGAGGGAAACCAATTATTTAGGTGGAAAAATTGCAGTGGGAGCAGAGAGAGTGTGAAAAGACCGAAATGTGCAGGATGAACAATGATTCCCAAAAATTTTGCAGAGGCTAAGAAAATCGAATAACGGGCTTAATAATGGGCTGCCCTTCTGCAAGGACGAGAATGGGAATCTGGTGCAGTGATAAGCAGTGTGTGCTTAAAATGTGGAGTGAACACTTTTTAGCACTACTCCACTCAGATTCATGCACTGAAGATCAAGAGGAAATGATTGTGGAAGATAATGCAGATTGTACCCCCGCCAGTCAAAGTGAGATTAGAATGTCAGTCTCCCGGCTTAAGAGTTATAGTGCCGTTGGTGTGCTAGCCGCTGAACCTTTGAAGGCCGGTGGCGATGGACTTCTAGCCCGTATGCATCAATATGCGGTATATGCTTGGGGAAGCCTATGACTGACGATTGGAGTCTCAATGTATTATGTCCTGTATTCAAAAAGTGTGATCCCTGTGTATGTTCCAACCATCGCGGTATCAGACTTTTATCCATCGCGTATAAGGTCTTGTCGAGCGTATTATGTGAAGGACTAAAGCCAACTTTTGAAACCCTGATTTTACCTTTTCAGTGTGGATTTAAAAGTCCACAACTGACCTGATATTCACGCTACATAAAACTAACATTTGTTAATTTCATTTTAATTGTTGTTTATCCTCTTGACGATGCTACTCAAGGGGTAGCGAAGTATTGAAGAAAAAACTAATTTAAAATAGACCTAACGCTCGAACATTTTAATTTTAAATAAAATAAAAATTTTTGCTGGGTTCACCAAAATATAAAAATTTCTTAAATTTCAATCCGTGTAGAAGTTAAGAACAATAAACGATATATTTTTTCTTACACGTAAAGCAAAAAATGTGACTCATGATTCACAGACGTCTTGTAAAATACGTACGAATACGTGACACATTTCTGTCTGAGGAGAACATTCTTTCATTAATTGGCCTGCAGATTTGTCTTTTTTCACTTCTAATCTCGTTTTGTGGATAAGGGCAATGGTGGAAGGAAAGGATTTATGTGTTACACAATTTATTTTCGTATCGTTAAAGTTGCTGAATCTAAAATTAAAGTAAATAAAATTAAACACCATATAATCATTACCACTGAAAAAAATTACTGCAGAAAACTTCCTAAATTTGAACTATGAAGCCAAAGTATGTTCATTAAATTTAACCCTACAATGGCAGACTACCCATCCTCATTCGATCAACTAGACCTCGCCAGGCCTAGCGTGAATAGAAAGTTTTTTTCAACAGAGACGCTACAAAAGTAAATCGATAGGGACAGCAAACGACGCCATATTTTGTCCCGCTCTTTTGACATTTCTTTTCAGTAAGGTTTTCCATTTCATCATGGAAAGATATACGAGCCAACAACGAGTCGAAATTATTAAAATTTGCTACCGAAATTTGGAGTCAGTGGCCTCAACTTTAATAGCGCTACGTCCAATTTATGGTCGGCTCATTTCTGGCTGATTGGCTTCGTCAATAAGCAAAATATGCGTTATTGGTCAGAAAGCAATCCACACGTAATCCATGAGTCATCATTGCATCCCGAAAAAATTACGGTTTGGTGCGGTTTATGGGCCGGCGGCGTCATTGGGCCGTACCTCTTCCGTGATGATCAGGAACAGGCACATTACTGTGAATGCGAATCGCTACCGTTCAATGATAACCGAATATTTTTGGCCCCAATTGGATAATATGGACTTGGAGGGCATGTGGTTCCAACAGGACGGCGCCACAAGCCACACAGCGAATGCCACAATCAATTTATTGGAAACCCAGTTTGGCGAACGTGTTATCTCACGAAATGGCACAGTCGATTGGCCGCCTCGGTCGTGCGATTTGACGCCGTTAGATTATTTCCTGTGGGGCTACGTCAAGTCTATGGTCTATGCCAACAAGCCAGCGACGATTGATGTACGAATATCGAACGTGAAATTGCAGCCGTATCGGCCGATTTATGCTTGAAAACCGTCGACAATTATATTTTGAAAATTTCCTATAGCACTGCAACATTGTGTTTTGCATCGCGTATCCATCGTCGTACAAAAAACTTGGGTTGAAACCCAGTCTGCAAAATTTCGAGTCAGTACTTTTTCTCGAAGTTTTCGAAAACCTAGTCTTCTTTCTAGTCTTCTTTTTCGATACCACATCAAGCCTATATTTTGTAACATATATTTTGGATTCTAATATTCAATCGAAAAAATTAGACTATATCGATGTTATATCGTTATAGCGTAAATGTAAAAAGGGCCGGTTTAATTCTTTTTTTTTTGCCGTAGAATACGTCTTACCTTACGGTATAGGGAGTCATGTAAGATTGTTATTGTTGTAATCTTTATTTGATTGATTATGAGGAAACGGAGAGATAACTTTTTTTAAAATTTTTTTTGTAGGTAAATGGAGATGTTAGCTTTCGTTTGATATACATTTGAAAATTGTTTAAACACATACACTCAAACATATGTGTGGTGTTTGGTTGAGTGTTTGAGTTTGCAACGTGAACACAAACTATGCTGCTGTTTCAGTGTGGACACAAACCTTCGGCTGTTGTTTTGATTGATGAAATATTGAAATATCGTATATTTACTTATGTATTTAAGTGAAACAAAATGTTAAATGTGAATTTGAATTTAACATGGATATATAATTATAAAAAATATATGAAAAAATTAATTCATACATTTTTATGTTAAATGAAAGTGCTGCCAAGTAAGCAAAATAACAATACTGCTTGATGCTGTTTGAGAGCGGCTGACAGTTGACGTTTATCATTTATCATTTATTGTTATATATGTTTTCTGTCTTATCGGATGGCGTATTCTACGTTAAACTTAAAGGCCGTGTCTCTGACACAGCCTGCAGGGACAGTCCGTGGCCGAGTGATCGTGTACGATTTTTCGGACACTTGTACGAAAATGTCATCTAGTATTAGTAAATCTGATGTTGATGATGTCCTGAAGTCGCTGCCAACTGAGAATGGAACAAGAAATGTACATACATTACGGACTTGACAAATATTAGTGGGGTTTTAAAAGCGAAGTAAATATAGCAACCACGAATTGCTTCCTGTTATAAATATTGATGGTTTAACAGTTAAATAAAGGGTCCGCCATCTAACGTTTTTTTTACAACTAGTGCTTATTTCGTGAATGATAACACTTAGCTCATGTCTGATTTGACAGATAATTAGTTTTATCCTTCCGCTGAACGAATATGGTTGTGTATACGCTTGAGTAACGCTGGGAAATATTGCGACATTACTTTGAAAATCATGGTAATGTTGCAGATGCCGATTTGACCGATTTTGCCAAAAAAATCATCTTTTCAGATGAAGCTCAGTTTGATCTTGGCGGGTAAGTAAACAAGCAAAAATTGTCGCATTTGGGGCACAGAAAACCCGCACGCATACATTGTAAAGCCAATGCACCCAAAACGAGTCACTATTTGTTGCGGATTTTGGTCCAGAGGCACATCGGGCTATTTTTCTTCGAAAATGAGCAAGGAGTGGCCGTTACAGTCAATGGCGATCGTTATCGGGCCATGTTGTAAATCATATGTGTTTGGTATTAATGGGCATACTGGTTACTATTGTTGTAATAAATGATTTAAAAGAGGCGAGAATGTAGACGTTCAGGTGATTATTATGTTAGAATAGAGTCCAGAACGAACGACCCCAGGTTTTAGAAGTCGAGTTTAAAAAGTACATCATGTTACCGAAGACCAAATAGCTTTAAAAGAACTTCAGTTATATACAGTAAACCAAGTTCCCGTTGACGAAATGCATGTAATTTGTTTGGACCTTGTTATCCAAAATCTGACAACATTCTCTTCCATTTAAGGATAAACTTTCGCAAATGTATTTATCTCTGCCAGACTAGCACACATAAAAGATGCAAACTGAAATACAACCCTCGCCGCGTAAACAATATTCGCTTTTTGAGATACTTCAAAAAGTGTTTCACTGACGTGTCAGATTTTCTGCGATTCGTTTTATTATTGGCCCACACTATATGATCAGGTCTGCGCACATGCGACTTCTTGACAATTCGTTGGACTAATTAGCACGGTGCGTCAGGGTCTAAAACCAAAATCAAATTAAAGTTTAGACATAAATGTGTTTAACTTTAAACTTCATCTATATTGTTTCCTTTTGCTTTGGTTTGTGTCTAGACTAACTAGATATCTCACATATGTTGACAAATTTCTTGTTTAATAGAAAGCGTTATAGGTGGAGCCTGTAACCAATATTTAGAATATATTGTAGTTTTGAACCCAACAATAAGTAAATTTAGAAAAGTCAAAGTGAAAGAAGTTTAAAAAAAAACATTTTCTTAAATAAGTGCATTTTCTAAAAATAGATTTTCTCAAAAAAAAATACCTATTCATATTCCTAAATAAAGTACCTTATCTTAAAAAAATACCTGATCTTAATGAAGTATCTTTGCTTAATAAAAGTAAATTTTATTACAGAAAGTACCTTTTCTTAAAAAAAGTATTTGTTTTAAAATAAGTACATTTTTTTAAAAATTAAATTTTCTTACAACAAATTGCCTTTTCTTAAAACGCTACATTTTCTTTAATGAGTACATTTTTTGTGAATCAAAATAACTCTTCTTGAGATAGTTCCCTACTCTGAAAAATGAACCTATTCTTGAAAAAGGATCAATTCTAAAAAAATTCCCATTTCTTATATAAAAACCTTTTCTTCAAAAACATACCTTCTTTTTTATCTTATTATACAAGCTCAAGACCATCTATATGTCAATAAATAGAGATATAGTTTTTTGAAAAAGAGGACGTTTTTCAAACGCATCCACATGATTCCTTGCAAACCGTATAGCTAATTCGAATCTAGTCACAGATTTTCATGAGCGGTTGTTTGGAATACTGCTTTTGAAAAATTCATCAAACTAAATGCAAACGAAAACTCGTCTGAATTGAGAATTTTCCACTATGCAAGTGTTCGAAAAATATAGCAAGTAAAACACACAAGAAAACATTCGCAAACAACTGCTTTCCATCTGCAGAGAACCATTGGTCGCCATTAGAAATGATTTTTGTTGTTGTCACAAAGACAACACAATGTTTACAGGCAATTGTTATTGCGATTTGCAAAATATTTTCAAAAGCAATAAAACGTTTCCGTTTGCAGTGATTTATCTGGCGTATTTGTAGAACTGCACCAAGTTCATATATCTCAAGAGCCGTTATACTGCACAATAGGAATAATAAGCCGTCAATCCCTGTTGCTCACACTTTCAATACTATGGCTAGACTATTGCAAGATTGTCATACTATGGCAAGCTGTCAATGGAATGGCTAGACTATGTCAAGATTGCTCGAAAGAATTGAATTCAAAAAATATTAATGGCAAATTGTCTGTGACTTAAAATCGTAGCAATTTTAGCAAAGTACTGATGTTACCAGTGCCTCTGGAATAGACGTGCAGATTCCTTGAACTATAAGCAAAAAAAAAAGCCTAGAAAGAGTGGTCAGTGCTCTTGGCCAAGCAAGCGTGGAATATGAACCTCTGGTATACAGAAATAACATTGTTCTGCCCCTTTGCATATAAAGTTGGGATTAATAAAGAATTTTAGGTTGCAGCGTTTGCCTACTTTAGGTCTGTTCTTAAAAACATTACGTACGCAAAAAATCAAGGAAGGTATTTTATTTTTGTTCATTCGTTTCAGTTCTCAAACTCTACGCAAATATACACGTATACCAAGTATACAAAAAAGTGTAAAAACGAAAGTGAAACGAAAAATTGCATGGAAAAAATTAAATCACCTGTTTAAATGATCATACCTGATCAATATGTACAACATTTATCGCGCGTTGTTGTAAACAATGTAATTCCAATTTTGTTTTCAATCTGAAACAAATATCTATCCTTCAAGTTTAGAGATATCGGGTTTTTCAATAAGAGCGCTACAAAAGTTTTTTTTTAAATAAAACAAAACCGGTTTTAGATACCAATGAAATTCTTTATTCCTGTGAAAGTACGTTCGATGCCATTATGTATGGAACTCGATTTCTTTTGCATGGCCACCACGGGCACGCTTGCAGAAGTCCAGACGTTGAACCCAATTTTCGACGGTTTTCAAGCATAAATCGGCAGATACTGCTGCAATTTCACGTTCGATATTCGTACGAAGTTCATCAATCGTCGCTGGCTTTGTTGGCATAGACCATAGACTTGACGTAGACCCACAGGAAATAATCTAACGGCGTCAAATCGCACGACCGAGGCGGCCAATCGACTGGGCCATTTCGTGAGATAACACGTTCACCAAACTTGGTCTCCAATAAATTGATTGTGGCATTCGCTGTGTGGCTTGTGGCGCTGTCCTGTTGGAACCACATGTCCTCCAAGCCCAATTACGCCGCCGGCCCATAAACCGGACCAAACCGAAATTTTTTCGGAATACAATGATGACTCATGGATTACGTGTGGATTGCTGTCTGACCAATATCCCACATTTTGCTTATTGACGAAGCCATTCAGCCAGAAATGAGCCTCATCGCTGAAGATGATTTTCCGATGAAAATCCGAATCATTTTCAAGTTGTTGCTCAGCCCAATTCACGAACATCTTGAACTGAAGCCTCAGCGGCAGCAATATTCTCGACACTACTGGCACTTCTTTGTCTCACTGGCATGGGAACATTTCGTGCTGTGCCTGTGGATTCATATTTTCCAGTAGACGCTCAATTGTTGATCTGGTAGGACGATTATGACGACCATAAATTGGACGTAGCGCTCTTAAAGTTGAGGCCACTGACCCCAAATTTCGGTAGTAAATTTTAATAATTTCGACCCGTTGTTGGCTCGTGTATCTTTCCATGATGAAATGGTAAACCTTACTGAACAGAAATGTCAAAAGAGCGGGAAAAAATATGGCGTCGTTTGCTGGCCCTATCGATTTACTTTTGTAGCGTCTTTGTTGAAAACCCCTTTATGAAATATTGTACCTAAGTCTTTCATTAAATAACAAAATTTGAATGAACTTTTGAACTTTGGTTATAAATATCTGTTTTTGAGGATTTCCTTCTTGATAGCATTTGCATTCACAGGAAATAATAACAAAATTTATCTGAGTTAACTTTTTGTTGCCATTTCTTGAATTTGAACATGTGGCAACATTGTGATTGCTCAAGTCGGAATTTAAGTGGGCAATTGAAATGACGCTTAATATTGCTTAGCTGACCTGTATAAATTAAGCTATAATTAACTTCGTCGGGGAAAAAACATACTTATTGTTAATCCTTACAGCAATCTGATTTCCAGGGTGCTTTGACAAATTTAACAGTATAAATTAATATTTTAATTAATAATATAATAAGATCTAAGGAATTTCTCTCTCCGATTATTACTGCTATTGTTACAGAGATGGAATACGAATGAATTCGTGAAACATCTTCTCAACTTACTGCACGTGATCGCAGTTCTAATTGCAATGTCTCTTGGTTTTCGGTGTGCAGAATGTGGAAGAGTTGATGAAACCATCTGTTCAGCTATTACCCGAAACTTTCCAACCCAGAGCACGTGTGCATGACACTAATTGCCGTGTTTTTGTTTTCTATATTCGAAACAATCCAGATTTTGTTAGATGGTATTATAATTCTTCGCATGTTTTGTAGTATGTTGACGGCACATGTCGCATATAATGTTAAGATATCTTGATACCATATCTTGAAGTAATGACTTTTTGTACATTTAAAATTACCGAGTAATAAATAAATTAATGTCTGTTGGTACAAGTATCCTCTAGAAATCTGCATACAGCAAACAATTGTTTTTAACAAAAACATGTCTTCAATGGGAATTCTTGTAGTCTGCAGATAAATATAAGGCACCATTCAAGCGGAAAAGTTCCATATATTTTTTTGCAAATTGTAAAGCAGGTAATATGTTATGTCTTGAATTACAGATGTATTCTGTGTACATTTGTCTCTAATAACAATAACCATTTAAGGATTAAATACCACATGTTTTTTTGTACATTATACACATTACATTTTGTTCATTATTCAATTTTGCACTAATGTTTGCATGAGAGTATTGTAATGAGGTTGCACCTAAAAGCAGGCAACAATTTTTAAACAATTTAACTTACGCTTTAATTTATTGCATTTTATTTTATAGAGTTCAATAACCGAGCCAATAAGGCCTTATTTGGTTATAAAATTGGTGGTTTATGGAACAAATTTCGTTTGTTGGTCATTATAATCGAATTAACGTCCGCACTAAGGGTTGAATATGTGGATACAAGGCTTATGTGGCTGCTAAAAATTCATACCTGTAATAAAATTTTTCGACATTAATTTAATAAGAACGAGTCTTCATATTCTATTAAAATATTACACAAATGTATTTTTCTCAATTACTGAAAACACTTCCGAATAAATTATTTCATCCGGATTCACTTTAATGTGAAGTTCATGCCAATCACATTTAACTGGAGCTACTTGTGATGCTAAACACAATTTATTATGTTTTTGTCGAGGCACAGTGGAGTAAATTGGACACTAAAGCATAAACAATGTTGGAGAAATATCCACATTTCACAAATTTCTTTAACACTTTTCGAAAATATACGAAAAAAACTGAAATTAAATAATTTTGGAAAGAATCTTTTAAAAATTTGATTTTAAGTACATAAGTACATATTGATGGCATCTTACTAATTTTTGGAAAAAAGTTCCTTATCGCACGTTGCGGAATGGGGGCTAAATGAAAAAAATTAAACAATTTTTTTACACTTTTATGCTACAACTCAGTATTATCAACTATATTGGGTATTGTATTCTTGTGCATGAGAGCGGAAAAAGAGTGCAATAAGTGTTCTATACTATTCAATACTTTTTTCGTCGCTCTGCTTATGACAAAGCAAAAACAATTACTTCATATGTTGCTTTATTTATTTTACCAATATTACATCTAATGTTAAGGCAGATGTAAGAAAAAAGAAAGTGCAATAGCAAAAGAGCCTTCAGCACAAACACTGTTCTTTTTTTCCCAATGTAACATTTACTAATGTGTTCACAGAAATCGAACAGGTGCCGTGTAACAAAAATCACCTGTGATTTCGAACACTCATTGCATTTTTACAAAAAGTACTTTTTTAAGAACAGGTACCTTTTAAAGAAGACAATGTACTTATGTATTTGCAGAAAGGCTACTTATCTCAAGAAAAGGAAAGGAAAGGTATTATTTTATTTTTAAGAAAAGGTATTTTTAAGAAAGGATTTTTTGTAAGAAACGGTTGTTTTAAGTGAAGGCATTAATTGGATGAATAGCTTTTTGTAAGAAATGGGAATTTTTGTACAATTGGTCGTTTTTTCAAGAATAGGTACATTTTTAAGAGTAGGTACTTATCTCCGTTTAAGTTTATATTATTAGGTAGGTACTTATCTCAAGAAAAGTTGTTTTGTTTCACAAGAAAGGTACTCTTTAAAGAAATGGTAGTTTTTTAAGAAAAGGTAAATTTTTGTAAGAAAATGTACTTTTTTAAGAAAATCAATTAATTTAAAAAAAAAAATTTTAACAAAAGGTACTTTTTGTTAGAAAATTTCCTTTTTTTAAGCAACGGTACTTCTTTAAGGTGAGGTATTTTTTTTAAAGAAAAGTTACTTTGTTTAAGCATATGAATATGTACTTTTTTTAAGAAAATGTCCTTTTTTTAAACTTCTTTCACTTTGGCTTTTCTAAATTGACGTTTTATTGGGTTCAAAACAACAATATATACTACAATATTGGTTACAGGCTGCACCTAGAAAACTTCCCATTACACAAGAAATTCCCCAACATATGTTAGTCTAGACACAAACCAAAGCAAATGTACCCAATATTGATGATAATACTGGGATGTAGCATAATAGTGTTTAAAAAAATTTGTTTAATTTTTGATGTGTTGACATCTATAGCTGCGTATAGGGACTAAATCTATAAAAGTCATAATCTGCTAAAACCAGATTTTATGCTGCTGCTAAAACCAAATTTTCTGCGACTGCGAAAGAGAATAATGACGTGTTAAACAAAAATGAGCGAGCAAGACAGCAATGAAAGAGGAGTGTGGCAGGGGTGAGGCAAACGAAATTGTGTATATAGCGTACATAGGTATTAACATAATAATGTATGTATGTACATGTGTCTGTTGCTGTTGATGAACGGAGATATAAAGCATAGCCACGCAAAATTTAATTTGCAAGCGCATGGGCTTGCGCAGTCGACGTTATGGTGACATACTAATGCGTCAGCTAATTCGTACAAAGTATGTGTGATGTTGTGTGTTTGGCTGATTCGTTGCTGTTGATATGGCAAACATGTGGTTAGGTGACACACGTATACGTCAGCTACTTCGGACAAAGTATGTGTGATGTTGTGTGTTTTGTTGTTGTTGCTATGGCCAAACAAGGCGAGTCATTTGATGTTCAGCATTGCCCGGTGTATACAAAAACAAGTAGAAACGTTGTTAAGTTCGGCCGGGCCGAAGCTTATATACCCTCCACCATGACAATTTACACTCACACTCTCCACTCTTTGCATTCCCATAACAGTTTTTATTTAGGTACCCCCTCCTACACACACCGCCAACACAAACACTCCACACACAGCAAGCACAAATACCCCGTAGCTAACGAATTTTTAGTTATTTCCCTAACTACCAATAACTACCATTAACTCCCCGCCAGACTACCAGCAATGCTTTACACTGACGAATTTAACATGGGGATGTCATTGACGGTAGTCAGTGGCTACCCTCTGCACTACCCTGTACCACACAGATCGCTAGTTACATGGAATTAACGAAATATCTAACAACATTGTACTAACTACTTGACTAGTACAATCCGCTTGATGAATTAATGTTATGAATAAACCTTTTTCATTATCACGTATCACCAGATTTTTTTTCTACATTTTTAAACTTTTGCACAATTTGTTCCATTTCTTTCTTTATTAAGCGTTTAATTTGTCTTTTGCTTGTCATTTTGCCGTTCTAAATATTAAAATGCACTTTTTTATATTTCTGAAATACGTAAGTACGGACGCTGTCACGATGATACTTCTACGGACGTTTAATGGCAACTGACGCCAACAAATAAAAAACAAGCAACCAACAAATCATAACGGGATAACGGTTCAGTGCATTGTTTTTTATTTATAATAATCAAACGGCGAACTCTAGCGTTACCTGTATCCACTCAAGGCTTTCCGCTAACGAAATAACTGACTACATAGATCCACTAGCTACTTTTGAAACTGCAGGGTAAATCACCAACATATCAGTAGTAGTAGTAGTAATAGTTGTTGTAGTTGTTTTTTTTGTTGTTGGTGTTGTTGTTTTTTTATTATAGTGATAGGTAAATCCAATAAAATTTGGGTGCAGAGCACTCTCAGAGCAAAGAGAGTAATGACGTATTATAGGTATATAAAAATGAGATAGCAAGAGAGGAACGATAATTTTGTGAACTTGTGTAGCGTATGTACGAATATAACAATGTATGTATGTCAGTATATACAAGTGTCTGTGCTTTGCATTCTTTGACTTTTGTGGGAATCAAACAAAAAGTATTGAGCAAGAAAATAAAGACACATGCGCTTGCACTGGGTATTTAAATAATTTTAAGTATTAATATTATTTAACTGCAACGTCATCATATGATTGAACGCTGTTTTTTATTTTCCAATGTAACATTTACGAATGTGTTCATAGAAATCGAACAGGTACCCTGTAGCAAAAAGGTGTTAACACATCGCCCGTGAGTTCGAACACTCATTGGATTTTTTTTCCATTTAGCTACTGTACAGAATTGTTGTGCGATAAGGAATTTCGTTCCAAAACCAAAGGCTACTGTACAGAATATTGAATCAGAAAACAAATAACTTAACTTAAAACCAGAGTGCACAAGTGAAAGATTTGTATAACTTTGTATATATCAACATAGAATTTAAATTGTTGTCGATTTTATTCAGGTGAGAACAATAAATTGATTAATTAATTTTGTATATATATTTAAATTATACAAATATATTTCGAAACTGGGTCAACACTGTTACAGTTTTGCTCGTCACTGTAATTCAGATATTGTCACAACCGAAATTATAGGATTTCGCAACGGAATTTAAAGGTCTCAATAGCCAAACTAGAGGTTGCCACAGCCAAATTAAAGGTTGTCACAATCGAATTTAGAGTTTGTCCCAATGATAATAGAGTTTATCAGAACCTAATTTAGAGGTTATCCCAGAATGAATTATAGGTTGCCACAGCCGAACTTAGACGTTAGGTTGTATTACGTAGAAGTGAATGTCACGATGGACACAATTAATCCAATGAGTTGCATTGTGATATCACGTAGTCCACTCCCATCGTTGACCTTGTAAATTGACCCGGTATGATTATGTGGCGTTCAAGCCATATGATACCTCGTCCCGTTATTCCAGGATGTATCTGAAGAATTGAAGCGAAGCAATTACCTGGTGAAGCAATTATGTACGGGTGGCGTGCGAATCGTGCTACAAAAGCAAAACGTAATAACTTTTTCAGTGTGAGCAATCGTCTTATTTCTTGCACTACTACTTGTATTTTAATTTATTAAAATGAATGCTTGGGATACCGAAAAGAGGATTTGGATGGTGGTTGGCACTCTGTCGAGTAGATGGACAACTATGAGGAGGGTAAAAATATTTGCCGAATCTGAAAGCATCTCACGAAGACCGTACCTTCGAGATTCTTATGTTCGGGTTCAAGTCACAATCCCGGCTGTAGCATCGTCATTTCAGGCAAATCTAAGCGTTTCGACTCGAGACTTATGGGTGCAAATTGAAAATAGCCGGCGGCCATTATAATTGATAATTCATTATGGCTTAAACTTGTTCCCGAACAAAGTGAAAATTAGAAACTAGTTAACCCCTCTGGATTTGCCTATTCGCCTGGAATTTCGCCAAAATATGATTAAAATGGCCGAAAAAGACATCTTGAAAAATTGGTTGATTTTGTCTGATGAGGCCCGTTTTGATCTAAAAGGCAATGTAAACAAGCAAACAAGCAATTGCCGTATACGGAGTGAATGTAATCCAGAAATACTCCATGAGAAGTAACTGCACCAAGAACGGGTCACTGTGCGGTGAGCAGTTTCATGGTACATAAAGGGCCCATACTTCTTTGAAGTAAACGGTGTGGCAGTAACTGCCAATGGAGACCGTTATTTGAAGATGTTGACGGAGTAGATTTACCCAAAAGACGTAACTTTTTTAACAGAATGTGGTTCCAGCAAAATAGATTAACTGCACTCATGAAAATTCCCACTCAAATTAATATCCAGCAACTCCACTTTCCGCTGGCCACCAAGGTAACCTGGCCTGACTGCACCAGACTTTTTTTAAGTAGTTACGTCAGGCAGGAGGTGTACAAAACAAAACCAAGGAATTTGACTGAATTGAAGCAGTCCATTAAAACAATAATTGAGGCTATTCCGACTTCAACCCTTCAGGCGTCAATGAATAATTTTCTGATCATATGCGCAGATGAGCATGGAGGTCACATACCGCCTATCATCTTCAAAATCAATTAGTTATATAAAATAAAATTAAATTTTCTATACATTTTTGTTTTATTATTCAAGCTCAAGACCGTTTTCTATTTCTCTATAAATAGAGATATAGTTGTTCAAAAAGAGGATTTTTTGCAAATACATCCTCATGATTGCTGGCAAACCGTATAGCTATTTCAGATCTCGCCACAGATCTTCATCAGCGGTTTTTTGGAATTCTGTTTTTGAAAAATTCATCAAACTAAATGCAAACGAAAACTCATCTGAATTGAGAATTTTCCAATGTGCAAGTGTTCGAAAAATATCGCAAGCAAAAGAGACAAGAAAAACATTTGCAAACAACTTCTTTCCATCTCCAGAATATTACCTATACAATAAATGAAATGAAATACATTGATGGAAAAAACGTATAAAGAGCACAATTGGTGCGCCACCCTGTATAAGTAAATTGAAATACGTATGTTAATTTAAGCTAATTGAAAATTAATTCTGTTCAAGACAACATCCTTTCCAGACGTTGCAACCGATTAACGGCAAATGCAGCAAGTGAGCAAACAAAAATTCAATTGTTGCGACCAAATTGATACAAAACTCGATGGATGTCAAATCTGTTGTTGCAACTTAAGATATTAAAGATTTTGTTGGTACAACGGAAATAATTGGAAAGTCATTTATCACAAGTGAAGCGATTATGGAACGAGGCGGTTTCAACCGAATTCCGGGTTTAGCTACTTAATTTGGTTTTGGCAACCTCAAGTCGGTTGTGTTAACCAAAATTCGGGTAGCAACATCTGATTTTTTTTTGCGTTAACATCTATACGCACGGGTAGGGCAATCTATCAAAGTGAACATATGCAAACAACACACAGCGTTACCATCTCATACGTGATTGTTGTACAACAATAGTCTCTGCCTGAAAATAAGTATGATGGTATTGATGTAGCAGCACCGAACAAACAAGCAGGTCGTCGACTCCAAAGAATATTGAACATTATAGACAACTCATGGAACGAATTGTATGACTCAAAAGCACTAGCGACATCTGGCGAATGATTCAAAAGTTATTACTCTCTTTTTGATGCCTTTTGAAACATTTATACTTCTATTCTATAAAGACTCGTTTATGCTCTTTTATTCAGACTCTCTACAGGAGAGCGGAAAAGGAGTGCAACAAGTTCTCTATACTATTCAATACTTTTTGTCGTCGCTCTGTTTATGACAAATCAAAAACAATTATTCCAGTGAGCTAAATATTGTCTTAGCTGTTGGCAACATATTGATCAGTACCAAATTTTGTTAAGATCGTTTGTGCTTTACGGAAGATATCGAGTCGTCCAACCGAAATGCCGTCAAACTTTTGTATGGGAGGTACTAAAATGGGCGTGGTATAGTAGATAGTTTTTAATTTTTAGGGAGACCTTGCCTAGTGCCGCATATCATTAAGATCGGTTGTCGTTTACGAGAGTTATCGTGTCGATCAACCGGTCATCCGCCCAACTTTTGTGTGGGAGGGACCAAAATGAGTGTGGCAATACCACTCATTTTTAATGGAGGAGTGGCTTTTGACTAAATTTTGTCTATAGTAAATTTCATATACATTGGTCAGGTTTTGTGGCAGTTATCTTTCCGAACAGCCAGCCCGCCGAACAACTTATGTATGGGAGTCACCAACATGGGCGTGGCAAAATCATCCTTGTCTTAATCAGTGACTGGCATTTGATGACATGACCTAATGTCTAATTTCATTAAGATCGGAAGTTTTTCATCCGACTTATCACATTGAAAACCCGGACGGCCGCCAAGCTTTCGTATGGGAGGTACCAGAATAGGTGTGGAAACTTGGCCCATTTTCTCTAGTTAAGTAGACATTTACAGATTATTAGCCAATGTTTGAGTTGCAACTAAGCACATCTACCAGAGAAAAGTTTTAGAGGAAACGTGATTTTGCAATAAATGTGTCGATTTGTACGGGAGGTACTAGAAGCATGGTCAAACGCCCATTACCAATCTCAACCTAATTTGGGACAAATAACAGTCACTGACAAAATTTTATTGTGATCGATAAAGATTTACGGGAGTTATCTTGCCGAACAATCAGCCGGCCCAACAAGTAGGAGGTACTAACATGGGCGTGACAAAATCACCCTTGTTTTAAGCGGTGGCTGGTGTTTGATGACATGAAGCCCATATCGTAATTTAATTAAGATCGGCAGTGTTCCTTGCGATTTATCGCTTTGACAACGCGGACAACGATGGGAGTAGACATTTACAGATTATTAGCCAATATTTGAGTTGAAGATAATCACATATACTTTTTGTATGGGAGGTACCAGAAGCGGAGTGGTCAAAACGCCCATTTTCAATCCCAAACTAAGTTTTGCCAAATAATAGCCACTGACAAAATTGCGTTGTGATCGATAAAGATTTACGCAGTTATCGTGTTGACCAGTCAACAAGCTAGACAGACAGATAGACGGACATGTCTCAATCGTCTTAAAATGTTCCAACACAAATTTCGTCAAAAGATACTGAGGGTATAATATGGCTCCTTCACGCTGAAAAATATCGGCCCCAGCAACATATTGAAGGAAACATGTACATGTTTGCAAACACTATTTGAATTGAGTTGAAGATTTGCTGCTTTTTTGATTATTTGTTGTCTGTCTCGTATTTGTTTTTAGCGGTTTTCCACAAAAAAGCCACATTTCGGTCTCAAAAACATTTATTATAACCAATTAATTATTTTGTCTCAAACATGTTATATTGAATAGCAAACATAATGTGTTTGGACACAAGTATAGTATATTTGCGACAAGCTATAAACGTGATATATTTGCGTTCAAATAACAAAATATTACAGATTTTTCAGCGTGTTCAATTCGGCACATTTTTCCCCATAAATGATACATTTCACAACACATTGCTTGTTGTGAAATGATTTTTCGTTTATTTTGAACCGAGCAAAATTCGGTTTGATCACTTGTGGAATATGCTATCGCATCAATGGTCAACGCAAGAGCGAGTGGCGCAATGTATATTCCACCACTTTTCGTAGTGTTTCCGGCTGATCATGTCGACTATTGTCGTTCTAGGTTTCCAGACTCCGGGACTTGTTGACGTAGCCTTTGGACTTCAAAAAACCCCATGGATTGAAGTTTGTAGCAGTTAAGTCGGGAGATGCGGGAGGTTTAAATTCCCACACGTTAGTTAGTTCTGTGAAAATGGTTATCGCTTTTTCGCCACGGTTTTTATTTGATGCTACAAATATTTTTGCGTATTGTGTGAAGGGATCAAACAATTTTATCAACCTTTTTTGTAAGTTGAAAGAAAGTACTTGGACGTGGTATCACAAAAACCCCCTAGGTTTTGCTCATAAACGTAACAATTTTTTTTATAACCAAGAAAATTTTGGAGGTGGGTCACAGCCCTATTTCAGTATTTACTTCAATAAATCCTAAACAGCTTCAAATATAGAATTACAACCTTTGACAATATTGTAGCTATTTTCCCAATTAAAACTTCCCTGTAATATATTTGTAAGGAAAAGTAAACAGTTTGTCGAATATTTCACGAAACGTCATGAAAAATTTCACACATTTTATATGTTTTGACATTTCTTGCCTAACGGTAAATAAATTGCGATAGCTGTCGTCAAATGAATTGTAGCTTATAAATTTTTTGATAACTTTTTTGGTTTGGTTTGGTTGAGGACCGAAACAAACTCCTTTCATTTGTGTCACAGTGTATCTGATGGTCTGTGCATATTATATTTTTTGGTTAGATTTGAAATTCCATAAATGCTATATTCCTCCACTGTCCCATTGAAAGGAATAACAAATTACACATCCTGATGTCTGGAAATGAGTATGTAAGAATTACCAGGCCTGTGGGGCTTTTATGCTGAACATTACAACGCTTAATTAATCAACGTACAAAGAATCAGAATGGAAATAGAAATATAAAAAAGCTGTTGATAGTGAGGCAGGAAATTAAATGTTTCAAATTAATTACAGCAATGCGAAAGAATTTAATAATGGGACAATTATTTTCTCAACAATGTTAATGAAAGCCTTCGTCTTTTGCCGTGAATTTGAAATCTAAATTTTAAATTAAAACAGAAACCATGAATATTTACTGTCGGTCACAGCCGGCCGAAAGTTTACTACGATCTAAAGAATCAGGCACAATTTTAACTGGTTAATATCAGTTTAATTTTGTGAGTATGCAAATCCCAGCAAAATATTCCATTCCAAGGAATCGGTAGCGGAACATCTTAGACTCTGTCACAACCTATTATGCTCTAGGTTCTACCATCGGTAATATTTGATCGAGATTGTCCCAAAACCAATGGGTTATTTTCCGCCAATCTAGAAGGCGCCTGTTTAAAAATACTGTAATTTAAATGGATCTTTAAGAAAATACACTTTTTGTAAAATGATAAACTTTTTTTAAGAAATTTTGTATTTATTGAATGTATGTTTTTTTAAAAAAATATATTTTTAGGTTCCTTTTGTAAGAATATGTATTACATTTTCCAGAAAAGGTCCTCTCTTTAATGAGAGGAATTTCTTTTATTAAAAGCTAATGTTTTTTTATAAGAAAAGCTACCATTTTTAATAAGACGTGCTTGCTGTAAGAAAAAGCCTAAGTGTATGCATTTTGTTTTACAAAGAAGTACTTTTTTAAGAACAGGTACTTTTAATAGAAGTGGTACTCTTTTTAGGAAAAGGTTATTTTTTTAAGAAAATTTACTTATTTTCAGAAAGGCTACTTATCTCAAGAAAAGAAAAAGTATTATTTTATTTTTAAGAAAAGGTGCTTTTAAGAAAAGCAATTTTTGTATGAAAAGGCATTTTTTTTAAGAGAAGGTATATTTTTTAAAAAAAGGCTTTTTTTACGAAAGAGCATGTACAATTGTTAGAGTAGGTACTTATCTTAAGAAAAGTTATTTTGTTTTACAAAAAATGTACTCTTTAAAGAAAATGTGGTTTTTTAAGAAAAGGCAATTTGTTGTAAGATAATCATTTTTTAAGAAAAGGTACTTATTTAAAAAAATTACTTTTTTTAAGAAAAGGTGCTTTTTGTAAGAAAATGTACTTTTTTAGGCAAAGGTACTTCCTTAACATAAGGTATTTTTTTAAGAAAAGGTAGATTGTTTACGTTTATCAATAGATATTTTGTTTTGAGAAAGTTTACTTTATTTAAAAGAACGCACTTACTTAAGAAAACTTTATTTTTTTAAACCTCTTTCACTTTGGCGTTTCTAACTTTTTGGTTAATGTATGAGAAATTTATACTACAAGCTTACAAGTCATGTACATTTTTCGAATTGAAAAATGGTTGTTTTTTTGTTGGAAATAATAGACAATGCAGTTCAACACACACTCACTGGCATGACTAGTTTCGAACTGCCTAACTACTGTGCCTGAATTGATACCATCGCTTGATCATCCATCGTATTGTTAATTTCCTTATTCGTCCTTTTTGCGTTGTTTTATTCCCAATAATAAAACAAGGTTCGTTTTAAATTACGATAATGACAACGGTATCACTTCCTTTTATTTTACTTATATAGTACAACAGTTTGCTTTATTTACACCACTTAAATAAGTTTTATATTTTACTATTAAATCGCGTTGCTTACTTTACGGCGGTTAATCACAAACTGAACTCTCCATTCCAAAGACCTCCGCTATTTATACCAACTCACCATACACAAATGAAGGTATATCTAGCGAATTCAAGAACCTTCTAGACATTGTTTGTTGTTGTTTATCTTTGTAGAACAATCTCGAATGGCGGAGAACTATCTCTACTGAGGTGAATTCATGCTACTGGTTTAGCGAACTAGTACGTTGCTACAATGCATACTTTCAGGCGCAGCACTAACCGCCTGTTAGTTACATACTGTCAGTAGAGTAATTAACAGCAAGCCAAAGTTTTTACTTATTCGTAACAGTATATATACAAACTCAATTCTGCAATTCACATGTGCGAATTAGTATCGATCGAAGATCCCTAAGTATCAACATCACTGAAAGGCCTATAATTCCAACAACAAGAACAGACAGAATTTTTCCACCATGTTCTTCTTTTTCCTCAATTTTAATTTTTATTCGGTTCACAATTACAAAATGTAATAGTCAGGCTCCACTTGGAAAATTTCCCATTAAACAAACAAAACCCCCGATATGTTAGTCTAGACACAAACCAATCCAAAAGTACGAGTTTAAGAGTGTAAGAGTAAGTATGCTGCCAAATGTAATTCCATGCTCAGGGTTGCATTTCATGGATTTGCCAGTCTTGCACTTTGGCTTTTCGAAATTTACTTCTTATTGGGTACAAAACTACAATTTGTAATACACAGTCTCCACCTTGAAAACTTCCCCTTAAACCAAACCAAACCAAAAGTACCCAATATAGTTGATAATAATGGGTTGAAATTAAGTAATTAAACAAAAGTTGTTTAAAATTTCTTCATTTAGCCCCCATCCCGCAACGTGCGATGTAGAACTTCGTTCCAAAAGTGCGTGTATAGAAAATAACGAAAATTTAATGAACCGAAATTTTCGCCCACTCAGCTCTTTGTGAAAATTTGGAAGGTAAAATCAAGTACAGGGTTGTTACGATACAATTGCACAATTGTTTGAGACCGGAATTTTGACATTTCAATATTTTTTTTATTTTAATAGACCATTGTATATTTCTATTAATAGAAATATATTTTTTAAAAAAAAATTTTAGAAGTTTGAATATTAAAATAAAAAAGTACCAAAAAAAAAGGCCGAATAAATGAATAAAAATCATCCCCTATTAATGAAATATTTGCAAGACAAATCAGAGATACACTCCGGTTCACCTATTTAAAGGCACTAAAAATTCCATGCACAGCAGCCTGTATCGTTTGCAATTAGTAACCGATTGCAGAATTTTAAAATGGAAATGGAAGCTAAACATCTTGGGATATAAAAATAGGTCATGACAATAGTGGATTCTTAACCAAAGAACTTTTTTTGAGCAATTTATAAAAAAAAGTAAAAAAATTTGATTTTTTTTTGGTTCACTTGAATAAAGGCACTTTAACTTATTTTAATGAAAAACAGTTTTTCTTGTTTTTTAAATTTATTTTACTCTATTTAAGTACTATTAATAATGGGTACAACCCCCTTTGGTATTAATAACTTCAAATATACGGGTTTTCATTGAGAGATAAAGAGAATTTATGTAATCCAACGATATTTGATTCCAAACATCCTTAATGGCCTGAATTAGTGACTGCTTGTCATCAAATTTTCTACCTCCTTCATAGACCTTGCGGGACAACCAACCCCAGACATTTTCGATAATGTTTAGATCTGGCGAAAAGGGTGGCCAGTCAAGAATATTATCATTTTGGCTTGCAATGAACTCCTTTACTACTCCGGCGTTGTGTATAGGGGCATTATCCTATTCCAATATCCAAGATATGGAACCAAATAGTAAACTGAACTTCGGAAAAGCCGATTACAATAAAGTTTTATAGCTTGCACCAGTCATTTTTGCACTTTGAAATTCACAGTCGATGCTGCCATAGTACTTAATAGCACCCAACATCATAACGCCGCCCTCTCGGCTGTGATGTCGGTTCAAAAAACGCTTTTCTTTGCGCAGATCATGGAAATAATAGTTGTAGCCATCAGGCCCATCCAAATTAAACTTCTCCTCATCCGTAAATACAACGGTTCTCCAGTCATTTACATGACCTCTTTGCTGCAAATCCCATACCATATAGTCTCTTGCGTATTGAAGCCGCTTTTCCTTACGGGGAGCATTATGTGGCGACTTCTTTTTTGTAATTTCAGGTATTTAAGATAGTCGCAGCTCTTAATTACTCTGCATACTGATGACTTGCTCGCTTCCCCTCCAGCTTGAGCTCTTATTCTTGACAAGGATAAGGCAGAATTAGAAGCAATTCTGATGATTTTTCTTTTCTCATACGTAGATAAAGACAATGAAAGCCTTCCTTTAAAATGTTTTCCATACACCTAGGGGTCCTTGAAGTGATTGTCGTCGACAACTCTAGGGCTCCGTCCAATTTTTTGGCTATTGCGCAGTTAGAATATCCTTCAGAACGGTAAACATCGATTTTAGTTTTTTCCGATAGATTTAAAATTTTTTGTTTCGCCATTTTGACTCGTAAAATGATTAAGATGTAATTAATTGTAATAAACAAACGCTTCCTGCAAAAAATTATCGCTTACTTTAAAAATAAAAAAAAATAATAAAGTGCCTTTATTCAAGTGAACCAAAAAAATAGCACATTTTTTGACTTTTTTTTATAAATTGATAAAAAAAAGTTCTTTAGTTAAGAATCAACTATTGTCATGATTTTTTATATATCTCAAGATGTCTATCTTCCATATCCATTTTAAAATTCTGCAATCGGTTACAAATTGCAAAAGATACAGGCTGCTGAATATGGAATTTTTACTGCCTTTAAATAAGTGAACTCTCTGCAGCAAAATTTTCCGTTTATCACAAATAATTTGATTTTTCTGCCGCGCGTCGTCTATACATTGAACCATGGAAAACATTGCGTATAAACGAACAATAACAGGAATAGGTAAACTTTTCTTCTGGCAAACAGGTTCCGACCTGTTTTTTCTGACACATTTATTTTGTGTTCCGTGGAACAAGTTATGGTATACAAGGCCATTACACAGAACTTGTTCTGCAACAAATGATGTTGGCAACAGGTTCTACAATACTTTGCTGGTACCCGATAATTCGGATTTGGTGCAGATCATACACGGTTTTTTGATGTGTTAACATAGGCGCCTAAATTCACAAAGTGAATACATCCAAACACAATTTGTCCGACTGCGTTCACACAGATTGTCCGACAGTGATCACACATTGTTTGCAGTTAAACTCCTCCGAAACGGCTGGACCGATTTGTATGAAATTTTGTGTGTTTATCGGGTAGGTCTCAGAATCGGCCAACATCTATTTTTCATACCCCTAAATGAGAAGGGTGACCCACCCCTATATAGAAGGATTACGTGTGGATTGCTGTCTGACCAATAACGCATATTTTGCTTATTGACGAAGTCTTTCACCCAGAAACGAGCCTCATCGCTGAAGATGATTTTCCAATGAAAATCCGAATCATTTTCAAGTTGTTGCTCAGCCCAATTCACGAACATACGACGCTTATGGTGGTCAAGCGGCTTCAGTTCTTGCGTCAATTTGATCTTGTAAGGATGTAGGCCAAGATCTTTTCGCACAATTCGCCACAACGACGTCACAGAGATGCCCAACGCTTGAGAACGACGTGTGAGAGACACATTTGGGCTTTCTTGAACTGAAGCCTCAGCGGCAGCAATATTCTCGACACTTCTTTATCTCACTGGCACGGGAACATTTTGTACTGTGCCTGTGGATTCAAATTTTTCCACTAGACGCTCAATTGTTGATCTGGTAGGACGATTATGACGACCATAAATTGGACGTAGCGCTCTTAAAGTTGAGGCCACTGACTCCAAATTTCGGTAGTAAATTTTAATTATTTCGACTCGTTGGTGGCTCGTATATCTTTCCATGATGAAATGGCAAACCCTACTGAAGAGAAATGTCAAAAGAGCGGGAAAAAATATGGCGTCATTTGCTGTCCGTATCGATTTACTTTTGTAGCGTCTCTGTTGAAACCCCTTTATATGTAGGTTTGTCGGAAACAGGCGAATGCTTCCACGTAAGTATTTGGGTGTTTGAAATGGAAAACGAATGTTTCCACGTAAAAGTATACATGTTTGCCAGTAGACATGATAGTGTTTACGTTTAAATGCAAGTGCGTCTGGGACTTGCAAACAAATGAATGTTTGAAGTGTGTTTCCAACATATACATGGCTCCTTCAGAATATGTTTGGGAGAATATGTTAGAGAGGACGATATTTTTCAGCGTGTATCATTATTCGCAATGGCAATTACAAAATTTTGAATTTGCATTTGGTCAGGCAATGAAAATGCAGGTTGAGGAATCGAATGCAAATTTTTATGACATATGGGAATGCTGGTAATTATTTTGAAGTAGATTGACAGCTGGCAATTATATTTTTAAAGTATTATATTTAAGTATGTTGAGGTTTGTGGCTTCGATAGGTATTGCCTCGTAGTACTTTCAAATTCATAAACCTGTACTGTATAAAATATTTGAAAACCAAAGTGCCAGATATCCTACATGTTTTTTTTCAGTTTGAATTGGATTTTAATTTGCATTACTTTATCTAATGCAAATGCAAAAGAATTACCATTGTTCGCAATTGCAATTAAAAAAATTTGAATTTGCATTTGTTCAGGCAATGGAAATGCAGGTTGTGAAATCGAATGCCAATTGTAATGAAGTATGGGAATGCTTTTAATTGTTTTGTATTTGTTTGACTGCTGGCAATTCTGTTTTGAAAGTATTTTATATGTAGAGGTTTGTGGATTAGATAGGTATTGCCACAAAGTACTTTCGAATTCATAAACCTGTACTGTACAAAATATTTGAAAACCGAAAGTACCAGATATGAAGGAAATGCTTTGCAAATAGATACAACTGCCATTGGTATTGAAATTTTTTTTGAATTTGCATTTCGAAAGGTAATTCAAATTAAACTAAAAATTATAATTTTCATATAATTAATCTGTACTTAAATACAAGCACTTAATACACTTGAATTTAGAATTGAATAAAATTCTCATTTTACTGGCCGTATTCAGTGAAGTTTTACTCGGTTGCTTTAAACCAAAAATATTTTGTTGCAAACATTGCATTTGATTTGGTAAAAGATTTTAGTTATTTACACAAAGAAAGTGATGTGATTGATTAACCCAACGTTCGTTTGCCGCAAGAAGATTCCCCAAGCATAGTTCATTAAAATGAGATTTCGTTTGGGCGTAAGGTTTAGTATATCTCAAAATTACACTTAGTGCATATCACTAAATCCATCTATCCTATCCTTGAATATATGATTGGATAAAAAATTGGGATATTCTAAAATTTTGTTTTGATGGATTATCTACAGACTTGCTTAGAAGGGACTCGATTGTAAAGTTGTGACCTCTTGAATTTAAACAACCAAATTGTAACTACCTGTTGAATTGTGACGTCACAATTTTATTATAAACTTTAATGATTTAGAATCCAAAATATCTCCCCAATTAGTGATTGTTATGATATGTTATGATATTATGTCTTTTTTTTGTCTTAAACCATAATTTACACAAAAATCACTGAACTTTACTCGTTAAACGTTATTAAAGGTATTAAGTTTAGATTTTTTTTCTCGCTTTCTCTTGGATTAGAGCAAATTACTCGTTTGGCGTGTGTCATGGTTTGTGCCTTTACGTTTGCAGGAGGTAAATGAACATGGTCGAAGGATATCACATTTTGTGTTTGTGCAATTTTTCAGTAAACACTATGGACACGCTATTTTGTATACTCCTCTGGAGCTACCCAATGTATGAAAGCTATGGTGTATGGTGTTCAAAATGATGAACGCCTTCAGTAGCACACGTAACACTTTTGCACATGCAAACCCAATTAAGTTGATGTAGTCAGGCAGATTAGGTTAATACTCGCTCAAACATTTAGAAATAGTACCTATGTAGAAAATGCAGTTTAGTAAATTGACTAAGCAATAGGAGGACCTTGGATGAGGATACTACAACTCTTAGGAGTTATGGGCTCATTATCGCGCGCTTGGGGAAACAATATCCTCTAATTCACAGGGTGGTTGTTGTTCCTATTTCCCCAATCATGCGCTAGAAGTGAAAAAAAGCGTGAGAGTGAAATAATTGCAATTTACAGAAGCCGTAGATGATGCCCGAAATTGAGTTAATTGGATTAATAAGTAATGGAGTACCACTTGAACTATTCAAGGCGGGCTGGGGGGGTTAGTTGGTATGGCGTGCACCAGCTTATATGGAAAGAGTCTCATACCTTGTATTAACTATATTTAAAGAAATGTATACCAAGAAACGGGCGATTTTGTTTGATATGTTAACATCTATAGGCAAGGGTAGGGCAATCTATTAAAGTGAACATATGCAAACAACACACAGCGTTAGCATCACACACGTGGTTGTTGTACAACAATAGTCTATATCTGAAAATAAGTATGATAATATTGATGTAGCGGTAGCGAACAAGCAAGAAGGTCGTCGTCGCTAAAGAGTATTGAATAGTATAGAGAACTGATGGAACGAATTGTATGACTCAAAAGCACTGGCGAGATCTGGCGAGTGATTCAAAATGTATTACTATATTTTTGTCATAACTCGGTCCATTCATAATTTTGATGTGAAATATTGATGCTTTCTGAAACATTTCTGCTTTTTTGAATTATTTTATGTAATAACATTGTTGAAATGTTGTTTTTGCATTGAAATATTCTATAAAGAGTATAAGACTCGTTTATGCTCTTTTACTCAGACTCTCTACATGAGAGCGGAAAAAGAGTGCAATAAGTTCTCTATACTATTCAATACTTTTTGTCGTTGCTCTGTTTATGACAAAACAAAACAATTATTTCACTGAGCCAAATATTGCTTTATTTATTTTAACATATTTATATCTAATGCTAAGGTAAATCTAATAAAAAAAACATTGGAATAGCAAAAGAGCTTTAAGCAAAAAACTATTCTTTTTTTCTTTTTCAGCGTAATATTTACTAATGTGGTCATAGAAATCGAATGGGTACCGTGTAACAAAAACGTTTTATCACATCGCCCGTGATTTCGATTAATCATTGATTTTATTTTAAATTTGGTTTGCCAGTGTGAAGTTTTTGACAGTTCACGCGAAATTCATGCCATATGCCAGAGTCAAAAAATTTTGAGTTTTCCTTGCCATTTCTTGGCGAATAGACTCACAAACGAACAGTTTTTGTAAATCATTGACTTTTAGTATCAAAATTCGTGCTCTGTGAAATATGTGTTTCGCAAGTTGCGTCCATTTTATAGTCTCCAGTGTCCATTATATTGTCTTCAGACATGGCAGAATGAAGATAGTCTTAAAAACAGCCACAGAAGATGAGGTGGACGAGGTAATGGATACCTGCAGAAGAAGATTATAAGAATGACGACGCAACTCCAGCATAAGGTTGTTCAGCTTAATCTGGGTGGTAGAAAGCTACCATCAGATTACCTGAGAGCATATCTCCTTTAACATCAGTTGTAATATAGTTAAAATAAATAAAGCAATATTTACCTAACTCAAATAATTGTTTTGTTTTGTCATAAACAGAGCGACGACAAAAAGTATTGAATAGTATAGAGAACTTATTGCACTCTTTTTACGCTCTCGTGTAGAGAGTCTGAGTAAAAGAGCATAAACGAGTCTTCAAAATTCATGTTGCAAGAACCATATGTAAGTGGCAGGGGAGCATAATGTCTTAACAGTGCTTCCCACAAACGACTTTATTGTAGAACTTATACTCAGTTCTTCTGGTTGACAATAATATTGATGCTTTTTTGAATCTAGATATTAATTCCCCGGACGTGGTATGGTTCGAATAACGGGCCAAATAATGGGCTGCCCTCCAGCAAGAACGAGAATGGGAATCTGGTGACTGATAAGCAGAGTGTGCTTCAAATGTGAAGGGGCCACTTTGCAGCACTACCCCACCCAGATTCTTCCAACTGAAGATCAGGAGGTAATGATTTTGGAAGACAGTGTATATTTTACCCCCAACCATGGCGAGATTATAACTGCAATCTCCCGGCTTAAGAACAATAAAACCGCTGGTATGGACGTACTACCCGCTGAGCTTTTTAAGGCCGGTGGCGCAGGACTGCTAGCCCGCATGCATTAACTTATATGCGGTATATTGTTGGGCGAATCTATGCCTGACGACTGGAGTCTTAGTGTATTATGTCCTGTATTCAAAAAGGGGTTATCCGTGTGTCTGTTCCAACTATCGCGGTATCAGTCTCTTATCCATCGCGTATAAGGTTTTGTCGAGCATATTATGTGAAAGACTAAAGCCAATTATTGAAAACCTGATTGGACCTTTTCAGTGGGATTTTAGACCAAGCAAATCGATGGCCGATCAACTATTCGCGCTACGCCAAATCATGGAAAAGACCCAAGACATGCAAATCGATGCATACCATCTTTTGTCGATTACAATGCTGCTTTCGACAGCCCCATACGGGGAAAATGGTACGAAGCTGTGTCTGAACTTGGGATTTCGGCATAACTGATTAGCTTCTGTAGAATGACGCTGACCAACACGAAATTAGCAGTGAAACCATTCTGTACCAAGTAAGGACTGAAACAAGGTGACACACTTTCGTGCAATCTCTTCAACATTTTAATGGACATAATATTGAGAAAGGCTGCAGGAAACACGAATACGACCACCAATACGACAATCCATGTGTTGCTGGCGTTTACTGACGACATAGACATCATTGGGAGAAATTTGCGAGAGATTACTGCAGCATTTTCAAGAATCGAAAAAGAATCAATGAAGGTGGGTCTTGCTGTTAATGACTGCAGCACAAAATTGATGGTGTCAACGATTTAATTTCGAAGTTGTAGATTAATTTGTCTACCTTGATCCACCAGGAATAAGGACAACAACGTCAGCCTGGAGATAAATAGGAGAATTGTGCTTCCAAATAGATGCTATTTTGGGCTTAGCAAGCAGTTTAGGAACAAAGCTCTCTCTCGACGGACAAAAATCCAGCTATATCAGACTATCATTTCACATGTCTTAATATATGGCTCCGAAACTTGGGTCATATCGTAAGCGGATGAAAAACACCTGGGATTATACGAGAGAGAAAAAAAGCTTCTCAAAATACCATTCGGAAACGCGCTATAAAATTGTAGGTCCCAATCAGTAGGTGCAAAACTAGAACGTGCACAGCTCACTGGTTTGTTAGAAGCTCTCCCTAATGCCTTCATGGGATCTAACGGGAAACCATTTATTTTTTTAGTATACGAGAGAAAAATTCTCCGTAAAATATATGGTCCTGTTGGGGAAAACGCCGAGTACCGACGTCGCTGGAACCAAGAGATATAGAATCTATATTCTGACGTGGACATGGACATAGCTAGGCGAATCAAATTAGGCCAATTGCGTTGGCTAGGCCATGTTATCAGAATGGATGAAGATGAGCCAGCGCGAAAGGTTTTCGAGAACGTAAGTGATGGAAGTAGCAAAAGGGGATGACCTAGACTCCGTTGGAAAGACCAGGTAGAATAATCCCTCCGAATCTTTGGTATTAACAACTGGCGAGAATAGGCGAAGGATAGAGCCAGTTGGAAGAATATGTTGAAATTTGTTTAATTTGTTTGTTTAATTAATATGTGTAAGACGTCTGACTTCATGAGGTTGTAAAATGGTCAATAGAAGTAAGTAACGTAAGGACTCGGAATTAACAAATTTTGCTCAGACTTCACAGCCCTGCCTGTAAGAAGTTGATCGAACCACAAGTTGATCGAATAACACAAGATTTATCTACGATGTCGAAGATATGCCTGATGGCTGTGTGTTTACGATGTTGTAATAATCGCAGCCATCTCACTGTGATAACAAGAACTTGGTTACCAAAATGTTTGGCTACGCTTGGCATAACACTGCCGTGGCGATATCTGGCATACAACATTTTCCCGACATCAGCAGCCAAATACTTGGTTGGCGATGGTGGGGTAAAATAACTTAAGTTTATTCTAAATCATTTTGCGTTAACTAATCTTAAGCTTTAGAGCAATTAATTGCAACCAAACTAAATTAAAGTCAAACATAGTAAGAAAAAGGCTTTTTGTTTTTGTATTGAAATAATTTAAAGTTTCAGAGTGAA